>JAJHZJ010000935.1:0-65000 GCA_023548195.1 Bettongia penicillata ogilbyi | reverse complement strand
CTCTCAATCTCTTTGTCTTGCTGTCTATGTTTCTTGTTTTTCTCTGACTCTATCTTTGTCTATCTGTCTGTCTCTCTCTGTTTCTCTCTCTCTCTCTCTCTCTCTCTCTCTCTCTCTCTCTCTCTCTCTCTCTCTCTCTCTCTCCTCTCCCCTTCTCTCTGTTTCCTCCTTCTTTTCCTACCCTTTGTCTATCCCTCTCTGGGTATTTGGAGGGGGAGTAATACTGAATTCTGTTTTGGTCACGATGATTTTGAGATGCTTGGGAAACATACATGCATTAATGTCCAAGAGGATGTTCATACATACATAGGGTTGATGCTCAGGAGAGTGAGGCTGGCCAGATATGTAGCTTTGGGTTTGGTCAGCATAGAGATAATAAATCATAAAGTTCACAGGAATTGAAGACTCATGAAAACTTGATGTTAAATCCCACCTGTGACATTTGCTAGCTGTGTGTTGGTTTGGGAAAGTCATCTCTCTCTCTCTCTCTCTCTCTCTCTCTCTCTCTCTCTCTCTCTCTCTCTCTCTCTCTCTCTCTCTCTCTCTCTCTCTCTCTCTCTCTCTCTCTCTCTCTCTCTCTCTCTCTCTCTCTCTCTCTCCTACTTACCAACCTACCTACCTACTTACCTACATACCTATCTATCTATCTGTCTGTCCTTCTTTATCCATTCATCTATAATCTATCTGTCTATCTATTTGTCTATCTATCCACCTACCTACCCACCCATGTACATACCTACCTCCCTACCTACCTATCTACCTATCTCTTTATCTATGCCTAGCAAGAGCCCTGCAAAAGGTTAGAGTTACTGTGGTTTAAATTGTGTTGCCAGGAATATTTTCTCTGCATGAGAACTCACAGTTTATTTTCCCCCCTTTGGGATATTTCTCCTTTCTCCCGAGCATTCTAGGACTATTCACTTCCTAAAACTGAAACGGGATAATAAAATCATGCCTAATTGCTGTTAATCAACACTGTCCCACTATATACAATTGTTTATTCTCCTGCCAAAAGAAAAAAAAAAAACTAAGTGGATCAGTAGTGGCTGAAATTAAGTGATACTTGCTGGCATAATTCATTCCCTGCTTAGAAGAAATGCTGATTTTAATTCCAAAGGATTGCTCCCCTCCACATTCTTGAGTCACATGACTCAAAGAATCTTTATATGGAAATTTCTTTAATGGGCCAGATTTGTCCAGATGGAAGCAACCAAGCATAGTACAGGAAATGGGAACAGAATCACTTTTCCCTCTGGAATCCTTAGGAGAAAGGTGGGCATCATTTATTTCCATTTGTCCATCATCACTACCATTCCAGGGAAATGAGAACCCAGACAACCCATTCCCATGACTACTGTGACTTTTGGAGTTTTTATATTATTGCTTTCTTTCATTTGTACCTCTTTGGTGTTTCCCTTGTAACCCTTGTCTCTAAGACTCCTTCCCAGAAAACTATCACTTACAGTGAAGACATTCTTTTTAAACGAACAAGAAAAAAAAAGTCAGCAAAACCAATAGATTCATTGAAAAAACAAACAAACAACTTATGTTTGTAATTCCCCACACTTGGCAAGGGATGTGGAAGACATATCTTCTCCAGGCTTGCACACTGTAATTTGCATCTTTCAGTTTTGATTATTTTATGATGGCTGTTCCTTTCTTTAACATTGCTGTAAATGTTGTAGATGGCACCATGCCTGGAGTCAGGAAGTCTTGTCTTCAGGAGTTCAAATCTGGCTTCAGGCACTAGCTGTGTGACACTGGACAAGTCATTTAATCCTGTTTACCTCAGTTTGTTACTCTGGAAAATGAGTCAGAGAAGGAAATGGCAAATCACTCTAGTACCTTTGCCAAGAAAACTCCAAACAGAGGTACAAAGAGTCAGCTACAACTGAAAAGATTAAAGAAGTCATTATTTATCTTGTTTCCTGGCCTTTGTCTTAGTTCACTTGTCATTCATATAAATTCCCTGTTTCTCTGTATTCATCTACGTTGTTTCCATTTCTTTGCTTTCATAAAATATATTGCTATAAATTATTTTATTTATACAGAACCTTTCTTTCTGCCGGTGTTTGCCTGGGTGTGTATGACTAAAAGGAGAATCTCTGTGTCATATGAAATAGACATTTTAAATGCTTTATTTGGATAATTCAAAATCTCTTTCCAGAGTGGTTGTAGCAATTCACAATGTATTAGTGTTCCTTTCTTTCCATAATCCCTCCAACATTGACTCTTTCCATGTTTTCTTTTCTTTGCCAATTTGTTGGCTGAGGTGAAAACCTCAAGTTGTTTGATCTGAATTTCACTTATTATTAGTGATTTAGGGCATTTTTCTTATGGAAGAAAGAAGACAAGTATCTCTTAAATGCCCACTATGTGCCAGGATATGTGCTAAATGTTTTGTAAGTGTTACTGCATTTGATCCTTATAACAACACTGGAACTGAGATGATTTTATTGTCTCCATTTTGCAGTTGAGGAAACTGAGACAAATGAAAGTTCCTTGACTTGCCCAGGGGTTGTGGCATAGTTAGTAAGCATCAAAGGCTCAATTTGAACTCCAGCCTTCCTGACTCCAAGTCCAGTAATCTCTCTAGATTATTAGCTAGATGGTGGTGGTCTTGTTTCTGATATTTTTAGAGAAATGCTTTTTCTCGTGTTTTGACCACTTGCCTCTTAGGGAGTGGAGTGTGGTTGTTTTCAATCCATTTGTCTCATGCTTCTTGTCTTAGCATCAGAGCCATTGTTGGCCGTCTTTGCCGCCCCCCATCAAGCCCTAGTGTGTGTTTGTTCTTCATTCTCGAAGAGGACCATGACACCAGAGTGATGACATGACTTACAGTTGACTTTGATTTGAGTGAGGGAGGGCTGTGCAAGGTCACCAACCTCACTATCTTCTCCTGAGGGGCATGATATTCATCAGGACAACTGGAGATGACCCAGGATGCAATGTGAGACCCTGGCCCTTTCAGGCTTAGGGCTTATCACAATCTTTGAGTGAGATACACCCATTCAATGAATAGGCTTTTTAAAGTTACTCAAGGGATGACCCCCTTAATCCCATATATATATATATATATATATATATATATATATATGTGTGTGTGTGTGTGTGTGTGTGTGTGTGTGTGTGTATGTATGTATAAATCAAACTGGGAGGGGAAGACCTTCATGGTTCTGGGTAAAAGAGAAACAATTGCAATTTAGTTTTTACATCCCTAGTGAGGGGAAGAACAAAAAATTACACACCAATATCTGATATACCACCACCATCTGCTAGGTGGCACCATATTTTCCCTAGTCTTCCCCTACTTCTCAGCCATGAGGAAGGAAGGCCTCATAAGGAGCTCTCTCCATTCTTCATGATCCCCATTGTTTCTGAATTTACTCCAACCTCATCTCCCTATTGTAATCTCTTCAGATACCCTATCCTAGAAAATGTGTATATTCTGCTGATTTAATTCTTTATCCATCATGTGAAGCTTTCTGTGTGTCTCATATTCCTTTCATTTTAAAATTCTTAACCTGATGGGAATCTGTTACATTCATATAGCAAAATTTTTATATCTATTCTCCAACCACTGAGCATTCCTCCACACACTTTTTTCTATTTTGTTTCTACCACAAGGAATGAAAATATCAATACTTTTAGTATACTCCAGGTCTTTGTTTCAGTTTTTGACTTCTTTGAGGAATATTCCAAGTTTCTGTGTCGTTGGAACAAAGAACATGGACCTGCTAGTCACTTTGTTTACATAACTCAAAATTGTTATGCAGAGGTATTCCAGGGGTGGGGAACCTCGAGGTCTCCAAGTGCAGCCCTCTGACGGAATCCAAACTTCACAGAACAAATCTCCTTAATAAAATGATTTGTTCTGTAAAACTTGGACTCCATCAAAAGGTCAGACCCAAGAATCTAGAAGGCCACATGTGACCTCGAGGCCACAGGCTCCCCACCCTTGGGACCCATTTAGCACTCCATCAACAGTGAATTAACATGCCTACCTAAACCATAGAAATGTGATGAAAACACTCTGAACTTAATAGACATTTGATATAGGAATTTGACAGCTAATGACCGAGTACCTGCTATGTGTAAAGATGTGAATATTAGCAAATGTTGCTTTGATAAATGATCTCCCAAATCCCTTTTCCTCTAAACTATGATCCTCTGATTTGTCCAAACCTGAGTCTTTGAAGACAGTGGTTCTCAAAGAAGGGAATGTCCAGGGATCCTATGGAATCCCTAACACCCTTTCAAGGGATTCATGAGGTTAAACTATTTTCATAATTTTGGTTGCAGTGAATATTGAAAGACAGAACCTACAGAAACAATCCTTATTCTAGGAGGGATGATCACCCTCCATGAATTTTAAGAGCATGGTCCTGAGACAACAAAGTTTGAGAACTGGAATTTTTAAGGCAATTCTAGAAAGAATTTACATCAATGGTGCCCCTGAAGAGTGGGAAGTAAGCTATGATACCAAACAGAATGATAAATCAGGGCAGGGGTGGTTCAGGGAATATACTTAAGAAGTAAGGTCCATTGTTGTGATGTTATAGAGCATGACTGCATATCATGAGTTCTTCGACTTCTATGTTCCAAGCAGCACCCTGTGCATTTACTCCACTGGGCTTAAAATCTAGCTCTGCAGCATGGGTTTTATTTTTTTTATTTTTTAAATATTTATTTATTTATTTAACCTTTTTTACGTTCATTTTCACAAAATTTTGGGTTCCAAATTTTCTCCCCTTTTCTCCCCTCCCCCTACCCCAATACACCGAGCAATCTAATTTTCCCTATCACCAATCTGCCCTCTCTTCTGTCATCCCTCCCATCTCTTGTCTCCATCTTCTCTTTTCTCCTGTAGGGCCAGATGACTTTCTATTCCTCATTAACTGTATGTCTTCTTTCCTAGTAGCAACAACAATACTAAACAGTTGTTCCTAAAACTTTGAGTTCCAAATTCTCCCCATCCCTCCCTCCCCACCCATTCCCTTTGGGAAGGCAGGCAATTCAGTATAGGCCATATCTGTGTAGCTTTGCAAATGACCTTCCTGATAGTGGTGTTGTGTAAGACTAACTAAATTACCCTCCATCCTAACCTGCCCCTCATTGTTTCTCTTCTGTCTTTTGATCCTGTCCCTCCCTGAGTGTTGACTTCAAATTGCTCCCTCCTCCCTTTGCCCTCCCTTCCATCATCCCCCCCCTTCCTTATCTCCTTCTCCCCCACTTTCCTATACTGTAAGATAGGTTTTCATATCAAAATGAGTGTGCATCTTATTCCTTCCTTTAGTCAAATGTGATGAGGGTAAACTTCTTGTTTTTTTTTTTTTCCTCAGCTCTCCTCTTTTTCCCTCCACTAAAAATTCTCCTACTTGCCTCTTAAATGACCTATAATTACCCAATTCCATTTCACCCTCTTTCCTCCCACTACATTTCTCTCTCACCATTTACCTTAATTTCTTTTAAGATATGGTTCCATCCTATTCAATTCACTCTGTGCTCTCTGTCTCTCTGTGTGTGTGTATGTGTGTGCACATGCATGCGTGTACATGTGTGTGTGGTCCCACCAACTACCCAGATACTGAAAAGTTTTGAGAGTTACAAATATTATCTTTCCATGTAGGAATGTAAACAGTTCACTTATGGTAAGTCGCTTAAGACTTCTCTTTGCTGTTTACTTTTTCATGCTTCTTCTCATTCTTGTGTTTGGAAAGTCAAATTTTCTTTTCAGCTCTGGTCTTTTCATCAATAATGTTTGAAAGTACTCTGTTTCATTGAAAGACCATATTTTCCCCTGAAGTATTATACTCAGTTTTGCTGGGTAGGTGATTCTTGGTTTGAGTCCTAGTTCCTTTGACTTCTGGAATATCCTATTCCATGCCCTTCAATCCCTTAATGTAGAAGCTGCTAGATCTTGAGTTGTCCTGATTTTATTTCCACAATACTGGAATTGTTTCTTTCTAGCTGCTTGCAAGATTTTCTCCTTGAGCTGGGAGTTCTGGAATTTGGCCACAGTGTTCCTAGGAGTTTCTCTTTTTGGATCTTTTCAGGTGGTGATCGATGGATTCTTTCAATACTTATTTTGCCCTCTGGTTCTAGAATGTCAGGGCAGTTTTCCTTGATAATTTCATGGAAGATGATGTCTAGGCTCTTTTTTTGATCATGGCTTTCAGGTAGTCCCATAATTTTTAAATTGTCTCTTCTGGATCTATTTTCCAGGTCAGTTGTTTTTCCCATGAGATATTTCACATTATCTTCCATTTTTTCATTCTTTTGGTTTTGTTTGGTGATTTCTTGATTTCTCGTAGTCATTAGATTCCATCTGTTCCTTTCTAATTTTGAGAGAACTATTATCTTCAGTGAGCTTTTGAACCTCTTTTTCCATTTGGCTAATTCTGCTTTTGAAAGCATTCTTCTCCTCATTGGCTTTTTGAACCTCTTTTGCCAATTGAGTGAGCCTATTTTTCAAGGTGTTATTTTCTTCAGCATTTTTTTGGGTCTCCTTTACCAAGGTATTGACCCATTTTTCATACTTTTCTTGCATCTCTCTCATTTCTCTTCCCAATTTTTCCTCCACCTGTCTAACTTGCTTTTCAAAATCCTTTTTGAGCTCTTCCAAGGCCTGAGCCCACCAGACATCCCCCTGGGATGTCTGGCGTACCGAGGCCCCGCCCTCCACGTCTTTCCCTGATAGCAAGAATATGTCTTTGTCATCATCAGATCCGAAAGTTGGGATCATTTGTATCTGTTCGAAAAAACTCTCTATAGTCTTATTTTTCTTCCCTTTTTTAGGCATTTTCCCAGCCAGTAACTTGACTTCTGAGATTCCTGTCCACCCCCGCCTAGATCCACCCAGCTAGTGCTTGGGGTCTGAGATTCAAATGGGATTTTCACAGCAAGTGGCTGCTAATCAATGTGAGCTTAAGTTCTGGTGCTGGGGTGGGGGCAGGGCCACCTCCCTGGCTCAGTTCCCTCAGGGGCTTTATGCAGAGACTTTCAGTACTGAAGATCCTGCCTGCTGCTGGGGGAGTCCCAGGCCGACTTGGCCGCACCACCTCTGCCTCCACCACCGCCCCTGCCTCTGCTTCCGCTGCTTCCTGCCCCCACCTCTGCCTCCACCACTTCCTCCTGAGGGGGCCTGAGCCATGGAGACACCCCGCTCCCCTCTTGCTCTGCCCAAGCATGTCTCTCACTGACCTGTAGTGTCTGTGGGTGGAGGGACCTTCCTGGTTGCCGGAGGTTCCGTCCCTGAAGCCTGCTCGGATCAGCTTCTTTGGGGCCGCGGCCAGGGCAGTGCTCGGGTGGGGTCCACTTTCTGGGGTGCGATGGACCCTGGGGATGGCTCTCCAGGGCTCTCTGGAATGGAAATCTCTTCCACTATGTTTCTGCACCCCCTGCAGTGATCCAAAACTTCTGGGGAGCTCTTCTTACATTAAATCTATGGGCTGTGGGTTCGGAGATCGCATACGTGTGTCTTTCTACTCTGCCATCTTGACTCCGCCCCTCTGCAGCATAGGTTTTGATAAAATAGAAGCCAAATCATACTCTGTAGTGCATTTATACCAAGAAAATATGTCAGTCGTATCCCAAGAAATGGTAGATGTATTTGCCCAATCCTCTCATATCATCACTATGTGGTACTTTTGCCATTTAGTCTAATTAATTCTCATTCATCCTGAAGATGTAGGGCAAGATACTGGAGAGAGAGCTAGCTTTGGTGTCAGGATGACCTGACTTCAAGATCTTCTTCTGGCACAGACTTTCTCTGTGACCCTAGACAAGCTATCTAACCTCTCAGTCAAACCATCTATCTCTTCAAGGCTACACATTACAGAAGACGGGCAGAAATCCATTAGAGCAAAATCATTTCAAGAGATATTTCAAGTTTAGTACAATGTACAGATGGCTGGATCTGACATCAGAGGACTTCAATTGAAATGCCCCATCTTCCACTTACTCTGAGTGACTGTAGGCAAGTCACTTTTGTTCTCACATACTCCCATTCCACATAAGGAAAATGGCAGGGGGTGATTTGGAGTGGGAGGAAGGGTGTGTTGGCTCCATGACTTCAGAGGTACCTTCCTTCCAGATACGCATCTATGATGTTCTGATGATTTACTTGGTAAAAATCAGCAGACAACTCACAATTCTCAATTTCTCCAAAGAAAAGCAAACAAAACAAATACACAAAGAGAACATCCACCCATCCACATACACACTCATACACCCCCCGACACACACACAAAGTAAGGGACAAAGTTCATAACTGATTTGTGGTTTTTCTTTTTTTTCCCTTTTTGGTCTTTCATTACTGTTTTCTAAAATTATTTCTTTCCTCTACTCATATAGACTTTCTCCTTTGAACTTTTTCTCCTATGTTCATCATAGGATTAATAAAATTAATGCCTTCCCTTTCACACGTTTTCCAGAGACTGCTGGGCATTCTCCAGTTTTAAGACTGGATACTCTACATTTTGAGGTCTAATGTGCATGTATCTTATCATTAAAGATTTAGGAATAATTATGAGGTAGGTGACATCCTTTCTGGATCTCACCTTCATCTCTGGAAATCTATTGCCTTGAGTTTCTCCTGTCTCCCACTCTTCAATTGAGCATTCCAGGGGTCCTATCCTCCCAGGAAATATTAGATTAAAAACCAGACTCACTATCCAGAAATTTCCTGAGGTCCTGCCACTATCAAATTCAACTATCTGGGACCTTCCTTGTTTGCGACTGGATTATTTGATCAGCTAATTTAGGCATGTATTTATAGTGCTGACAAGTAATCCTATTACCCTCCTTATGTGAGATATTTGTATCTATTCAGAATTGTGTAGTAGGTAGTGTGCTAAACTGGGGATTGGTTCAAAGATTGCTTCTGACAGTTGTCATGTGATTATAAACTGTTTCTATAGGTAACTAGATGGCCCAATAAATAAAGTCTTAGTCCTGGAGTTAGGATAGACTTAAGGTTAAATCAAATCTCAGGCACTTACTAGTTGTGTGACCCTGGGCAAGTCACTTTATCTCTATCATGAATTTCTCACCTGTCAAACAGGATTGCGGGGGTCAAGTGCGATAGTTTGTTTTGCAAATCTTAAAGTGCTACTTCAATACTAGTTATCCTTAGCTACAATCATTTTAAGTGACATTAGAACCTTTCTACTCCAATACCCTCATTTTACAGATAAAAAAACTGGGTCACATTGAAGTGAAGCAACTTACCCAAAGTCACTCATGAAGTAAACCATTTACTATTATTTTTAAAGAAAACTCCTTGCTAAAAACTAAAGAAACATTTCTAACATGGGCAACTTCAAGGAAACTGAGAGATCTTGAATCACAGGTCTAGGTGATATTTCAGCCTCTTTTGATGGGGGCTCAGCTTTGCTTGCACACACAATAATGGTGCTGCTATATAGCCGCTGCCTATTTCCAAAAAGAGATTAAAGTTTTGTTTCATTTTTTTTATTCTATTGTCGACCCAGTCATTCTACATGTCAGTTCTGTCCTATTCTACAATATAGAGACATATGATGGCAATGTGGCCCAGAGGAGCAAGGAATGAATTGGCATCAATGAGTGTGCTACTTAGGTGACCCTTAGGTCCTCATCTGAAGATATCAGTGTGGAGAAAGGGTCTGTCTACGTTCCTCATCACCACTAGCAACTATTAATGGCCAACAGCTATCAACAGGCAAGTGAACACGAGAAACAACTCCTGTGAAGATGCAGCCAGGCCACTACTCCTATGGGTTTCTCAGTCAAAGCACCTGAACACCCAGAGAAGAGAGTTCTTAGTACACAAGTCCTTGGCACTATCAAATGGTTAAGCACTGAAAGTGGTCTCATTATATCAGTGGAAATCACATCAAAGCAGAGCCATTGCCATGGGAGCTCTCCATCTGATTTGTTGCTGTAACTATCTATAGGTGTGTTCTTTTCTATTAGAAGAAAAATTCTTTCTTTTCTATTCCTATTTCCAGTACTTTACAAATAGTAAGAGCCTACTAAATGATCCATTAATAAAAAACATGGAAAGACTTGCACAAAATAATGAAGACCACATCAAGCAGAGCCAAGAGAACATTGTGTACAGTAACAGCAATATTGTTTGAAGAACTGCTTTGAGTGATCAAGTCATTTTGACTATTATAAATACCCAAATTAATTACAGAGGACCTACAGAGGAAGATATATCTTCCTCCAGAGAAAGAACTGATAAACAGAAGCATGTATAGTATGGAGATAAGTTTGTACATATATGTAAACACACGTATATTTGTCTAATGGCAGCCATCTCTAGTGTGGGGAGATGAGGGAGGGTAAAAAAGAAAATTATATGGTAACTTCATTATATATTTAAGAGGAAAAGCAAGTTGTACATAATAGATATGTAATTTTTTGGCAAAGAAAATCTAAAGTGAGTTGTAAAAATAAAGCAAAACCCAAAGTGTTTCATTCATTCATCTATAATATTCAAAGTTAGACTGGATAGGTTCTGACAGCCCCATCAGCTGTGTCTATGATCTCTTATATCTAGACAGTGTTCATAATGTGGATGATGCTGATGCAATGTTCATTCATTGAATACTGGCCAAGACTTCCTCAACTCTCTCCTGAGTATAAAGCAGTATGCTAGGTTTTGTTTTATATATGTTTGCCATATATTAATTGTTTCTCAGAAGTGGAAAGGACTCTTGTTGCCACTTAGGCCAATGGGAACTCTCTCCACAATATATCCAAGGGGTGATCATCTAGACTCCACAGAAATACTTCAGGCGAACTTACTCCTTCAAAAGGCCACATGTCATATTGAACCATTTCGTGACTCAGTACTCAAGGATCATGAGGTCACTGTTTAATGAGTTTGTCATCTCATCAGCAGGCTTTGACTTATCTTGATAGTTTAACCTCCTCACAGCAGTATTATAAAGGAATGGCTCCATTTCCCTTCAGAATTTTGCCATGCCCCTACATTTTTTTAACAAGTGAATTGGAAGCCTTTTGTGTATTAATTATCACACAACAGAACCAGATACAACAACTAATTAGATGACTTGATTTAGCATCGCCATGTTGTTTATAGATAATGACATAATTAACTTTGTACATGGGTCAATTACTCAATTTCCACCCTTTCTAAACAACACTCAGATTGCAAGATTCCACAAATTTCATGAGCCTTTTGTTGCCAATCTTAGGAAAGGGGGAGAATAAAGGAATGAGTGAAAAGGCCTATACCTATAACCCATTGTGGGCCTGGATATCTTTTACTTGATATAATATATTTTCTAGATTAATTAGCAGGATTTTTCTTCTAGTAAAATCATTTTTTGGGGGACAAGTTTTGAAGGCATCTTAGGAATCATGCATTAACTCAATGAATATTTATTCACAAGTGATCAGGCTATCTAACCTGTTTCATAACTGCAGAAAATGAGTCCCAAAGATGTGAAATAATTTGCTGAGAGTCAGTGGATTTACTTTCAGAGGAAGGATACCATTTATATTAATTGAGTTCCATATCTTACTTTCTTCTCCCTAGAATTCTTTCTAGCTGCCATATTTATAAATATTCATATCTCTAAGAAACTTAGGGCATATAATACCCATTTGGGAGGACTTTTTTCTTATTATCATTTAGAATACAGGAAATGGAAGAAGAATAGGGAAGACAGAAGAAAAATATTTGGAAGAAGGGGTGAGAATAAGAATAGGAGGAAGAAAAGGAGGATGAAGAAGTAGGAGATAAATCTGATTTTGAAAAAAAGTAGCTTCCACCCAGCCCAAAGGGCTATAAGTGTGCATACCCTTTGACCCTGCAATACCCTTCTAGTGCAAGATCCCAAAGGCATCATAAAAATGTGGAAAAAACTCACACATACAAATATATTTATAGCAGCTGTCTTTGTGGTGGCCAAGAACTGGAAATCGAGGGGATGCCCATCCATTGGGGAGTGGCTGAACAAGTTGTGGTATATGAATGAAATGGAATGCTATTGTGCTATAAGAAATGATGAACAGGAAGACTTCAGAGAAGCCTGGAAAGACATATATGATCTGATGCTGAATGAAGTGGGCAGCACCAGGAGAACATTGGACACAGTAACAACCACATTATTTGATGACTGACTTGGATACATTTAGCTCTTCTCAGCGATGCAAGGACCTAAAACAATTCCAAAGGGCTCATGATGGAAAACGTTATTCAAATCCAGAGAAAAAACTACAAACTATGAATGCAGAGCTAAGAAGACTATTTTCTTTTCTGGTTTTATTTTTCTTCTTTCTCATGGTTTCTCTCATTCATTCTAATTCTTTTATATAACATGATTAATGTAAAAATATGTTTAATAGGAATGTATATGTAGAACCTATGTCAGATTGCATGCCATCTTGGAAGGGCCAGGGGAGGGGGGATAAAATTTAAAACTCATGAAAGTGAGTATTGAAAACTAAAATAAATAAACAAAAAAATAGTTTCCATGCAAACATACAAAGTTGTGACAATTGACTTGGGCTTAGTTTATGAAGACAATGCTAACTGGGCACCAGAAATTAACAGTATCATTGCTTAATTATTGAGTATTATCGTTTTGAAACCCCACTCCTATAATTCAAAGACATTATTTTGGTGAACAGAAGTTTTACAAGTTATCAAGCCAACAATCCACCCATTAAAGCTACCTGAATGAAGACTGGCTTCCAGCATTTTAGCCCATTTAGTAGAATAGATGCATTTGCAGTCACATTTGTAATTTTATCTATCGACATGTTGTTAGAGTGGGGTTGACTTCCTATGACATTTGTTTACTTGAAATGCCGGTTTGCTTAGCTTATTAATGTTTTCCCCTGAACTTTCTTAATATAATTGGAAAACTGTCCACATGTCAATCAGTTTCTAATAAATAATTACATTCATAAGCACTGCAAAAAGTATGAAATCCTTAATTTGACTCATAAAATGCACTTGAAAAGTCTGACATTTTTCTTCCCTCTCATTTCCTAAAGGATATCGAAGTCCCCTATTTGGCACAAATAGCAACTATACAGTTTTCCATTTAATGCAAAGAATAATTTTTGTAATCTGTCTAAAATAAGTCATTATTAATCTGGGCAGGTGGGTGGTGCAGTGAGAACCAGGAAGATTTATCTTTCTTAGTACAAATTCATTCTTAGATGTTTACTATTTGTGTGACCATAGGCAAATCGCTTAACCCTGTTTGCCTCAGTTCCTTATCTATAAAATGAGCTCGAGAAGGAAATGGCAAACCTCTCCAATATCTCTGCCATGAAAATTCAAATGGTTTTCTGGGGTGATAGGGAGTTGTACACAATTGAAATGACTGAAAAATAATTTATCATTATTGATAAGCTGATGTCTTTCAACTTATTTTTCTGATGTATTTCTAAGGCTAAGAATACTGACTGATAATTACATATTTCAGAATATGACTTTCTTCTTATGGCTAGAGATCCCAAAAGACTCACAAGTCTCCTCTTTTCCTATATTCAGAGTCTTTGAGAACCAGGAAAAGGTTCATCTACATATTTGAGGTCTGCTTAACCAATGTTTCATAAGAAAAAAGGTATTATTCTATCAGTCCATTCTCTATATTCTATGAATCTTTCCTTCAGGATGTTTTACACACATAAGGAATATAGAATTCTGGAAGTTAATATTTTGAACTGAAAGACACATGTGTGAAATTTCATGCATTTGGGGATAATCATATAAACTTCAAATGGCCAGATTAGAACATTCCAATGTCAGAAAACTATATAGATCACAGCAGAAAGAACACGGATTTGGAACTGGAGGATGGGATATGAATCATAGATTTGCTATTTATTATTAGTGCATCCTTGAGTAAGTTGCTTCTTCAGTTAAAAAAAAAGGAGATGCTGTTGATTTGAGCTGTGGCTCAGTGTCTGGCACATAGTAGGTTCTTAGAAAATGTTTGTTGAATTGACTTAGCTCTAAGATCTCATCTAGATCTAAATGCCTCATGGATGCCATTTCCAGTGCCCACTTGTGGTGAAAGACCTTACTCATCAACACAATGATAAACATATTATAAAACACTTCAGAGAGGTTGTGGGTTCTCTTAACTGAATTGGTTTCTACATATGATACTAATATTAATGAAGGAGAAAGAGAGGGAGAGGGAGAAGAGAAAAAAAATAAGGGGAAGAAATGAATCTTTTTTGTGATAGTAGGAAGGATTTAAAATATATAGATATAATTAAACATTACTATATAAATTATCATCTTTGATGACTCTAGGTTTATATTCTTCAAGTATATCTCTATATTGTATATAATATATGTAATAAACATACACACACATATATATGCAAATATGAATACATGCATATATTCACATGTGTATGTGTCTGTGGGGAAACTTCTTCCAGCACTGTGGATCAACAACTGGTCTGTAACTCATGACTTAGACTGATCTCTGGGGAACTAAGAACTTAAATGTCTAGTCTGTGGCCCTATAATTAGTATATGTTGGAGGCCAAACTTGAGTTCCGGACTTCTTGACAGCAAGGTCAGCCATCTATCCTTTATATTCTACTTTCTTTCCTTCTCTCCCCTCTCTCCCTTTTTTCATGAAGGAAGTCTTAAAGAAGGAAAAACAATTATCAAATTAAAAGTAATTATCCCTTTATTAATAATGCCAATTCTGAAAGTTGAATTAAGTGTTTTGTTTTGATTAAAGGGACATTAGAAGTTATTATTCTATGGAATTATGATTGAAATCACTTTTTTTTTTTCATTTTGCATGAAAGAACAAAGATTAATTACTTCCTTCTTATTCAGAGTGTCTTACACTTATAGCACTGAGGCTTTAATGTTACCGTTGTTACAGTAACAAATGGCAGTGAACAGAGCACTGGGTCCAGAGTCAGGAAGACTCCTCTTCATGAGTTCAAATCTGGCTTCAGACCCTTAGTGGCTGGGTGACCCTGGACAACTCATTTAAATTAGTTTGCTTCAGGTTCCTCTTCTGTAAAATGAGCTAAAGAAGAAAACGGCAAACCACTCCAGTGAGAAAATCCCATATGTGGTCATGGAAAGTCTGGCATGACTTAAAAACAGCTCAACAGCAAGGCAAAGAAGAAACAACGATCTCCAAGTTGACTGTTCTGCTACATACACTCGAATTCAATAGAACTGCATATAAACAGAATCACTAAGGAAATAATTAAGTAAATAGATGAATAAAGGGCTCGTGATCATATGGATTTGAATATCCCATAGGTTAATGCATATCCTTTAATGTATTTCACAGTTGGAAATCCCCAATCCTTTGTATTCTGTAATTAATGGATATGGCAAGTGTTAATACTATCTGCCTCTCATTCAAGAGACAGTATCATATCTTGAGATTCAATAGGGCAAAATGTTAGAAATGAGTAATTTTTCTTCTACTTACTTTTATTCTCTCTCACAAAACTGTGCCTTTACATATGTGCTCATAAACTGGAAATACTACTGGTATAAGGAAGAACCTGATCACATTTGAGAATTAGAAATTAATGTGATATATGACTCCTTGAATTCACACCCGGCTTTTATTTCTTCCACTCAATGAATGACTACGCTTTGATTTATGTGTGACCTAATCAATGCCATCCTTCTCATAATGTAGTTCACATACCATCTGTGCCTTCACATCATGAGAGGCAACATTTCTAGACTATCCCACAAATCTTCTATAAGAAATCCACCACCATGGAGCTGGGGGCTTCATCTACTTATCTTGTGATTAAAGGGGTACAAGTGAAACCTAAAAGATTATAAGAAGTTCACTAGTTACAGCTTATTCTTTTCCCATTACTGGTTGTCTTTTCCTTCTGCTTATATACCACATGGTTTAAATAAACTAAGACTTTAGATAAACTAAGATAAATGGGAGTCAGTAATCGCTGGAGATTGAATCAAAACTCTAAGAGAAAACTCTTTATTTCTCACTTTCATAGAACTGTGGAAAGCATTCTAATAAATGCCAATATTTTCGTGCATCCATCCTGAGTCCTTAAAGATTTATGGAATGGGTGACTCAGAGGTGGAAAAGGAGAAAGAGGTTTTATAGATAAAGAATCATCTTTGGCTCTAAACATATTTGCTCTTGTCTTAAAGTTTGGTCATGTAAATGTCTATAACATTTATCATCACTAATGGAAATTATGATAAAAATATATGAACACGATCGCAATATGTCTTTTTTTCCAGTTGCCTACAAAGCATTTCAGTCTCTAAATATTGATCCTTACAAAGCATGGCTGTTAGCAATCCAATGAAGTGAATGGAAACACTCCCTTACCTTGTACCGTTAAGTGCACCTGCATTGTTCGAGGTGTGTGTTGAGTCTGCACAGAACACGTGTATGGCCCATCATCTGTCACATCAACATTCTGTATCTGGAGGCTGTAGTCCCTTTTATTTAATGTGGAAATTGAAACTCGAGGATCCACCGACCACTTATCACCTCCTGCAAAAATAATACTTGACCGGTTCAGCCAGGCACCCTTTGAAGCTCCATCTTCCAAATAACACCTGAAAATTACAAGAGAGAGAAAATTGTTAATCAAAATGAAAATGTGAGCCCAACCAAAAAATGGTCTTTGTTCTGCCTGTGCTTCTGTGTGCTATATAATGATGAGGTGGCAGGTACAAACATAGAAAATAACAGGGGGGGCAGCAAAAGTTCACAAACTCTTTACAATTTTATTTCAATTGCAGATGAAGCAGGACTGACAGGTGAGGTCTTTGTTAAAAAAAAAAATCTATTTTAAAGCTTGGAAATGCGTTTATTTTAAAACATCTTCCATCCTGAAATATGGCCGACTGAGGACTCTGCTACACAATCAGCCTTTCTAAAAGGGAGTGGAAGATGCCATAAGGCAAAAAATAAAAATAAAAACACAGGACTTTGATTGTGAAGACTGTGGGTCTGGGTTGAAAAATCACTGCTCCAGGGGTGGAATTGACCTCTGAGCTCATCAATCTAACGCCTTCATTTTACAGGGGAGGATAGTGACCTTCAGAATTTTTCCCATCATCCCCATGGGGAGTAAAGATCAGAGACAAGACTTAAGCCCAGTCCCTCTGATTCCTAACTGGTAATTGTTTCATGGATCTGGGACTTTTAGCTGGGTGACCTGTCAACTTGTTTCCTCATGTATCTTAGAGAAATTAGATTATTTAGATTGCTTATGTCTTAGGGTTTTCAAGAGGATCCACAGAGGATATGTCCTCCTAATCATAAAATTCTTACAAGTGATTATTATTTTCTGATTCTCCTAGATTTCTAATGATGGAAAATGTAATTCAAGGCAAATTTTTACATATGGATCACTCATTTAGGCAACCTTTTGGTGTAGACCGAGCAATGGATTTGAAAAAAAAAAAGACATAGCAGGAACCTTACCTTTTCTATTCCCTAACTCATGTGAGTTTGGCTACCTCATGTTGCTGTTGGCCCCAGTTTTTCTGCCCATAATGCATGGGACCAGTGCAGATGACATAAAATGTCCTTTTCAGCTCTAAATGAATGAGGCGCCCATCTTGGGCTAAAAGTGACAGATGGGACATAGATCACACTATTGATCTGAAAAACAAGAGCAGTGACTAGAAGGGCAAACTCTCATCTTTATAATAATACCTTAGGATTTCCAAGGTGCTTGTTACATATGCTAGATCATTTGAGATCCATGGCAACCCTAAGAAGTAGAGAGAATGTGGAGATGATTTCCTCGAGGACAGCTATCATGTGAACATCACTGGCATTTAGGTGATTTTGTCTTCTTACATTCGCAATCCTGCCAAGCTCTACCCCCCACCCCTCCTCATCATTAACGAAGGGAAACAACTGAGCAAAACAGCTGAGGCAATCACCACATCTGGACACTTTGATAACATTCTGCCCTAGTCAAGTTTTTTGGTGTCTTCTTTTATTTTAATCTGTAGTGCTTGATACAGTCCCTGTGGCAAAGTATATACTTAATTGGTGCTTGCTGAATTGATCATTGTTAAACCTAATTTAAAAAGTGACTCACCCAGGGTCACACTGCTAGAAAGCAGGGACACAGAGTAGTAGAAACCTAGCATTGAGCTCACTTTATCACTTTGGTGTCTGACAAACCTAATGATGTTTTTGCCACATCTGGAAATTAGTAAGGCTTCAACATAATGGATATATTAAAGATAATTTTTCACTGGAAAAAACAAAGTATGCAAACACATATGTGTATAATATATGTATGTGTATATACACAAAAATTTCGTGTATTTAAAGTATGTGTATGTGTGTGTACATATAATTTGCACGCATTTGTTAGCCAGTCCCACAGACAATTATTTCATATGTCTTTTTAGTCAGCTATAGCAACCTGTATAATGAATATTTCTATGGATGATGGCAATCAGTGAATTTGGAGGTCACATTTGAAAGCATTTTTTTGTACCACGTGCCAATATCTTTTTTTCAGAGTAGAATGTATCTCTCCCAGTGTTGGGGCACTCCTCAAGGGAAGGTCTGCTTTGTTTCTGACTTGCAATATCAAGTGCTTAAGTAAGGTGTCTGGCATATAGTAGGCACTTAATAATGGTGACTGAACTAATGTACTCAATGACTATGGACCATAGATACAGATTCTGCGTCTTTTCTTTTTAATCGTGTATTCCATTCTACACAGGAAATGAGCATTTGAGAGGCAGCACTAGGATGGGGGTGGACCCTGGTGACTGTTCCCAAGGCTCACATTTCTTCACTTCATCTTGAAAATGTTCCGTTACAAATTAAAGACTGGTTCTCTTAAATGAGTACAAAGCTGAGCTATAGAATGAAAATACACATACATCGAAATGATTTGACAGCACATCTCAAGCATCCCTTAGGGGATTGAACACGGGGCTGGAGATTGCTACAAAATTGTAGCTGCCTGCAATGGGGCGGCTACTGCCAACTGTACGAAACTAATCAGGCCAAGGAAAAAAAAGGTACAAGGTATATTGAAGAATCTAATTTGCAGTCAGTCATGCCATCTGCAGAATCCAAACCAGTAGGAGTCTTAAAGGTCATTCTTAATTGAAAATCTTTTTCCTTATGTATTCAAGGGAGAAAATGTAGCCCCCCTTTAATTGCATAATTAAACAATTACAGCATATCACCATTCTTAATAATATGTGGCAAGATGATAGGAGAGGGGGTATGTCATATTTTCAATATCATTATTTGGTACCCATGTATTAAGGAAAGCACTCAGCTAACTATATATAGGAGTCTAATTCCCAAGTAAGTACCGGTTAGGTATCAAACACATTTTTTTACATATAGCCTTTAGAAATTAGAAAAAAATATTTTTAAAATATTACAGAAAATTACTTTTTTTTAACCTGCCTAATAGAAAAGGAAAAACCAGTCCCATTAAAAAAATCAGTCCATCAATTAACAGTCTTTTATTATTTGGCAGCTGGGTGGCATAGAGTGCTAGACATGGAGTATCACCATGCCAGAGGCACTTATTAGGACTGTGACTTTAGCCATATTAATTAACCTCTCAATCTCAGTTTCTTCATTTGTAAATGGGTACAGTAGTGGTACTGATTTCATAGGAGTGATATGAGAATAAAACGAGATAACACATGCAAAGTGGTCTGTAAACCTTAAAGTATTATATAAATGCTCGCTATCATTATGATGACTTAGAACTTACTGTGTATGCACCATTCTCTGTACTAAATGCTGGACAAAGGGCCAAGTATTAGAAAGAACAAAGAGAAGTCACAGAAATTCAACAAATATTCATGAAGTAATAAATTCCAGTTCTATATAGATATCAACATCTATGTACACACATGCATGTGTATGTAATACATATATTTCACATAGAGCTCCATCATCAGGTGGTTTAGTGTAAAAGAATTCCTGGTGTGTACAAGTCCCCCATCAATGTAGTTCATGTACACACGTGTGTGTCGTTGCATACAGACACATATATGTATAAACATGTACACACATGTATATAAGTATAGACATGTAACTGTGTGCACATGTATATGTATATATGTAGCATGTGGTCTTGGAGAATTGCCGGGCAACTGAGAGACTGATAATCACGCCAACGTAGCTGAAATGATTTAGAGAAAGGATGCGAATTGAGGTCTCCTTTATTCTGAGTCCACCAACCCACCGCGCTCTTAAAGAATATTATTAAAATATGATTTTTGGCGTCATTACTATTTCACTAATCCCTTTTTAAAATGGGGTTCAGACAGAAACAGTTTCAGGATAATTTTCTATTCAACTGCTGTTTTTCTATTTAACACTCATTAAACTACCGTAATGCAGGTAAAAACAAAACAAGTATTATAAAGTGAACAGAAGTGTTGACATGGCTGGTCATCTTCTGCATACCCATTGAAAATATCATCAGGCTAACTCCAACGGGAGACTAGAGGAAGGGAATCCTGCCCCTTCCCCATCCAGTTCTGGGGTCAACTTGGAGTCAAGTTGTATTGTCATTTCAAGATATATGAACTGATGGGTAAACTCAAAAGGTTTTCTTTCCAAAAACAAATCTTAGTCTGAACAAAAGGCTTTCTGAAGTTAAGTATCATCCAAAGGAAATTGGAAATGTTGGCTTGGCATGAAGTAGCTGAAATATATTATGAATCAGGAATTATGAAGTGGTGAAATGATGTCATCAATGAAATATATGATTGAAAAAGAAAATGGCAGGGGCAATGGGTGACTGGCAGAAAGCCCTAGGGTTCCACTGGTATTCTTGGGATGTTGCGCAAATCTGAGGGGAGCCATCAGTTAGATCCAGGATCAGCACAGATCCCCACCATTAAGAACAGGTTTGCTTTTAAAGTGTAGGGCCTTGGGAACTGCCTGAAGCAGCTAGATGGCACAGTGGATAGAATGCCAGGCCTGGAGTCAGGAAGATACATTTTTATGAGTTCAAATCTTGCTGATGCTTGGCAAGTCACTTCACCCTGTTTGCCTCAGTTTCCTCATCTGAAAAGTGAGCTGCCGAAGGACGTGGCAAACCACTCCAGAGCCTTTGCCAAGGAAACCCCAAATATGGTCATGAAGAGTCAGACATGACTGGAAAACAACTGATCAACAAAATTGCCTGATTATATGCATCAAGGTGGTATTTCTTATGGTAAAGCACCCTGTGTTATTTTTCTTTTCTATCTTGCCAAAAGGCCCTAGGATAAATTTTGACTAGCTATCCATGATCTGAACAGATGAGAGTTTGATGATCCTCTGGTCCTTCCTTTTGGTCAAGTTTGGAACAAGGCCATATTCAGTTCAGTACAATTTAATAATTCTTAGATTGACTATCACGTGTTCAATGTTATAAATGAATCTCAATTAGATAAGACCTCCAGGAGCTTACTACCTAGTATTGGAAACAAGGATAAGTAGGCTTGAATCATATGCCATTTTTGTTACTAGGCCAAAACAAGAGATAGAAAGACAAAATTGGCACTCTAAAAACCCAAGGGAAAGAGTGAGGCTGAACAGTGGTGAGAAGACTCTTAAATTTGGAAAACAGGACATGAGCTTGAATTTGGAATCCTCCACTTCAACCAATTAATTTCTCCTGGCCTTAATATTGTCAATTCTGAGCTGAGAAGATTGGACTAGATGACCTTCAAGACCCCTTTGATCTCGGAGTCTAGGACCTGTTGATCAGTCTATAAAATAATATTTTGCTTAGAAATCATGGGGGAAATGGGATTTGCCCTGGGTACTACAAGATGAATAAGAATCCTTAGTATTTGACACTAGCTGGGATTTCTTTTCATTAAGCTGCATTCAGGGTGATCCAACTCAAACTAGAGTGAGGCTGATTGACGCAGGCTATGAGATTCTCTCCTGCAGCAATAGAATTGGAAACAAGGACATCTGAGACTTTCATTCCAGGGCAAATTAGCATATCCAAGTAACAATACCTGCCTGAAAATGAGGCCCATGGCATCTTGTGAAGAGTTCAACTCTTTCATGTCACTAAGTGCCTCTAACACATTGCAAAAAGTATCCATGCTGCTGGCATGGCCAATCCACAACGCAGCAGGATTCGTTCTGCCCTATGGAAAGAGATCAACTCCACTGCAGATGCATTGATTAATGAAAGCGCAGATGGAAAGCCACTAATTAATAAAAGAAGAAAAGTCCAACTCCCCTTGGATTCAAAGGCAAGCCACTTGAAAATAATGTTCCAATGGACAGGTGAGCTGGCTCTCTGACTTCACAGCTGTTTCTGCATTGTACTGGGTATTTTTTAAAGCGGACAGTAGAACAAGCCTTCAAAGACCAACAAAGGAGACTGATGCTGTGACGTGTTCAGAACATTGCCAAGTCTCTATACTGTTCCTCCGTACAAAGAAGGTTTTGACATTCTGGCTTCCATGCTGAGCATAGGTGAGCAGAAAAGAAGCAGTGATCAAAAGGCACACTACAGATCCTACCTCTTATTTCCTACCAGCCACACTCTAGCTTCTAATGGCTCTCATCCATGTTACAACTTGAAATGTGAATAAATTCAAATAGTTAAATCAATATTCCAAATTCCCATTAGACCATACTCTGAGGCAATGAAAAATCCCATTCTCTCTCCTTTTTGGGGAAATTATCAACAGAGTAATCAGCAATTTTTTGTAATTAATGTCAATTACATTCTGAATCACCTACCCTTCAAAATGGGGGGGATTTATTTCATGGTGCTAAATATGAGAATTAGCAAAGGTGCATTATGGCCATTAACTGCTCTTAGTATGTAATTTGGTTATGGAGAAGTGGATAGCATGACAACAGATATAATGAGATGTCTCCCTTCATTGCCTTTATGAGATTATCACATATATACTAAACAGTACAGTCCATGGAGTGATGCTTTCAGGAGATGTTCCATGTCCCATCTCCGTGCACTTCCCTGTCTCTCCTCCCCACCCTCACCCCCAGATCTGGAATTCTTTTCTTCCTCACATCTACCTCTTGTATTCCTTGCCTTTCTTCAATTTCATCCCCTTCAGTAAGAAGGCTTTTCTAATCCCCTCTATTGTGAGTATCTCTCCTCCCCAAGGGGAAGTTTCTTAATCCCATCCCTTGGAAAACAATGTTTAGCCTGCCCAATTCAACATGAGCCAATTTTTCTCTAATTTTGATCTCACTGTAAGAGGGCGTTACTCATCCCTTTCCTCTAGAGTATAGATTGCCGATGATTTCTGAGTCATACCTTGATATCCTCCTTTCCAGGTAAAATTCACCCAAGTCATTGGGCTTTTCCCAAGATTTCTCCTCCAAAGATTTTATCACTCTTCTGTTCTGTTCTGAACTCTCATAGATCATCATTGTAGAGCAGGAAGGATCTCCAAAGTCATTTGATTAAAATTCTTAATTTTACAGATGAAGAAAGATAGGCCTACCAAGAAAGATTAAGAAACTTGTCCAAGATGAAAGAAGTAAAGATAGTATTTGAACCCAGGTTCTTGGACTCCTTGCATTCCATTATCTTTTTCCAGGTGCTTTTTCTGCTTTCATTCATTGGCAGCCTCTTCTCAAGTTCTGTAGCCCACTGTGAACATTGCTGATATCTCTACTGGGTCTCCCTGTTATTCCTTTTCTTTTCCAATGAAGTCAACACATGATCTTCCTACATTCATCTTTTATTTTAAAAGCCACATGACTTCTCATTCTAGTGTTCCTCAATCATCCAAAGTAGTGATCCCATCTTAGATATCTTTCCTGACCCCCTCCTTTATTAAATTTTCTCAAGGTACAAGAATTTCAATTTACAACTTTAGGAAAGAGAAGATGATCTCATCACTTGAAATGTGCCCTCATATGGTGAGTTGTGCTCTTGTGTCTTTCTTTTCCCCATCCTTCATCTGCTTCCACTGAAAGCCTCTCTTACCTTCCAGGTAAGAAATAGGTTCAAATCTGTTTGTTATCTCTCTAAGTTGGAAGCTCTAAGAGTATAGAAGTGGCTCTCGAAAGTTCTCAAGCCATAGTTGATGAGTTTCTTAAGATAAATAACTCCTTCTTTCTTCTGTGGGCTGACCTGAGACTTCCCTCAGACAATGGCACATCTCCACCTTGATAAATATCCAGTGGAACAATTCCCTAAGCTCATGTCAAGGAACTTCATAGAGTATAAGAACCAGACGACTTAAGGTCAGATCTCACCTTTGACACTTCAAATTCTTACGCGATTTAAAAGTAAATTCATCTTGCTAAGTCTGTTTCATTATTTATTAAATGAAGACATTAGACTAGATTTCACAAGCTTCTTGGAGCTCACATTCTGATTCTATGACTTTCTTCTCCTTTCTCTGAACTCCAATAGTGTTTTGTTCACTTCACACAGCTGACTTTTATGCTAGAGTCTTCAATGGGATCTTAGTCATCATTCTAGGTGTAGAGTTTTTTAAATTCCATCATTTTTTAAAGTTCTTTTAGAGTAAAGACTGCTTGATTTCCTTCTGTCCTTCAGAAAGCATAAGACACTGCCTTGGACAGAGTAGGTGTTCAGTAAATAGCTGATGTTTGATTGACTGATGAAAGGTAAGTACAGTCTTTCTCTGAAAAGAATCATGCTTAACAACATTGAGGTGAGTCAGAAATTCAGTGATTATTTAAATAAATGCTGATCTATTTCCAAGAAAAACAGCAAGGAGTATTCCAGGCTCTCATTAATGATACTTAGAAGAGTTTTTGTCCTTTATGATTTATATCATGACCACAAATCCCATAAAATGGTTTCAGGGTATGATAAAATCAGAAATTTCTCCATTATTCTCAGTAATTCCTTCCTTCCTTCTTTTGCTCCCTTCTTCCCTCCTTTCCTTCTTTTCTTCTTCCTCTTCCTTTCTTTCATTTTTTTGAATCCTCTCCTTTCCCCTCCCTTTTCCTCTCCTTTATCTCCTCTGTCCTTTAATGTGAGATACTTGACTGTGGAAATCCTTCAGGATTCTCTAACTGGCAGGCAGTGAGAAGAGTTTTGAGTTGCTGGAAGATGAGTTCTGCCTTTCTCTCTCTAGTTTTCTGACATCTCTTGTTGTCAAAGGCTGATTTGCACCTCAGGACTTGAAAGGCTTATCCACTAAGGCATTCTACTGACAGAACAAATGCTCAGCCAAGTCCAGGAGTAGAAGAGAATTGGGGCAAATTGAGGGAAAGGGGACCACAGAACAGGAAAAGAGATGGACAGCTCCAGACAGTGACCTGTCCTTGGGGTTAACTACTAAAGCTTGCCATAGCTAGGTTAAGATCACAGTCTGGGAGTTTTCTTTCCCCAAATAAGTCTCCAATTTTCTAAGTGCTTAAAAATAAAGGGAAAATTAAAAGGAGGCCCATCTCAAAACATAAATACCATTTCCTTCAACGAACACATCTGTTTTCAAGTCATTTAGGAGAAAAAATGAATGTAAAACTCAGATAATAAAGGGGTAAAATAATAAAGGATGATTCAGAAAGACAGCAAAGCCATCTCTTTTGTCACATTAATTAAGAATGAGCTACTGTCATTAATGAACACTGAAATCTAAAGAATGTATTCTCAGTTTTATTTCCAAAGCTTCTGCTTATCTTTACACTTCCTGTTGGACACTGTAGATTTTTTCCTTAATATAATTTGTTTTTCTCCCTTTAGGAAAAAAAAAATCTCCTCTATGAAGCATAAATTATATTTTATGAATAAAGAATGACTACATGGCACAATTAATTAAAGCGAGTACTGAAATCATTAACTAAAGTAGACATTAATCCTTATTTATCTCTTCACTTTCTTGAGAAGCTTTGGACCAAACCAGAGTTCAGAAGGATAGGAGAGTTTTACATTAAAACATAAATTAAAGAGCACCTAAAACTTACAGAACAGATTGTTCCACAGTTCAGATTCATCCAAATGAGGTGCACGAGGAGTCAATAGGAGGAGGAGGAGAAGAAGACTTGGGATTTCATTTGGTAAAAACCATCCCATGTTTTTCATGATCTTGATGTGAGTCTCAGAGAGGTTAAGGTTAAATGACTTGTCCAAGGTCAGAGGCAGGATTTGAAACAAGGTAGAAGTCAGGAAGATCTGAGTTCAAATCCAGCTTCAGACACTTACTAGCTTTGTAATGCTGAGCTTGTCATTTAACCCTGTTTGCCTCAGTTTCCTCATTTGCAAAATGAGCTGGAGAAGAAAATGCCAAACCACTCCAGTATCTTTGCCAAGAAGACCTCAGATAGGGGTCACAAAGCATCAGACACGACAGACATGACCTAACAACAACCAGCAACTTTCTAACACCAAATGTCATCTCTCTCCCCCATTCCATGTTGCCTATTGCCTTCTGAAAGAGAGACAGAGAGAGACAGAGACAGACAGAGAGACAGAGAGAGAGACAGAGAGAGAGAGAGAGAGAGAGAGAGAGAGAGAGAGAGAGAGAGAGAGAGAGAGAGAGCGAGCACAAGACATTCTGATTCTCTGGCTTGATGCAATATCACTGGGGAATACAGCGTTTCACATCAGCGAATTCTGCAAACAAGTAAAGCTCACCAGGTTAAGCTCCCAAACTGTTCCCTCAACCATTTTGGGTAGGCATATTTCTCACATGTATTATTCACTTTTCTGCCTTCTTAAACAGGGTATAATGAATTCTCTTTTCATAGAACAGCCCCATTATTTCTGAGTTTTTTCTCTGTCCTCACATTCCCCACCCCCTAACTTGCTCCTATTTCCCCCTTTAGGTCACCATTTCCCCTTCTCTATTACAGAGTTTAGGGGATCTGACTAGAATCTCTTCATCTCTCTCCTTCTACACTGCCAACCTTTGTATTTTCTCTAATTGAATCTGTCATTCTCATCTCTTTCAGAGCAAACGCCTCCCTAAATTTCTGCCACGCCAGGATCCCCTACTTTGGGCATAGCTGCCTTGATGGGTTGTTTTTTCAATTACCAAGTTAGCTCTGGACCATAGCCATGATTCACCTCATTCCTTATATTTGTCACCAAATGTCATGTTATGCTTAATCCCTGTGAATACCTTTGTCTGTCCTCCCACCCTTCTTCTGCAGAACTAGGGGCATAATTAAATCAACTTTTGTCATTATTTCTAGCAAGCATGCTCTAATCTACTCCTCTATGGCTCCATTGTGATCTTCTGTGACTTTCCAAAACAAAATAACCGTTCCTGTCCTGTATTCCTCTGTATGTGTAATCTACCCCCATTTGAATGAAGTATTTTGAGGTGTTCAGACCACAGTGATTACTTAACAAATGATTTAAAACCCCATTCATTTATCATTCACTCACTATTTTACACTTCCATCAACACCTTACTCTTTCTACCATGTCTTCTCTTAGCTAATGCTTGGAGGCTGGGTATTAGTGCAGGGTATTTTGCCCCTAGACTAAATCTTTATAGAATGTGGTGTTTTGGAAGGTTTGGGGCCTTCAAGCTCACTATCGTTGCTTCTCATTCCTACCAATGTGTTTGACCCTAATAATGCCCATTTTTCCACTGGTTGTTGGCTGGGAGAACAGATATTCCTTCTTGTTAAAATAGCATATAAAATTCAGTTAATCTCAAATCAGTGTAACTCTGGTCCTCAAAACATTATGCAAGGTCCTGCTAAGGATATTAAGTCCCTACCCTCAAGTTTTACAGTATCTTCTATTAAAGGTTATTTATTTGTTGGCTAAGGGAAACTTCTATGGTTTGGGGACAAATTCTTGCATTCCAATAGCCTTTTTTTTCATTTACTTCCTGAATTTGTGTGGTTTTCAGGAAAAAAAAACAAAACAGAAAGTTGGGTATGGTTTTAAGTAAGGTGGACTTCTCATGTGGCAAGGTCAAAGGAGAGCCATTGGACAAACCACATTGTCCCTTGGTGTCCTATTGAAGTCAAAGGCTTGCTGGTAGGTTGGGTCAACTATTTGTCATAAATATATGGGAGGATCTAGACAAGAATGACACTGGATGGGCTGGTATGGATGAACTATGGTATGCATAACTGAATGGGGTAACCATGTTGGTGACATCACAAATTAATTTAATTTTTGAATAGGGTATGTGAATATCATATTTGTTTTCCAATAAATTGACTGGATTGATTTCTTAATCAATATTTTATCATATTTCAATCAACCATGTAATAAATACTAATCAATCAGCTATTCTTATCAATTATTACATTACCATATTATTATTATGCTATTATATTATCAATTAGTCAATAATACATATTAAGAACAAACTATGTGCCAGGTACAGTAAATTAATCTGGATGTCATAGGAATTCTATTGTATCACATGAATCTGAACAAGTCAATTAAATGATTCAAGTCCATTCACTTCCATTTGTCAAATACCTAGACCTTACTATGTGCCTACAACTAGAGAGACAAAGGGAAACACACACACACACACATAATGTTCTTTGGAACTCATTTGAGTTACATTTAAATTATGTAGTGTAAGATCTTTGAAATAATTCTGTTGGTTATCTCTTAAAATTTTCTTCTTTTTTCTGGAGCCTAAGTTAAACTTTCAACTTTTCCTTATGACATTTTTTATATCATTAAATCTTTTATGCTCTAATACACTTTTGCTGCTAACAATATACAAAACCTCAATCAATTACCTTGAGGATTAAAAAATGTTTGGGGGATTCTGGGTATGCCCTAATTACCCAATGGAAGAATTCATTTGACTCCAGAGAATTGAACTGAGAATTAAAAAGA
Source organism: Bettongia penicillata ogilbyi (assembly GCA_023548195.1). Taxonomy (NCBI): domain Eukaryota; kingdom Metazoa; phylum Chordata; class Mammalia; order Diprotodontia; family Potoroidae; genus Bettongia; species Bettongia penicillata. The sequence continues at coordinate 36,230 of JAJHZJ010000935.1, read as the reverse complement.
AATGAAGCAAAGTTTGCAGCAGGGCCAACAAGTAGAGCTCATTATTTGGATTGGCTGAGGTTTGCCTGGATTGGGGGGTGATGACAGCCGAATGACAAAAACAGATATCTTGAAAATGAACAATCTTATTTATTCACTTGAGAATTGTTAGGGTACCTACTGCATACATGACATTGAGCTAGGTAATATATGTATAGAAACATTATTTAGACTTCATTATCCACTTTACCACACCCCAAATGCGTGTCTGTGCACATACATACACAGACACAATCATGCACACATATACCTACACACATCAACACATTGGACTAACAACTTCAGATTCATGAAATTGCAGATCAGAATTAAAAGTAAAAGTGAACCCAATTCATCCCAAACAACATTGAAAATCTCCCTAAAGTTTAAAGGTGCAGTTCTTGAATTCAGTCTAATAGCAATGATTCTAATTTACACCAGATCTTTGCTAATCCTAGAGTGGGGATGTCTTCGAGATGTGTTAGATCTTTCTGGTTTGGCCCCATCTATAGGTTATGTGCACTATTATTGTGTGTTGACCTGCTGTGTCCTTGTACTTTTGGAGCCCAGGGAAAAGCATATTAATAAGGGAAGTCAAATTCCTCTGATGGAGAATAACAACTAGGGTAGGATTTAAAAGACAAAATTTCCGTTAAGGTCAATGGCTGCTCCTGACTCCAAAGGCCCTAGTCTTTCCTTCCATATTCTGGAATTAGCCCATTTCTAAGTCTTCTCATTAGGTCAGGGGAATTCTTGCTTATCTGTCATAAATAATCAGAGAAATTGTGATATAAATCTAAAGATTAAGGTGTTGATTTCTTTTCCTTGACTACACAAAGGTAGATGCTACTGGGGTGAGGAATAATCTGAGAAAGTGACATAATATGAGGAAAACATGGAGAAAACATTAAAAAAGAAAGGAAACCTAGAGAGGAGAAGACAGAAGCATTCTTATGATCTGTTTATCTGTCAAGCAGTCATTCTGGTACCAAAGTAAAATGTCATTTCCATTTTGTTTGCCATTACTCTTCTTGGCTCGGTTACCATTCTATATCATTATTTATGAGTCAAAATGTCCTATGGGTTTTCCCAGAATTTGACATCCCATCTCCTGCTTTTCAAAAAACAATTCCCAATGATGGGAACACACACCCTCCTCACTTTTGCATCATAGAAACCCAAGGTTTTGTTCATTTTCAGCTCAGCAACTGTCTTAAAAAGTACCTTTCTTAACTCCCCGTTATTGACATGTCCCTTATTATTGAAATTAATATCACACTTTCACTATGTTGAATGTTACCCCATTTTGTTTCTCTTACTTTCCCCCAACAGACTGTGAACTCTTGGAGTTGAGCATCCAAGGGATAGAAGAGTTATAGAAGGAGAATATTTGCACTGTGTGGAACATACTGCAGAGACCTGGAGGGGTGATGCTACGTATGGAGAACAGCAAGTAAATCAGTTTGCTTGTAGCCCAATGTGAGTTAGGGTAATAATGTATAAATAGCCTGAGAGGATACATTAATACCAGATGATGAAGGGTTTTCAATGTTCAAACAAGGAGTTTACATTTGATCCTACAGACAAAAGACATTAATGGAATTTTCTTGAGTAGGAGAGTAACATGGTCAGATACACTTGATGAATTTCACTTTGGCAGTATGAAATGGGAGGGGAGAATCTCGAGGCAGAGAGAATAAGAATACCAAGACGGAGGTAAGATATCTTTGAACTTTGCTGTTAACTGGGTGAATGGGGAACAAAAGCTGAGAGATGTTGGGAAGCTGTCATTGAGAAAACTTGGCAATTGACTGATATAGGAGACTGGGGTGGGGTCAAGAGTCAAAAACAACACGAAGGTTGAGAATCTAAGGGGCTGAATAACAATGATGTCTTAGGCTGAAAACAGAGATGATTAAAAGAATCATGAGTTCAGGATAAAGAAACTGAGTTCAGCATGAGACAAATATAATTTTAGATGCTTATTACATGTTCAAGTGGCAATAGCCAACAGATATTTGACAAATTGGGACTGGTACTCAGAAGAAAAATGAGGGATGTACGTAAAGAACTGAGAGGCATTTACATTGAGAAAAGAACCATGAGAGCTAATGATATTGTCAAGAGGAGACATAAAGACCTAAGAAGACCCATAAGCTTTCCTGTAAGGTTCAGATCACTCTAGACTTTCTTGTATGGCAGTATTATATTCCTATTAACTTGTACAAGGTTTTTAGGCTATTTTTGTGAAATAACAACATTATTTGCATAGTGCTTTAAGTCTATAACAAGATAGCAAAATAAGTTCCATTATCATCCTCATTTTACAGATAAAGACATTGAGGCTGAAGGAATTTAGATGACTTGTCTAGGATAACACAACTGTCTGAGACAGGTTTTGAATTCAGGTCTTATTGATTTTGACCCAAAAATTACCTACCCTATAACTCTCTCCCCCTCAAAGCTGTTTTACAATTCCTTTCCATTGTTCAGATACTCTGGGTTGGAGCTTTAATTCTTCATTTTGTGGAGACAAGATTGATGTTTTGTTGGTTGCCCTCAAATCCTTCTAAATTGTCCTACTCAGCTTAACTGACAGTAACTTGCTTAACTTAATCATATCCCCATGATCGATACTATGCCTAGAGTAAATGTTATATACATCTGTGAGAAGCAAAATATCAGTCTGAAGCAGCAAGGGGAAGGCAAGGAGAGTATCAGCAAAGAGGGATGCCTTATTAAACAGAAGTTCCCAAATTATTGAAAGGCTGGTACATTTGGAATTCCTTTGAACTTGAAAGATTCACATCCTTATACATCCACAATTCTGTTTTTAAGCCCTAGTCCTATGGAACATTCGACTTTCCCACATGTTCCCCAATACTCTTTCCTCAGTCATAAATCTTCCACGTGAAACTGTCAAAGCCACATATGAAAATCAAAGCCCATGGGGCCACTTTTTCTTATCTTGCACAGTGTATTATTTCCAAAGAAGCTAGTCCATTCGTTAAGCACAGACATTCTTGTAAAAAGTCACATTTGAGATATATACTCCAGCTTTTCAAGGATTTTTTTTTCACACAGTTACTGAGATTTTCCCATTGTTCCAACAATCGATAAGAAGCAAGCTAGTCTCCTGGTTCCCAACATTCTGCTGAGCCAGAGGGGGTTGCCTCAAATATGTAAGAATAAGTACGGGTTATTTGTCACACTATATACCCTGGCAATCCTCAATCTACTTGTCTCTTTGATTATATGTTTTTTTTTTTAAAACGGGGTAACTCTTTAGATGATATTAACATTTTTGCCTGTAAAGATCCTTTCCCCCATTTTCTTAGTGTAAGAGGAAGAGAAGTTTCAAAATTATAATATAGTTTTTAAGACATCAACTGACCCTTTAAAATAGCATTTGACTGAGCTATAGGTAAATTAATCTGATTAAATTCCCCTTTGAAATACACAATGGTTTCACAATTAAAGGAAAATATTCTTGGCAAGACACATCTCAGGTTTTGCCAAACCCCAAATTGTCTTATAAATAATGTGAAACATTTGTCTGAACCCAAAATGGTGCCAGGATCTTCCATCCTGCATAGGTGCCAATGGTCAATATTCCCAAACAGCTGTTTATTGGTCTCAGTGTAATTGAGTTGGCTATATTTTTCAACTTCAAATAGACAGGTCTCCATATACCATTAAAGAAAAAAATGCAATTAAAACGTGACTGTGTGTGTTTCAGCTGAGAATGAAGTCAATTTCAGGATGCTTTGGTTTAACTCTACTGAGAAATTCCTTGATCTTTAGGATCAGAACAACATTTCAGGGGCTAGATAACAAAGGCAGGGTGGGCTCTTGTTTGGGGCAAATGGGGCAACAAGCAAATCAAGCCCTTGTCTTTCTTCTTCCACTTTCCAAAGAAATGAAAGTTATGAAAAATAGAACATTCGAATTGCTTTTCCAATCTTCTACCTTCGTTTCATGACATTTTGGATGTCTTGAAGTTGGCTCCCTTCAGCTTGCCACTTAAAGACAGCGGGCTTTAATTAGAGATGAAAATGACCTATTAGCTCATTTTGTCACCCTGGACTGTTGACTTGGCTGCTGTGTATTACATACTCCCTCTTTGGTCACCGTTGATTTGCCAAGCATTACTTAAGCCCAGACAATTTTCTTCAACTAATTTCACTGAAAGTCTGCTTTTTTCTGCAGTCCAACATTACTGCAGGCCCCAATCAATATCTTCATCCTGGCAATTTTATAATCACAAGGTCCTCGAGTTCGATCTCATTTAACTTATCAGGTTCATTTTGAATTTATGGACGCAGAACAGCCTCTGTCACCATTTACTGGCCATTCAAGAGGTTGGGAAAAGAGTGAATGCTTGGATTGTTTACTTATTTCCTATTCATTATCACTTTTCCAATTAGGGAGTTAATGATGTCAAGACCTACAAAGGATTAACTATGCTATTTCAGAGGCAACTAGGTGATGCAGTGGATAGAGCCCCTGGGTCTGGAGTCAGGAAGACCTGAGTTCAAATTTGACCCCTTACAAGATTTGCCTCAGTTTTCTCAACTGTAAAATGGGCATAGTGATAGCACCTACCTCCCAGATAACACTTGTGAGTATCAAATAAGATTGGTAAAGTGCCTAGCACAGGACTTGGCTCCTCGTAGGAACTTAATAATTGTTTCTTCTCACTGGAGTTTTTCCCTCTTCCTTTGGTGGCTTCTACAAATGGTTTTGCATAATTACTGTCTGGAGTGAACTGGAGGAAAAGACAAAGACTGAGCTCCTGCCTTAGGTAGATGGACTTCTTCACAGATGAAGTTAGCAGAGATTTTTTGGTAATTAATCTGTTTTTCTCTCTTTATGTCCATATTTATAAAATCCAGATCAAAGGGAAATATGGCTGGGCAAACAAATCCATCCATTATTATACTGAATAATGATATTTTCAAAATGGCTGAGTTTGAGCATTCAATATGGCCAAAGGAAACTATAAGAATTCCTTCCACAAATCTGCATGATAGATGTTGTTGCAAGGATCTCCTCCATACACTTTCATATTTACTTTGTATGGGTCAATAATGGGTTATGACATACATATGTAGATGATCTGCATTCAGACTTCAGTTTTTTCGTTATTGAGAATAGTCATGTCATTCATAGCTGATCATTTTGCAATATTGCTGCTACTGTGTACAATGTTCTGCTTATTTTATCTTCTCCATTTCAATTCTGGCTCTAACTCATTATCATTCTAACTGTCCCAAATGTACATACTGCTATAGAAGATCCATAGCTTGCCCATTCAACTCCATGTCATAATCTAGAAACAAGCATTTTATAAAAAATAGTGGATTATGGCAAAAACAATAATGACAAGAACAATATGATCTAAGGCTGCACTAAAATGGCATAAAGTTAAGGTCTTGGCAGCCAATGGGCTGGGTGTGCCCTCTCCTCTTCAGACTTTATCCCTTTTTCAGGTGTCATTAGTAGATCCACATTTTAGGAGGTGTGTTCATAAACTGGAAAAGGTTGAGAGGAGGACCACCAGGAGAGAGAAGTTCTTGAAGTCCATGTTTGGGGATTGGGGGAATTAACTAGGGATGTCTAATCTGAAGAAAAATTGGGAATTGTTTGTTGGTAGTATACACACATCTGAAAGGTTGGTCATATACACACATCTGTCACTTGAAGGAGATACAATGGAATAAGAATACTGCCTCCCTACCCCCGTTTTGACAGGTTTTGATGGAGCAAGTAGTAGAGGGTGGTTGCTAAGCCCAAAGGGGTAGTAGTATGCTGGGAGAGTTTAGGTGTGGCTGAACATGGTGAACTTTCACCAATCAGGATGTTAGAGCCCTTAGGGTAGTGTTGTGTGGCAAGTGAAGGGGAGAGCCCAGGAGCATGGCAAGAGGATGAAATGGCAGAAAACATGGAACCCTCAGTCCAGCTATGGGAACTTCTCATCTTTTGAGGAAGTGTATGCCATCTCAGTGGACTGCCACATTTCTGCACTGAGAGGCTAATATTAAATTGTTACCATTCAAGAATGTTTCCTTTTTGGAAAAAAAAAATCACAGCTGCTCTGCTTGTAACAGGGAAAAATGGAAACTAAGTTCTTTGTCCAGTAATTGGAGGACAGTGAATACATTACAGGGTATCTGCCTAATGGATCATTATGTTGCTGAGAACATGAGGCATAGGGTGCATAGAAGGGAATAGTAAAGTACCTCTATATGTACATGCAAAAGAACAGGCCAAGGACCAGAGAAGGTGCACTTTGACTTTCATTGTATATCGAAAAAAAGACTCAAAGTTCATAACCCTTCAATATTGGCTTCAAAAGAGAAAGAGATGCGAGGTAGAGATTATGGAGCAGACAAGACAGAAAGCAAGACTTGGGATGGGGGAAAAATAACAGTTTGAGTTCTGTCTGGGTATGAGCTAGGATGATGCTTGGCAAGTCTCTTAACCTCTAAAACTCAGTTTTCTCATCTGTAAAATAGGAATGACATACAACAGCACTTAGGTCAATATCACAGCTAGACTTGGAGGCAGTGCAGAGATTTAGAACCAGTTCATGAAATCAGGTAAACCTGGAGTCAAATGCACCCTCAGACATTTCTAAGTGTGTGACCTGAGCAAGACACTAAACCTCTGTCTGTGTCAGTTTACCCATTTGTAAAATGGGGATAATCCAAGGTGTGTTGTAAAAATTGAGTAAGATAATAATTGTAAAGTGTTTAGTATAGTACCTACCACAGAGTAAATGCTATATAAATATTAATTATGAGGATAATAATGATAAGGTATTATCTCAGTTCAAATTCAGCCTCCCACGCTTACTAGCTGTTTGAACTTGGGTAAGTCTTTAGCCTCCATATGATTCAGTTTTCTCAGCTGTAAAATGAGGAAAATAACAGCACCTACTTTGCAGGGTTGTTGTGAGAATCAAATGAGATAATATACTAAAAGCTCATAACCCAGCGCTTGGCAAATAATTGGTGCTTTATAAATGCCTATTCTCATCCCTTACCACTCTGGGATGGTTTGAATCTCAAAGGAGCAAAATGAATGGAACACATTTTAAAAACCTTAAATCCCTATAGAAATGTCAAGGTGCAGGTAACAAACAAGATTGTTTCTTATTTTTTACTTTGTTGGATTTCATATTTTTAATGCTAAGAGCTTTATGTGAGATTTTATTCCTTATTGTTGTGCATAATTTATATGACTATTTTTCAAAAAAAAATTGTCTATGTAGATCTGAGCCTGTGATTTCATCTGCGTGGGGTGCCTCCATGGTGGAAACTTCATCCAATGTGAAGATTGATTGAATTATAGTCTTCACACATCAGCTAGGGTCAAAAAATAGCTTACAAGATATTTCTCCTCTACACCCTATGCAGGAGACCATCCGTGTGAGATAATAACAGTAAGCACTTCTGTAGCACCCACAACGTTCCAGGAAGGATGCTAAGACCTCTAATATCGTCCCATTTGACCCTCACAACAGCCTGGGGAGGGAGATCCCATTATCCTTCCCATTTTGCAGTGGAGGAAGATGAAGCAGACAAAGGTTAGGTCACACAGCTGGGAAATATCTAAAGTGGGATTAGAACTCAGGTCTACCTGACTCCAAGAATACAGCTTTATGCATTGCTCTATCTCCCTGCCTCCTGCATAATAATAGACTTTTTCAAATAGGTTTACATATATATAATATATGATATTACATATGCATGTATATAACCATATATATATGTATACATATATATATATATGTATACATATATATTCCCTTTCTTGATTTTTCCATGCTTTATGAGAAGGGCTGTTTCCCTGGAAGGCTATTTTCTTTAGAGGAAAAACCATTGAAAATGGGTGATATAAAAGTAAAAGACATTAATAAAATTTTATTTAAAAATAGTTCTCTCACACATCGAGAAGTTAAACAGAGAACTTATAAGAGGAGTTCCCTCATAGATCAGAGGGTCCTGAAGGCCAGGGTTTCATTTTTTTTTTCTTTCTACGGTGTTGAGAACATGAGAGAAGTTTAATACATGTTTTACATTGATTGATGGGCACAAAGCTAACAGGCCTCAGATGCTGGCTGGAGCATAGGTCTTCCTGGGTTGAGGTTGGCTCTCACTTTTCCCCACTGACTCTCTCTGTAGTAAAATACTAACAATAACACCAATATTCATGAAAATGAATTTGGTCTACAGCCTACTAGCAACCAGGTTAGTCTTAGTTCCTAGAGGGCAGAAACGACTTCATCCTGGCATTTTTATTGGCAGTCAGCACTATGCTCGGTGCCTGGCACACAGTAAGTATGTAAAGATTGATGAATGTTCCCTCAGCATGAACTCCAGAAACTATTATGAACAACATAATCCAATGAGTAGCAAGCACCATCTTGAGCCACCAGGACAGCCAGAGAATGCTCTAACCAACTGGTAAGTTTTCTTCTGTTCTACAAACAGTTAAAGACCGAAGACCCCAAGCTTTGCCACATCTCTTCCGAATCACCACCAAATATGTAACAAAGCCCACCTTTTTTACAAGGAGGAAACAGAACCACAGTGGACAATTGAATGAAAAACTCAGGGAAAGAAGCAGTGATGACAGACCCCTGGGATATGCCTCTTCAGTCCTAAAATCACTAGACTTAGGGAGGGCAAGATGGAGGCATTAATTGGCAACTTCTCTTGGATTGATTAGGATGGTAAATGCATGAAGGGACTCCCAAATGCTCGGAAATTCAAGGTAAAATATGAAAATGAGATTTCTAATTAAAAATCTATTGCATACTACATTATGTTCACGGTATTGTCTATTATATTTATATAAAGATAATCTCATATACAAAGTACATTTTATATACAAATTTTAAATACAAACAATAATATCTATCATTTTAATATATTAATACAAATAAATTTTATACATACAAATATACACATAAGAAATGCTTTTCAACATATAACAAATTCCTATCTCTGTCTATCTCTCTAGACAGACAAATAGATGATAGAGACAGATAGAAATATGAACAGTAATAGGAGGTAGATGGAAAAACGTACAAAAACAGTGCTTTTCACCTACATTATGCTCTATAACTGTCTGGACTACCTATGGAATTGAATAGGAAATTTCCTGTGGATAAATCAAAATTTTTTCAATGATTCCAAGTTTCTTCTGGAGACAATATTTTATCCTCTTCATATTGTTAATATATACATAGAAATGAATATATGCACACACAAATATTCCATGTGGTAGGACTATGGATAGAAAAATAGATATATACATACATGTAGATACACATGTGTATCTACATGTATGCATTAAGAAATAAAAAAATCCATAGTTATACTATAATTCATAGTTTTTAAAGCTCTAAAGGAAGATTCCATATCCAAGAAAAGATTATTTTGTGAATAGATGTCATGATGGATATATAAATGATACAAATATCCTTCCTTTTGAATTTCATCAGCTTGGCTAATATTTACTCAACATCTACCATGGAGAACAGTCTTAGCTTTGTGTCATGTCAGTTCTTTGAGTCTTGGTATAGTAAAATAATCACACACACACAGTCTTTTATAAGTTATTTCTATTTCTTTGTTTATTCTAGAAATGAAATGATTGACACACATCTGTTAATATGGTAGAACTGTCTGCTCCCAAGGTTTGTTAGCATTGAAATCTGTATAGAAGATAGATTACATAATTTCATTGAGGTGGGGGGAAATTTGATAGCATCTGCAAATAACTTTGCAAAGGAGCTCTGTTACCTAGAAAATAATGATGCCAGAAAAGGAATACACTTTGTTGAGTTTCCAATTAAAGCAGAAATCTGAAGTCTTTGAGCAGATCTTTATTACCTGCCCCAGCCTCTTTCATGCTTCCCTGTATACCTTGGTGACTCATCAAGATGTTTAGTTAGTCCAAGGAATGATACGCTTGTTCCATTATGCAGCCCCATTTTCACTAGATTTAAAAATAAGCACATAACTAATTTTGGTTCATTCTGTTGCATTAAAGTGAATTCAATTCAGTATGGACAACAGATTTTATAGGATTATATTTTATTGAAATGAATGAAGTAGTCATTTTCTGGAAGACTAAGTTTCCCTTTGAGAAAGAATTGAACCATTCCTTCAATGCAAGTCTATTAAGTACACTAAAATAATGCCTGTTTTTCTCAAGATTAACCACACTGCCAGTTATTACTCAGCTTCCTTAAATTACAATGTTGTTAATAACATGGTGCTATTAAGTATTCCTATAATGGGCTTAACAGAAAGCCCTACAGTTTTCTATAAATGCTTTTTTCAATGCTTCAAAGATTTGAAATTTCATCACTGTATCTGTTTTCCCCACTGGTAAAAGTCATCATGTATTCTCTACCTTGCTGGTTTTCATAAATTCCTAATGCTTAAAATGTTTCTCATTTGACAATCAAGCTTCTGATGGTTCATGTTAGAGCTCTGAAAAGAATCATTTTTTTTTTAAGAAGACATTCACTCCCTTGGATATACATTGTAGTCCTTGTTAGCCCAGAGCTTCCTTGAGTGTGTTATCTACCTGGTATTGAGGACACAGGACACGTAGCATCCATGCCATGATGAGATATCACTGAAGCAGATTAGTGGAAGATATACATTTATTCAATGATGAGTACTTAACTCTCTTTTAAGATCAAGAGAAAAGATAAAGGCATGCTTTAGAATAATTCTTAAAAATGACATGTGAATATTCCATTGTGTTCCTAAAAGCCAAGTAAATATCGAAAGCACTCAATAAAGTAATGGGAAATAAATTAGAAACCATTCTTTTGCCCTTGGATATGCTCTAATCATGGATATATAGTTCTACAGTCAGGATAATTCAGATCAACAATAAATTGCAGAGAGAGAAATAAATAGAAATATGGAAGGAAGCAGAAAAGAAGAGAAAAAGAAAGAGGAAAAGAGAAGGAAGGAACACAGGCAACCATTATATAATGTCTAGGGGGAAAATCCAACACTCAAAAGAAGGCAAAATCAGAGTCTGTAAATTTATAAAGAATGTAGAGAGATTGAAAACATGATTTTCAAATCCTAGATGTTACAAGGAAAATCTTTGAAGATTGAAAGGCACAAGATAATATTAACTTCCATTTGGATAATAATATTCACATTTTATTAGGGGTAGTAATATTCAATGTATTGCTAATATGACTAAACCACATTAACTAACACTAATTTTATTGGACAGCGAGGTGGTACAGTGGATAGAGCACTTGATCTGGAATCGGGAAGACCTAAGTTCAAATCTAGCCTCAGATACCTGGTAGCTGTGTTTTAAGCAACTCACTTAACCTCGATTTTCCTTAGTTCCTCATCTGTTAAATGGGTGCATGTGAAGAAGGAAATGGTAAACAATTACAATATATTTGCCAAGAAAAACCCAAAATGGAGTTGCACATGACTGAACATCAGTAGCTTTAAGATGAGACTCCAGAAGATCTCAAATGTGGAGACATCGGAGCTGTTCCAGTCAATCAATCAGTCGGTCAGTCATCAGTTTCAAATTTCTCCTATGTGCCAGTCATTGTGCTAGGTACTGAGGAAACAGAGAAAGAATGAAATGGCACTGGGCCTTGAAGAAACACACTCAAAAATGTAATGCAAAATCTATCCATAATAAATAATCGGTCATATCTGGGAGGGGGGAAATCAAGAGGCTATCATGTAGAAAATACACTTGACCAAAGCATTGAAGGAAATAAGAGATTGTAACGAGCATAGATTAGGTGGGACTGCTTACTAATCAGGGAAAATAGCCAATATATAAGTATGTGGATGGGAGTTGGACTGTTTTGTATGAGAAAAGTCAGGTCAGTTGGGATGCAGCTTAGCAAGAGAAAATCTCATGAAGTGAATAGGGACGTTTAACCTGCCCTTGGCAAAGCAGGTATTTCTTGGATGTTCCAATTAGTGGAAGATGAGAAGTATCCTGGATGACAGCATCAGAATAGAAGCAAGATCTGGGTGGGAGTTTCAGGGAGGGAGACGAGTTTTGAAATGGAAAAGAAAATGTCGACTCTGGGTACTGAAAGGAAGGAGTCACATTCCAAAGGATGATGGCTGTCAAGATCTAGTGGGGTTGAATCCAGTCTTAAGGACTAGTTAGTTTAAGGAGTAGAAAAGCTGAGATTCAACCAATTTTAGAACCACCCAAGCAATGGACTTGCATCAAATGAGCTGTACTAGGAAAGACAAAGAGTAGTGATAAAAAAGAAAAGAAAGAAAAAGTAAAGAAAAAAAAGGACAGGCAGTCTATCTCTAGAAATGGTCATTTTCCTCCAGTTCAATAACAATAATAACTTCTTTGGGGTTTATCAAAGATACTTCAGAAGATGATGTTAAAGGGAAATACATATTATTATCAAAATCCACAGTGTTTGGGTTTTTTTCTTCTTTTTAAAAGCTCATTTTCTGTTTGTTCCCTTGTTAAATGCCTTTCCAGTTGCAAGAACAAGGCGGAACATTTACAAAGGAAATTAAGCCCTCTTGATCTAATGTGGTCAGTGGTCAAATTATATAAGTGGGGAATTAGCCTGCAATCATTGACATAATGATATCACTGCATGTTGAAATATGCCCCAGTTGGCCCTATTCAATATACTTAAAATTCTTGTAGAATTGAAGACCTACCTACCTCTTAGCTAATGTGTTCATACATATATTACTGTTACCTTTAGAGATGCTAACTTAGCAGAAAATAAAAAAAAATGGTTGACTTTCATTCCTATTTTACGAGATATCAAAGATGCTCAATTTTCCTTCATCCTTTCCAAATGCTCTTTTCCCCAAATGTTTCCAAATATTCTAAAATTAACAATGACAATGATAATCTTTGTTATTGGTGTTATTCTCATTATATCACAGTTAAGGATAGTAAGAATTCAAAGACTATGTCTATCTATGTTTGAGCATTCAATTTAGAGTCAGAAAGCCTGATTTCAAATTTAACCTCAGGAACTAGCTCTATGACCTTGGCCTCAGTTTCATCATGTATAAAATGGAAACTACTACCCAGGGTAGCAGTGAAGATAAAATAAGATACTTATAAAGAGTTCTGTAAACCTTAAAACACTCTATAAATGACAAATATCATCCTGGAGAAAAGACGAGACATTGAGATTATGGTAGCTGTGTCTTGAAGTATTTCAAGAACTACCTCTTAGAAAAGACATTAAACATGTTTTCTTTTTCCCCAAAATGCAGAACTAGCAGTAGTGAGAGAAATTTATAAAAAAGGCAACTTTAGGATTCATGTCAGAGAAAATGTTCTAAAAATTGGAGCTATATAAATGTGGTAGCACTGTGTGTCATGGGGGCTCATCGGGTTGTAATCACTACTGATGTCGTCTGGCAATGGTTCAATGTTCAACCAATAATGTGATGTTGTAGATTGTAAAGGAGAGACCATACAGGTATGAAAATAGGAGGAGATGATCACAGGAATCTCATGACATGTTGAAAATAAGTAGACCTATTATTTATGATATATTCATCCACCCTTCCATCCAACAAACTTTTTAAGTGTTTTCTTATGCACAAAGAAGGCACTGTATCAGTTATTGGAAAGTGGAGAAAACAAAAAGATAAATAACCTTCAGTAGACATGTTTTAAGCACATAATCAATGTGATACAGCTAAAATATAACAAGTAAGAGAAATGTTGGTGCCAGGAGGAAGTTGAGGGCTGAAGTAGCCCCAGATGAAAGCATCAGGGAGGGCTTTTTAGAAATGCCATTTGAGCTGGACATAGAGGTATAGATAGTAGATTGATGAGAATTATGCAGGGAGAGCTTGATTCCAGGGATAATGAAAATAATGGAAATATAATTTAATGATCACTCTACTCCAAACAATATTGATACCAATCATATTTTCACCCATTATTTGCATATTATCTCAACCACTAAAATACATGCTCTGTTTCAACACGGGCTGTTTGGGGCCTTTCTGTGTGTTCCTGGTGCTTAGAATAGCGTCTGGCACATAATTAGCTCTTATTACTTATTGACTGACTAAATGATATAATTACTTCTTCTTTGAAATGCCTTTTCAAAATGAGCACTTCTCTTTCTCAGTTCCTAGTATCCGTGATCTTCCTTGCTTAATATAAATTAGAACAGAAGATGGGTAAATATTCTGGGAAGAGCTAAGAACACATTCAGTTCAGCAAAAATGAAAACAACTGTCCCCATAAGAGGACAATGATTTAAGGATTCTGTTTTCATGGTCTTCACAATTTCCAAGAATGTGATAAATATATAAGAGGAATCAGATATCAAAAATGAATATACCATCCACCCAGTCTCCTCTAGACCATAGAGTTAAGTACAATGAATTGAATCCAAGCATCTTTAAAAGCTTCATAACAAATGAATCACCATGTAGCTTTCACAAACTGAAACAAACGAAAAGCTAAAAATGACTTCCTGTTTCTCATTCCAAACTCTCTAATTGATTTGTTAAATTATTTGAAATGTGAAGCATAAATTCATCTTTGCCACAATTATCAGTACATATTTCATGATGATGTGTTTGCCCGGGTTCTGGATAATGGACAAAGCTCTCTTGCCTTCCCACTCACCAATGAAGTGAAACAGGGCTGTGTGCTTGCTCCCATGCTTTTTGGCATGATGTTTTCAGTCATGTTGACAAATGCTTTCAATGAGGATGAACATTAGGATCAACTACCATACTGATGGCAAATTCTTCAATTTGAAAAGATTACAACTCAAGACCAAAGTGGAGGGAGTTTTGGTGCATGATTTTCTGTTTGCAGATGATCGTGCACTCAATGCAGCCTCCGAAGCTGAGGTACAACAAAGTATGGATCAATTCTCTGCTGCCTGCGCTAATTTTGACCCAATAATTAACACCAAAAAAATGCAGCTCCTCTATCAGTCACCACCACACCATTCATATATGAAACCATTGGTTACAACAAATGGAGAAGTTTTGAATGCTGTGGATAAGTGAACTTACCTTGGCAGTGTGCTTTCCAGGTATGTACACATTGACAATGAGATTGATGCACACATTGCCTGAGCTAGCTCAGTGTTTGGGGGGCTCCAAAGAAAGCTTTGGGATAGAAGATAGATGAGACTGACTACCAAATTGAAGGTCTACAGAGCCGTTGTGCTGACCTCATTGTTGTATGTTTGTGTAACATGGACAGTCTCCCAGTGTCATGCCAGGAAACTGAATCGCTTCCATTTGAACTGTGTTAGGAAGATTCTGAGGATAACCTGGCAGGATAAGGTACCAGATACTGAAGTCTTTGCTCAAGTTGAATTGCCTAGCCTTCAAACTATGCTTTAGAGAGCTCAACGCTGATGGGCTGGTCATATTGTTTGAATGCAAAATGTACGCTTGCCAAAAAGAACGTGCATGGGGCAGGCAATCACATGGTGGCCAGAAGAAATAATACAAGGACATTCTCAAGGTCTCTCTCAAGAACTTTGGATTTGACTGTGCAACATGGGAGACACTGGAACAGGACCACTTAGTATGGCATGCCCGCATAAGAAAGGGTGCTGTGCTCTTTGAGCAAAGCCAATCTGAGACAGCACAAAGTAAACTCAGGATGTGCAAATTTGGAGTATCCACCCAAAATATTCATATGGACTCTCTGTGCCCAACCTGTGGTATGAGCATTCTGAGCTGCTATTGCTCTGATCAGCCACAGTTGGCCATGCTGAAATTTCACTGTACAATGGTGATGTAATTCTGGTCCTCTTTGAAGACAAAGGACAACAAGAAACCATCAGTACATATAACAAAATAATATATATGCAACAAAATTAGGATTTCCTCCATTTTTAGTATTTATATGACAGTGGACATTTCCTCCCAGATATGAACTTTCAAACCACTGAATGTAAAAGGTAAGCTACTGTATTGTAGAAAATGACTATTTTGTGTATATGTGTACCTCACACAATGATGACTGAAATGGTCCACACAAAGCAGTTATCCCCTATATAGAGCAATGGCCTACACAACTATGAGTTGAAGGAGTTATGTGAGAGAAGTCCTAACTCAGCTAGTTGACACAGTAGAGATAGAGCATTGTGGCTGGAGTCAGGAGCACCTGAGTTCAAATCTAGCCTTTGACAATTACTAACTTTGTGATCTTGGGAAAGTCATTTAACATCTTGTTTGTCCCAGTTTTTTTTTTTAATATAAAATGAAGATAACAATAGCAACTGCCTCCCATGGTTATTATGAGGATCAATATTTGTAAGGTGCTTGGTAGAGAGACTGATACACAGTGGGCACTTCATAAATGTTTATTTCTTCAAGATGGTCTACTGAGTCAGTTTGATGGCCAGATCATCCCTGAGTTATTGGATACCTGAACATAACCGTTCAGGAGGGATTAAGAATTGTAATCAGGGCATGCTTGGATGTCTGTCTATCATTTGTTTTGACTTTCTTGTCTCTCTCCCAATGTTTCTTCCTCTCTTCTCAGTTCTATCACCTGAGACTGGATTTGAATGCAAGTACAAACATGCCACATCAGAATCTTTTAATTATACAAAATAACAGAAGGAATGTCATTGAAGACTTAGAATGACAACACATCCCAGGTTATGCTTCAACACCTCATCAATCAGTGAACCAGCATTGATCCCATTACTAGTATTGCCCATTCACTGTGCTAGGCATTGGACCCAGAAATAAATTAGTCATTGCCCTCATTAAATCTAAAGATTAATCAAGAAACAGTTATTACTCATCTATTATGTTCCTATATATATATATATATATATATATATATATATAAAGACATAAACATAAAGATATAAAGACAGAAACAAAAGAAACCTGTCACTTTCACTTTCTCTTCTCAAAATTTCTTCTCTGTCAGAAGGACCATGAAAGTATATACATATTTTTTTTTGTAGATAAGATAGTATATTTTTTGTTTATGCTAATATGGTGGAGCCACTTCTTTTTCTGTAATGTTTTCCATGTCTTCTATACTTTGATCAATATCTCATACTGAATTTAGGTTTCAAAATTGTATGTTAAATCATGTATTCATTTTTTTGTTAATGTCAGCAATAGTTTCCCTAAAATGATTCAAGTCCCTACACAAGTAGAGTTAACTTTCCATTCCCCCTCTCTCCAAAGGGATTTCCACTGATATAAAGGAGGCCATACTCTAGTTTTGCAGTTTTTTTTACTACCTCAGAAATACATAGGTAAGCCAATCAAGAGATTTAAGGAATGCCTTTGTACAACTTCTAGCAACATTTTGGCTGTCCTTCAGTGGTTTATCAATCTCACAACATGGTGGGTCCAATTTCCATTTCTGGTAATGTTTTCCCTGCCTTCCTCCAGGTGTCAAATGAATTAAATTCTCTTCAGTGCAATAGAATGAAGCCAAATCCAAGGCTCCCTATGTCTAAATCTACTTCCAATGGGACTCTAAGATGGAACAAATGCCAGCATCTGTGATTCTCTATGAGTCACTTGATTGATCACTGGAGTAGAAGAGAATGCCTGATAGAGACTAGGGTGGGTAGAAAATAGGAAAGTACAGGAACACCAAAAACTCATATGTTAAGAAAGCCTCCTAAAATTAACAATTGAAAAGACAGAAAAGGGAAATCTCTCTTTTTTGTCCTGATCATTTTCACAGTGGTGAAACTTCACAAAACTCTATATGGTTGCTCTGTATAAGAAGGAGATCAATCTATGGTCTTTCCAGTTGTGGTGGGTAATAGAGCTCACTAAAGCTAGATTTGACTCTGCTAACAGTGACAAGACCTACCCAAGAAAGGGCACATATCTATGTCTAGCATTCAGACCTTATCTGATACCCTTCTAACTCATCATGTGTATCTCATAGTACTCACTTCCATGTAATTTATGTTCATGTCAAATAGGAGTACTCTGTCGAAAGAGATATTTGTAATGAATTTAGAATAGTGATGGGCACAGGATACAAGCTTAATAAATGTTTGTTCATACTTTCTTTTTTTAAATTAAAAAAATATTTTTACTAAAATTATTAGAAATCATGTTCAGGAATCTTAATTCACAAAATAGTGCTTTATAACTAAATAACTCTGGGGACTGGCATTACAGTAGAATTGATGACATATCACAACTCTTTCACTTATATATAAATGTTAACTACTATGTTGTGTTTTCTGCTTTATATAATTTAGAGGTATAGCAAATCTGGGTTTCATCTATATGATAGTAATATGACCATTTGAAATTTAGAGGATTCATCAAATTGCTCTGTTTACATGATATTAAATATCCAAGCTTATTTATCCCCTTCCCCTATTCACCATCTATAACTTCTTTTTGTAAAATTAATTTATTTTTTTCAACTTTCACTTCCACAAGATTTTGAGTTCCAAATGTTCTTTCCCATCTCTCTTCTCTGCCTACCTCAAGATAGCATGCATTCAGATTACCCTTCCCCCAATCTTTCCTCCCTTCTCTCACACTCCTCCCTTCTCCTATCCTCATCCTCATCCTCTGTATTTTCTTATGGGGCAAGATCAATTTCTATACTCATTTGCCTGTATGTCTTATTTTCCACTTGCATGTAAAACCAACTTTTAGCATTCATTTTAAAAACTTTGAGTTCTAACTTCTCTCCCTTTTTCCCTCCCTACCCATCCCCATTGAAAAGGCAAGCAAATAATATAGGTTTTATATATATATTCATACAAAACACTTCTGTAACAGTCATATTGTGAAAGACTATATTTTACTCCATCCTATCTTAGCCATCATTTATTCTATTATCTCTTATAACCCTGTCTCTCTTCAAAAGTGTTTACTTCTAATTACTCACTCCTCTCATTTGCTCTCCCTTCTCTTATTCTCCCCACCACCTACTTATTCACTTACCCTCCCATTTTCCTACAGTGTAAGACAGCTTTTCATACCAAATTGAGAGTGTATATTATTTCTTCCTTAAGCCAAATTTGATGAGAGTAAGGTTCACTCTTTTCCTCTCACCTGCACCCTCTTCCCCTCCATTGAGAAAGCTTTTCCTTACCTTTTTTATGGGAGAGACAATTTATCCTATTCCATTTCTGCTCCCTTTATATTCTCCTCCCAATATATTCCTGTCTTACCCCTTAATTTTATTTTTTTAGATATCATCCCTTTATATTCAACTCAGCCTGTGGTCCATATATATATATATATATATATATATATATATATATATATATATATGTATATATATATGTATACATATATTTATATATATACATATATATATGTATATGTATATATAATCTCTCCAACTACCCTAATACTGAGAAAAGTCTCAAGAGTTACAAATATTATCTTTCCATGTAGGAATGAAAACAGTTCAATTTTATTAAGTCCCTTATGATTTCTATTTCCTGTTTATGTTGTCATGCTTCTCTTGATTCTTGTGTTTGAAAGTCAGCTTTTCTATTCAGTTATGGTCTTTTAATCAAGAATGTTTGAAAGTTCTCTATTTGATTGAATTACCTTTTTTCCTCAGAAGTATTATACTCAGTTTTTCTGAATAAGTGATTCTTTACTCCTAGCTCCTTTGACTTCTGGAATATCATATTCCAAACCCTTAATGTAGAAGCTGCTAGAACTTGTGTTATCCTGATTGTATTTCCACAATACTCAAATTGTTTCTTTCTGGCTGCTTGCAATATTTTCTCCTTGACCTGGGAACTCTGGAATTTGGTCACAATATTCCCAGGAGTTTTCCATTTGGGATCTCTTTCAGGAGGTTATTGGTGGATTCTTTCAATATATATTTTACTTCTGGTTCCAGAATAGCAGGGCAGTTTTCCTTGATAATTCCTTAAAAGATGATTCCTAGATTCTTTTTTTAATCATAGTTTTCAGGAAGTTCAATAATTTTTAAATTGTCCTTCCTGGATCTATTTTCCAGGTCAGTTGTTTTTCCAGTGAAATATTTCACATTGACTGCTATTCTTCATTGCTTTGGTTTTACTTTATAATTTTATGATTTTTCATAATGTCATTCTAATCTTTAAGGAATTATTTTTTTTTCAGCGATCTTTTGGACCTCCTTTTCCATTGTACAATTTGGCTTCTTAGGGCATTCTTCTCCTTGTGGGTTTTTTGGATCTCTTCTGCCATTTAGGTTAGTCTATTTTTAAGGTGTTATTTCATTCGGCATTTTTGGGTCCTCTTTAGCAAGCAGTTGACTCGGTTTTCATGAGTTTCTTGCTTCTCTCACATGTCTCTTCCTAATTGTTCCTTTCCTTCTCTTACTTGATTTTCAAAATCTTTTCTGAACTCTCTTATGACCTGAGACCAATTCACATTTTTCTTAGAGGCTTTGGATGGAGGAGCTTTGACTTTGTTGTCTTCCTCTGTTGGTAATTTTGTTTTTTGTTGTCACCAAAGTAAGATTGTATAGTCTGATTCTTTTTCTGGTTTTTGCTCATCTCCCCAGACATTTATTTGACTTTTGAGCTCTTTGTCAAGGTATTTCTCTGCTTCCAGTGGGGTTGTACTGTCAGCCATTTGATTCCTGCTCCTCCTGTGGCTGCGGCTGGCTCCTCTAACCCTGCTGCTGCCCTGGGATAGGGCTGGGCAACTCTACTCTGTCACACAGGTCAGATAGGTTTTTTCCACTGATCTTCTAATTTGTCCTGGGAGTTTTGGGATCATGACGTCTGGAAACCATGACAAGTGCCCAAGATTGAGTCCCCCCAATGTGCGCTCAGGTTCTGTCTGTGCCAACATGGCCCCACTGCAATGTGCTCCCAGCTTGGTGTGATAGATGCTTCCTGTTAGCCTTCTAGGCTATCATTGGGCTCGAGATTTGCTTCACTCTATCATTCTGTGGGTTGTGCAGCTCCAGAATTGGTTTAGAGTCATTTTTTTTTAACAGGTCTTTGGTCGGGATTGTGGGAAGAACTGTAGCAAGTCCCTGTTTTTACTCTGCCATCTTAGGTACACCCTTGTTCCTACTTTCTGCTCCCTCTTCCCTATTTCAATGAAAATGCCTAATCTTCTTTTCCTTTTGCCTGTGCCTAAAATGTCCTCTTACTTCCTCATAGCATTCTGAATTTCTACCCATAATTTCAAACTTGATTCTAATTACTCCTCCTCAGTGACATCTTCCTCCATCAACAACAACCACAAATGCTTATGAAGCACCCACTATGTGGCAAGCTCTTTGCTGTGCATCAGAGATATGAAGAAAGACTTATCAGTCCCTGATTTCAAGTATCTCTAAAGGAAGTGATCACATGGAAACAGCCAGGTTTTTCTGAGAAGCATATAGTGTAAATGGGAAGTAATATCAGAAGGAAGAAACTAGAGACTGCAGGGTCTGGGAACAACCACTTACAAAAGCAGAGATTTGACTTAAGACTTGAAAGGAGCTTGGAAAGCTAGGCAGTAGATGTAAGAAGGGAGAGCACTCCCAGCCTGGGGGCCCCAGTCCTCCTCCCTTTAACACATGACAATTTTTTGAATCTCTTTAATACACCTATCATCCTATATTGTTGTATATTCTCATCTCCTTATTTGCTGTTTTAACTGTCTCTTAGAATATAAATTCCTTTAGTACAGAGAATGTATCTTAGACAAACTACTTACTTCCTAGAATCGAAGACCATCTCCTTGCATCTAAGGGTCCTTAATACATGTTTGTTGATATTGACATTCTATTTCATGCTAAAGATCGTTCCTCCCTGAAATATTTCCATCCTAGACCTTGTTAGCGATCCAAATCAATCCCACAATCATGCTAAGTTCCTCTAGTATCACTACCATGTGATTGGGGCTACTGAAAAAAGGACAAATCAACATGATCCCTGCCCTCAAGGAGCTACAGGTTCACAGCATGTAAAATGATAAACATTTCCATGACAATTTGTAAAAGAGGGAGGAAAACTCAAAACTAAGGGGATGAGGGAATTATTTCCACAAGATACAGAAAAATGAGATGAGCTTTGAAGGAAACAGGATTTTAAGAGATAGATTCTTGGCCTGAGGTGCAGGCAAAGGCATTTTTTTTTTTGCAAGTGAAGCACCAACGACTGTGTTTGCATATAATATGTTCTCAGTAACTGCTTATTGAGTCAAATTGTGGTATAGAGCATCATTGACTCTGGTTTTGGTCAATATTTAGCAGGAACTTAATGCAATCTAATTGAAGTTCAGGACTATGCTTTTTCATAGCCCTCAAATAAACTAAGCACAAGTGAGGAACTTCATAAAAAGTATTCCTATGCTGCTTTACTAACCAGAAGTAGATTTGCTTCCCAATTAGGGATTTTTACACATCATAAAAATGATGTCAGAATGTAGTCCACTCTGAAAAGAGATTTTAAAACCCAAATTCATGTTCCAATGTGCATGCTGTTTGATTGGGGAAAAAATGAGATTAAAGTTGCCTAGGAAATCCGAATAGAGGAAATTAGCATTTTGAGTGTTCTGCTATGGGAGGCCTATATTGAACTCAGACTTAATTCACCTAGGAAGTATTTGGAAAGAAAAAAAAGAAGAAAAATAAAATCTCCCCCTTTCCTTTAGCTTTCACAGCTCTTTGATGTTCCTGGAAAGCAAGTTCTTGGTAAAACTCATCCAAAGGCTTAGCCCAGATGTGCTTGATGGACTCTTCTACTTTGATATCCTGAGACTTATCACATCTGGATGCCCTGGCTCACAGTCCTCAGAATATCAGCATGATGGTAATATTTAATGAAGAAACAACTGGAACAATTATTTGGAAATCCCCTCATAGGCAGCTTTCAATCTCAATCTAAATTCAAAGATAAACTGTCAATAGCTCAGTTCCCTTATATGTGAAATGGATAGATTGACTTTGATGGTCTCAAAGTTCTCTTCTACTTAAAGTATTTGGGGCTACATGCACAAATTCAGAATGATATTCTTATTTTTTCAACCTGTAGGTTTCTCCCTCCTTTTCTCCCTCCCTCCTTTCCTTCCTTCCTTCCTTCTTTCCTTCCTTCCTTCCTGCCTTGCCTCCTTTCCTTCCTTCCTTCCTTCCTTCCTTCCTTCCTTCCTTCCTTCCTTCCTTCCTTCCTTCCTTCCTTCCTTCCTTCTTTCCTCCATCCTTTTAAAATGATTTTGCTACATTCACTCAAAGTTTAAAGGAGTCAGCTTGTCAAAAGTTCATTTTCATTCTCTTCAGTCTGAAATAGAAGGGTTTTGCCTCATGCTTCATTTGATTTAGATGTCAGCTTGGACAACACTGTACAGATGCCACAAACGAAAACAGAATGTTAGGTCTAAAGGACTCCACGTGGTCATTTTAATGATGTTGCTGCTGGTGCTGAAGGTGATGTCTAAGTCAGCCACCAAAGTTATCTATCTGTGATAAGAAAGCTCAGAGGTAGTTTTAACATTTATTTCCCCATCCCCAACACTCACACATTTACATAAACACATATCACGGTGCCAAAGAGAGCTAAACTCACAATTGGGGGAGATCTTGAAATTCCTTTTGTGGATTCTAATTTAAATTAAATATAAAGTAATTTAAGCTTCTCCCACTTTGCCATCAGGAAATCCATCCTTCCTTAACAGGAAAGCAAAGTATTTGCACTATATCAGCAGTTCTT
Source organism: Bettongia penicillata ogilbyi (assembly GCA_023548195.1). NCBI lineage: Eukaryota > Metazoa > Chordata > Mammalia > Diprotodontia > Potoroidae > Bettongia > Bettongia penicillata. Next base: position 12,529 of record JAJHZJ010000935.1, on the reverse strand, counting down.
AAAGTTTACGCTCTTAAAAATGATTGAGGACCTCAATTTCTGTATTGAAGCTATTAATACTATATTAGAAATTTAAACTAAAGGACTTTTAAAATAATCATTTATTAACTAATTTAAAATGATTATTATAGGTTAACAAAAATAATGCATTTTAATGAATATAACCACAGTTTTCAAAAAATAATAAAATTTACTTAGGAATGGTATTATTTAATACATCTTTGCAAATCTCTTTCATGTCTGCCTTGATAACAAAACTCCTGGATTTTACTCTTTCCTTCTGCACCCAATCTGTTGTGATTTTTTTTCTTGGTGGTGAAGCATATTAAGAAAATCGGCCTTTCATATCTGTGTAGTTGGAAAAGGGAGATGTACTTTAAGTGGAAAACAGTATCTTAGTATTATTATGAAAATAGGTTTGACTTCATGGATACCCTGAAAGGTATTGAGGACCCCAAGGGGCCTGCAGGCCACAATTTGAGAAATACCGTATTAGATAATCTGGAAGACTTTCTGCTAGCTCTAAATGTTGACCCCATAATCTTCTGCTAAAAGTCATTTCTTCATTGTTTTCCTCATTACTTTATGCTTCTCTTATACTATGTTCCTAGGAGTCCATCCATTGGTGGAGGGCAGGCCTTACCTTATGGAAATCTTGTATCCTACAAGAATCCATTGCCAGGAGTCACCACCTTCTCCATGGTCTCCCTCCTTGTAGGCAGCAGAGTGCCATGAAAGTAAGGTCAGCTGGGAGTCAGGTGATGTGGATGTGAAGTCTAGTTCTGCCACTTTCTTATTGTCTGACATTGGGCAAGTCACTTCCAATGCATTCTGTAGCACAGCAAATAATTGGATGGTAGCAGCCTCATGCAATGCAAGCGTACTGGGTTTGTTGACAGAAGCCAAGTTTGATTCTGAGCTCTGTCACTCAGACACTAAACTAGCTCGTGCAAATCATTTAACACCCCTGTACCTGAGTCTCCTCATCTGTAGAAAACGGGTTGGACCCAATTGTCTGGAAGTTTCCATTAGCTCTCTATCTCCCATTCTATGATCCTAAAATTAGAAGTGGACACAAACGCCTTACATTTTGGATATTTCTGTGACATACACACCCCTCCCCTTTTTTCATGAGTTGAGCATCAACCGAGTCTCAAATACACCAGCAGGCAAGTTAAAAACTCTTGCAGGTGATGACAGCTACCAGTGCAGATGGCAGATCCCTAGCCAACCCACCCCTTGATTTTCTGAAACATGGCACAGAAACCACAAGTCAATGGAATAAAAAGCAACATAAGCTTTGGGACCACAGCAGAGGGGTTGATAATGCCTAAAGGATGTGAAAATCGGCAGCTGTTGCAACTCCTGGTAATATTCAAAATGCTCCTATCATGGGTGGAGGGTACAAGCCATTTTTTTATTAATATTATTTAGCCTTCCATAGAATAAATCTGGAAGCTACCAGCTGGGTTGTTAATTCAGGTCAAAGAATAATTAGTTGAATTTGTTTCAGTTTTTGGGAACACAAATGGGCCCTGACTATTTTCAAGGCTGAGAAACACCCCTCTCCACTGATATAACAAGTTCTGACAAAAACATGAGAACTGAGAACAGAGGAATATGGTAGTAAAATTTACTCCTGAAAAAGCAATGAATGGAGGGCTGATATTCTACTGCCAAAATACAAAGAAATGCTACACCTTGATAATGAAACTATTTTGTTGGTGAACAAGGACCGGGAGAGGCCTCACTATGCCTGGGAAAGAGACAGGCAAAGGGAATTGAGCAGCTCCACTTCACCAAAAACATTCAAAGACACTGAGCTTTGTTTTTATTGAAATAGTACTTCTAAAATATGATAGGTGTGAATCTTATGTTGGCTCTTTTCCAGGAGAGATGATCTCACCCATGCATTTGAATCCCTGGTGTTCCATCAAAAAGTAGGTGTTTAATAAATGCTCATTGATGGATTGATCATAGATTTCTGTGTGGACAGGAAGATTCAAAATAAATGAACTTTATCTGACTGCACATCTGTTTAGCATGAAGGATTCTGGGACCAAGGGAACTTGTAAATATCCAAGGGTGAATTTAAATAATTATCTAATATGGTTGATTCTCCTGCTGGTCTCAGGTCATGAGTTCCCAGACTTAAAGTTAGAAATGAACTGCATCACTCATTTATTTCACAAGTGAGAAGAGCAGAAAGGGGGCCATTCATGTTCACTGAGTGCTCAGAGCTTGGTTCACTTCCAGGCCTTTATGGACTCATCAGCTTCTGTTCCTCTCTGGAGTGTACTCTCTACTTCTACTGTAGGTCAGAAAATTTCTCATATGGAAGAGCATTCTAGACCTGAAATTCATAATAGGAAGTACCCTCTACTCCAGTGTGATTCCCACCAACAAAATGAATGGATAAAGTACTAGGAGATAAGTTAAAATCCTCCTTCAACTATTTACTAGTCTTATATCATTTAAATTCCCTTTGCCCAGCAATTACCTTCAAGGTTGTTGAGAATATCAAATGAGATTAAAATGGATATATGCATGCATATATGAATATACATATATAGACACACAGAAAGACAGATCTCATCTTGTAAAACTTAAAGCACTATATATATATATATATATATATATATATATGTATGTATTGCTGTTAACATCGCCACCCTCCTCCTCATCTCTACATTCCCAGAGGTGAAGGGGTGTCTGGGATCACATTGGGAATGAGTGGCGGAGGCAAACTTTAGCCTCAGTATCTGTGACTTCCAGCCCTGCGTATCTCTTTTTCTCACTACACCCAAAGGTTGGGGTGCCAGTCCAGCACCATTCAAAGTGGTTGAATCCCCCATCACTATTATACTTCTATTTTCTCCCCCTCTGAGGAAATCCTTTACTCTTTCACATCTAAAATGAGGTTACCATGATTATCTTAGTGAGCTTATACCACAATTAATAAAATAATCAGGATTTATGTAGAGTTGGATGGTTTACAAAATGCTTTACATATATGGTTTCATTGTATCTTCCAATGACTCTTGTACATCTATTCTATTATTTCCCTCTTTCTACAGAAGAAGAAAATGGGGTAGACAGAAAGAGGTTAAGTGACTTGCACAGGGTTATATAGATGATAAGTGACTGAGGGTACCTGTGACCCAAGTCCCTTCTGACTCCAGGTCCAACACTCTACGACACACCTTAGCTGTCGGGTACATCTTGCAATAGACAACTTGAAGAGCAAGAGATTTTTTGGGACCGTAGGGTCATAGTTACAAAGATGAAAGGTACATTTAACTGAGGTTCAGAAAAGTGAGGCATTTAAGTTAACATCATAGAGGAAACCAAACAGCAAAGCCGGTATAGAATACTGGACCTCAGATTTCTTCCACTGTGCTGAGAAGCTTCCAGAGAATCTGCTCCCACCTCCCTTCTCATCCCATCACAAAATTCTACTGCTATTATTTGTTCTATTGTTTTGAAGGGGACCAGTGACATCCAAGGGTGCTATTTTGACTTGCACATGAATTCGATTTAAGGGAGACAGAGTCACAAAGTCATCATCCTCACTCTTTCTTCCAGAGTCATTGAAGTCCAATGATAAGACAAAGGTCAAGATGGTCAACGATGGCCTAGGATGCAGTGGGTGACCAAACTCTAAGTGCTCCCCAGAATCTGCTTCAGATACCTTCATGACCCTTGGGACAAATTGTCATCTGCCCATTCTACCAGGGAAGTCTTCACATGCTTGGGGTAGACATCCCTCTAACTCACCAATAGGTCTGAGCTTCACTGGTTACCCTCCACCTGATTTAGCCTTTCTACCAAGATTGTTTATGAGGACATACCCGCTGGGTATGTTACAGTTTCTTGGAGCCAAAGATGAGCACTAAGTGAAGGTATACAACAAAAGTGCAAGAGCAACCTTGAAAAGAACTCAGCAGTCCTCCCAGTGGAGATGCTGGTCCTCCCTGAACACCCCATATACCCAAACACATAAGCATAAACTCAAGATTTTGCTGCCCTGTTCCATATTCAAGGACAAACTTCATGCTAAATTAGAGAAAAATGAAGGACTCCAAGGGAGAGTGCTGGAACCTGAACACTTTCCAAAGCTTTTCCTGTTCCCTGAAGTTCTTGTAAGGAAAGCTATTTTTAAGTTTACAAATCTTCATTTAATGTTAATCTATGAAATTCTAAATAGATGATCGAAATACAGTTGAATGACATTGATGGGTTGCTGGCAAAGATGGGTTTCCATCCCCACTCTGGCGCTCCCTAATCATGTGACTGGGGGTAAATGAATTACCTTGTCGTCTGAGTCTCAGTTTCCTCATTTGTCAAATGGAGATCACAATGCTTTTTCTACCACTTCACATGTTTTTTTTGAAGATGAATATATATGGTGTGTATAATGCCTTGCACCTTTAAAGGCCACAGAAACATCAACTTTCTTTATCACCATTATTTATGTAGCGAATATAAAATGAAAATGTATTTGAAAGCTAATTGCATCAGTGTCTCAAAAACTTGTGAAAGAGTGGCAAAAGCTCTGCAAATGATGGCATGATCCTTGGTACCTAGTTGGGAGATTTTCCACTGACAGTCTTGGTTGTTGGTCTAGAAATTCATTTTATATTTGTCTACCATATGTACCTAGTCACATAAAAGTTTTGAAGACTGGCCAGGAAGTGCTTTGTGAAATCCATGAAGAAAAAATCCTCCCAGGCCAAGAGCACCACTCAGATTGTCAATTTTTAAAACCAAATTTCTTTGAAGGGTCTGGCTTTCGCTCATCAACCTGTAAATATTTCACTTCCACTAACTGATCTCTTTCTAACCTCCAGGACTTAATAAAACTGCTTTTCCTTCTGAAATAAAATACAAACTCTAATTCAGGAAAATGCCATTCATTAATAGAATGAACAAGCTATTTGGAAATTTGCATGCTGTGTGAAAGGCAGATTATGTAAAGGGTCCTTGGAATGTCAGTTTTCTAACCATGGTTTGCTACCCCTTCCTGAGTGACTGAGGGCTATGTTACCTCATCTCTGTGTGTTGTAATCTTCTTACCTATGAAATGCAGGGAAGTATCTGAATAGATCACAGTGTTGTTGGGAAGGAAAAGTTAGCAAAGTCATTAGAAAGTCATTTATGCATATGAAGTACCAAATGAGTCCCTAATGTTCTATGGACCATTTTCCTAAAATATAGCTTGTCCTTCTATAAATCTGGCCTGTGTTTCTTAATTTGGAACATCCAGATTGAATTCAGTGTCACAGTGAACATTAGACACACAGGCTGTGCCAATGTGATGGTAAAGAAGCAATTTGGCGAGAAGCAAATTGCTAGGAGGCAGAGGATGGAGGTGTCAGTGTCTTTTATGGCGTAATCCTCTTTCCTCTCTGTTCCTTTCCCTACCTTTCTCCTTCCCTCCCCTCCTCTCCTCCCCTCCTCTCCTCTCCCCTCCTCTCCCCTTCTCTCCCCTCCCTCTCCTCTCCCCTCCTCTTTCCCTTCCTTTTCCTCTCCTCTCCTCTCCTCTCCTCTCCTCTCCTCTCCTCTCCTCTCCTCTCCTCTCCTCTCCTCTCCTCTCCTCTCCTCTCCTCTCCTCTCCTCTCCTCTCCTCTCCTCTCCTCTCCTCTCCTCTCCTCTCCCCTCCTCTCCTCTCCCCTTCTCTCCCCTCCCCCCTCCTCTCCTCTCCTCTCCTCTCCTCTCCTCTCCTCTCCTCTCCTCTCCTCTCCTCTCCTCTCCTCTCCTCTCCTCTCCTCTCCTCTCCTCTCCTCTCCCCTCCCCTCCTCTCCTCTCCTCTCCCCTCCCCTTCTCTCCCCTCCCCTCCTCTCCCCTCCCCTCCTCTCCTCTCCTCTCCTCTCCTCTGCTCTCCTCTCCTCTCCTCTCCTCTCCTCTCCTCTCCCCTCCCCCTCCCCTCCCCTTCTCTCCCCTCCCCTCCCCTCCTCTCCTCTCCTCTCCTCTCCTCTCCCCTCCCCTCCTCTCCTCTCCTCTCCTCTCCTCTCCTCTCCTCTCCTCTCCTCTCCTCTCCTCTCCTCTCCTCTCCTCTCCTCTCCCCTCCCCTTCTCTCCCCTCCCCTCCTCTCCTCTCCTCTCCTCTCCTCTCCTCTCCTCTCCTCTCCTCTCCTCTCCTCTCCTCTCCTCTCCTCTCCTCTCCTCTCCCCTCCCCTTCTCTCCCCTCCCCTTCTCTCCCCCTCCCCTCCTCTCCCCTCCCCTCCCCTCCTCTCCTCTCCTCTCCTCTCCTCTCCTCTCCTCTCCTCTCCTCTCCTCTCCTCTCCTCTCCTCTCCCCTCCCCTCCTCTCCTCTCCTCTCATCTCTTTTCCTCTCCTCTCCTCTCCCCTCCTCTCCTCTCCTCTCCTCTCCTCTCCTCTCCCCTCCCCTCCTCTCCTTTCCTCTCCCCTCCCCTTCTCTCCCCTCCCCTCCTCTCCCCTCCCCTCCTCTCCTCTCCTCTCCTCTCCTCTGCTCTCCTCTCCTCTCCTCTCCTCTGCTCTCCTCTCCTCTCCTCTCCTCTCCTCTCCCCTCCCCTCCCCTCCCCTTCTCTCCCCTCCCTCCCCTCCCCCTCCTCTCCTCTCCTCTCCTCTCCTCTCCTCTCCTCTCCTCTCCTCTCCTCTCCTCTCATCTCTTTTCCTCTCCTCTCCTCTCCCCTCCTCTCCTCTCCTCTCCTCTCCTCTCCCCTCCCCTTCTCTCCCCTCCCCTCCTCTCCCCTCCCCTCCTCTCCTCTCCTCTCCTCTCCTCTCCTCTCCTCTCCTCTCCTCTCCTCTCCTCTCCTCTCCCCTTCTCTCCCCTCCCCTCCTCTCCTCTCCTCTCCCCTTCTCTCTTCTCCCCTCCTCTCCTCTCTTGTTCTTTCTTTTTAATTAAATGGTCCTCTTTTATAAATGCTCCATTGTCCCCTCTGCTTGGAGACCTGCAAAAAACATCCTAGAACCATCTTTGAGTCAATACATGACTTCCATCATAGCTTGCTTACTGCCTTCAACCGCATGGTAATTAAGTGCCCCCCTGTCCTCCTGTCTTCTTCTTTTTCAGAGTTACTCTTTCCCTTTTCATAATTGTACATTATCCTTTCTGCTTGGGGAACTACCAACAACATGCTCAGGTATATCAAGGTCACTGTAAATGGTCAGCTGATTTACATGTACTGCCCCTGCTCTCGCGATCATTATATTGAGATCTATAGACAATAGCTACACAAGGTGTGGAAAGGGTCACTTTCAGGAGGTTGGAAGTTCTGTTAGGGAACTACCCTGATCCCATATTTATTTCTTGGTTATTTGATCAAAATGGGATACTTCTTTATCTTCACTCTATTCTCTATAACGGCTTCTTCTGTAGAAAAGAAATAGTAAAAATTCTGAAATTATTTCAAGTTCCTAATCAAAAAATGATGGTGGAGAATATTTTTAAAAGATTAATTTTAGAATATACCCTAGAAGTTTTCCTCTCCATGTGTTTTCAATCTTGTCACCTTTTGAAAATGAAATCAACAGTTACATTAGTAAGGAGGGGAAATTTCAGCTTGGCAGAGAAGGAATTGTGATGGATTTGAGATCAGAGGTCATGGGTTTAAATTCTGTTTCTTCTGTATACTACCTTTGTGATCTAGGATAAATTATTTAATTTATGGAGTTTGATGACCACAAATGTAAAGTGAAAGGGGTGGGGGAAGGAGCACTAGTGGATGATTTCAAAGGTTCAGTTAGTTTCTGATCCTATGCTCCCTTCTGACAAAGCTAGATTGTCATTTCTCTTTACTGTCCATTTTTTAGCCTTGTCTTTCAATCAACAGCAATGATAAATAAGCTATCATTAAAATTAATAGGAGGGTTTTTTGGGGAAGTAATTCTGCCAGTTCTGCTAAAGGGAGCATCTACACAAATATTTCTTTGAGTCTAAAGATAATCCTTTGAAGAGGGTTATACTATTTTCCTATAACATTAAGTCAAACTCCTAACAGAATTGACTTTCAAGATTCCACTCCCCTCATCATGATATGTTACTTGCCATTTTGATTAATCTATCCAAATAGTAAAAATTCTGAAATTATTTCAAGTTCCTAATCAAAAAATGATGGTGGAGAATATTTTTAAAAGATTAATTTTAGAATATACCCTAGAAGTTTTCCTCTCCATTTATGGGACATACAATTTCAAGGCTGAACATTAGCTAACATGAGAAATCTGTTTCTTTCTCTGAACACACACACACACACACATCTCCTCTTCTTGTAGGATCAACATTGACCCAGTATTCTTACCTTAAGGAGGTACTAACCTTTCAATACAATTCCCTTGAGATTGTTTTGAGGGAAATAATAGAGTAAATGACAGAAATGAACTCCCTAAGGTTCTTCCATTCATCATGGAGTGTTGAATACCATTATCTCAAAAGCATACAGTAGAGTAATCACTTGAAGTAGTGATAACACATAATTGTATGCTAGTCATAAATTATAGGTGAATGGCAGCCTCAGCTAATGAGTGCCAAATAGCAGCGCAGGACCTGGAATGATTACAGAAGATGTGGTTATGAATGCATTTATTATTGGTGTATTACAAAGCATCTCAAATTAGAGGTGGCGGGTATATAAATATACACCCTGCAGAGACACCTACATCTACAATTTAATACACCTAAAGATATCTCACCAACCTCTCCCTTTCTTCTATTTACTCACCTAGTGATTTAAGTACAAAACATGGTGGGAAAGAAAACCCAAAGGGAAAAATCAATAAAAAGAATACATTTTTGTTCACACTGTACAATGTACTTTAAAATAATTAGATTATTTATCATGATGTCATTGCACTTTTAACGAAAGGTATAATAGGAGAAAATAACAATAGTAATAAAAACATGAGAAAAAATTAATAAATACTGCAATTTATGTAAAATTTATCAACTGTTTTATGTATATCATGTTTCCTGATTCTCACACACAAAAACTCCTATGAGGTAGAAACTGCTGTCTTTATGATTCTCATGGAGATCAGTTAATCGAACAAACCAAGTCGTCTTCCCCATTTTATAGATGGGAAAGCTGAAGTCTTAAGAGGAGAAATAGTATTTGTCCAAGGGGATCAATAGAAGAAGGACCATGAGAGGTGAAATAACTTGTCTAGGCTATATAGGTAGCAAGAAGCAAAACCCAGTCCTAGAACCCAGCCTGGAGGACTGAGGCATGAACCAGAGCTCTTTTTACTACCTCTAGCACTAAACCTATGCTCATGAACTTTCACTTTTTCATTGTATTTAGAACTAGGAAGGACCTTGGAGATAATTTCTTAGGCTCATCCATTTGGAACTGAAATGGACTTTACAGTTGATCAAGTCCAATTCTCTCATTTACAGATGACTAAACTGAGGCAGTAATGTGTTTTGAGTGTGCAGTTTGGATCATACAGCTAGGAAGAGCCAGGTCCCTGTGATCTCCAATTCTTGTGTTCTATCCACTCTACTACAGTGCCTTTTGTCCAGCATGAACATTTGGAATATGTAGGTTACTAAGGACCTTGTCCTTTCTTTTCCAAATAATCTTAAATTACTCGAGTCTTTTCTGGCTGACATGAGAAAGTCATTCTAGTTGGGGACCAGCTGATTCATTTTCAGTAGATTTTGATATCCTTCAGAAGAGTCAAATGTTATTCTCTCCCCCCAAACAACACCACATATTACAGTCATCCTTGTGTCTTCAATTGCTAAGAATTTACTCTTTCTTTGTTGCAAATCGACTTCCCCAGTGATTTATGGCTTAAAAGGAAAGCCAGATTCCTTTCAGGATTGACATTTCCTCTTCAGCTAATTCTTTGTTTCATTGTACATGGATGTTGCTTTGTACTTTATATTCTGAAATTATAAAATACATAACTCAATTTTCTTACATAAAGTGCTCTACTTTCCCCAAAGTCAAATGGGAGAAGATGAGGCATAAACCACTGGCAGAGATCTTTGGGGTAGGGGGACTAAATTTTGAAAGTGGTAAGAAAAGAGGTAAAAAGGCAACAATGTTGAAATTAATCCCCTAATTTCTTCCAAACTCTATTACATTTTAATATGGACAATACGGAATTCATGTTGATGAATGTGTTTGGCTACCAAGCATTTTTTCCCCTTTTTTTCCTTTCCTGGGTCTTGCCTTTCTTTCCACTTCGCCCCAGGGCCTACTCTGCTTCTCACGAAACTCTGATCTCAGTAAGATTTCCCTCAGTTGGGTGGGTGATTGTTTGGTACCAAAATAAATGGGCACATGTCAAAGGAAGGAGACTTTTTCTGAGAAGGCATTTATTTCAGTCAGTTACCTCTGAGGCTGGTTTTCAGGAGACCCAAAGCAGACTGTGAATACAACCAGACCTTCCTTATACGCAAGGCTTTTCCCCAAAGCACTTTTGGCAACACCTTTCTCTTTTTTAATTTTAAAGTCTTTCAAGCACCTTTTTTTTCATTTTTTCTTCTCTGAAAGTGGGCAAAAATCCAGTATTATTTAAATGGAAAAAAGTTTTCTTTTATAAGTGTTCATGTCTAGATATGATATTTTAGGACAAAACAGCGATTTCTCGGGAATGATTGTTTGAATGTACCACTTACACAGAGTTGGCAGGTTTTTTCTTTTGTTATTGTGTGTACTTATTCACATGCACACCTTTTCTGTTTGAAAGTAAGTTTCTGGAGAGCAGGAATTACATGTTCTTTCATTCATTTGATCGATTTATTCTGTCTTTATTAATCACCTACAACATGTCAGACTATACAACCATGGAAATGCCTTCTGATTCCACTGTCTTTAAAATGTTTATGTCCTATCCTCCCCAATGCCTTTGCATGAATGCTTCAGTTTTCCCATAGATCTCATTGTTGTGGACAACCATTCCAGGGACCCGAATCACTAACTAACCCCCGCTTCATCTGTCCATCCTCTGAGCTGTTTTCCCATATTCTCCTATTATTGACCACAGTAATTTGTCCATTGCTTGAAGAATGAAATTTAGACCATCTCCTATGTTTCATCATGAATGGTGTTAGAAGGAATGCATATATCCACAAATGTTTCTAGATCTAATTACAAAAAATTAGCATTTTTCAAGAAAAAAAGATGATAGCTAAAAGGTCATTAAGACCTATAACAAAAAAATATGTATTCCAAAAACTGAATAACCTTTATGTTTCCAATAAGGCAGAATGAGTAGCACTGGACCCTGAAGTTAACATACCTGCCTCTGTTTCTTTGCAAAGATGCTGCTGAAATGAGCTCCCTCCTCATTTGCACCTTTGAGAATCCCTAGCTCCTTCTCTGGTCTTTGGTCATATGCTATGTAATACTTCCTGATCTGGTCTTCCTCTCTGCCTGAAATACTTATGGATGGATGCATTCATCTCTTTGCATATCAATTCACCACTGGAAGAATATCAGTTATATCTGGTATCAAAAGTAGTCTAAGGACTTGAAGATTATGACTTCCTTAGTCATAGAGATAGTATGTATCAGAGATCTGACCTTAGGTATTGAGTCTGAGGGTTAGTGTGAGACAACAGTCTCACTAGGCCATATACGTACCAGGTGTATAATGTACTTATTGAACATGTGTTGGATTGAGTTACATTGTCTGGAAAACCTGAAAACCGATCATTTGTTGCGCAAATGCTAATAAAAACCATTTGTGTTTTTACATGGAAAGACTCAGAAAGCCAGAGACATGAAATGAGTATATCAAAATGAGATGCCAGAAATGCTAGAGCTCTAAGCATCACTTCCCAGACATTCTCATTCTCTCTCTCTCTCTGTCTCACTTTTTCTTTTTTCTTCCTTCTTTCTATCTTTCTCTTCCTTCCTCCTTCCCTCCCTCCCTCCCTCTCTCCCCCCCTCCTTTCCTTCCTTCCTTCCTTCCTTCCTTCCTTCCTTCCTTCCTTCCTTCCTTCCTTCCTTCCTTCCTTCCTTCCTTCCCTCTCTCCCTCCTTTCCTTCCTTCTTTCCTTCCTTCTTTCCTTCCTTCCTTCCTTCCTTCCTTCCTTCCTTCCTTCCTTCCTTCCTTCCTTCCTTCCTTCTTTCCATCTTTTTTGAGCATCTCAGTAGCTGTTTACATTTTTCATGCAGTCTTTCCATTTGATTCATCCTTTGTGAAAAGCAATTTTACTAGAGGAATTTAGGCTTTTCCAGAATGCAGCCAAGGAAGTCGATTACTTAGCAAACCAGTCACCTCTACCTACTTGCTTCCCCTCATCCTTTCATTGCAGATGTGCACACAGCTGCCTCTGCAGTCCAGTCTCAAGAACATGGCCTGTGGACATTAACCACCTCCTTGTAGTAGAATCACGGCTATGGATTTTGACATGTGATGCTCACTGGAAAATTGCTATTTTGACATTTAAAAAAGTTCACTTGAGTTTATCCTTCCTTAGTCACATTGAAACCAAATTAAATTAGACTTTGGTTGTTAATGGATGGAGTTATGGGAATGTATTTTAAAAGAGAAATCTTGTAATTATACACCTATGTCTATAAGGGTGTATCTCTATCTACATACATACATG
>JAJHZJ010000934.1:0-166911 GCA_023548195.1 Bettongia penicillata ogilbyi | reverse complement strand
CAGCAAACTCGGTTAAGCATGGCAATTTAACTTGCCCTACAGGCAGTAGGAAGGGAAAGGGGAAATAAAAGGGAAGGGAGGAGAAAATGGAAGGAAGAAGTAGTAAGGGAAAGGGGAAATGAAGGGAAAGGTACAGATAGAAGGGAGGGAAGACTGAGGAGTAGTTAGTCAAAAAATAAAATTCTTTTGTGGAGGAGAAGGGAGAAGCAAGAACTAAAAGCATAAATGGGGGGAAAGTAATCATAATTGTGATTATAAATGAGATGAACTATCCCCTAAAATGGAGGTGGTCAACAGAATGGACTAAAATATACAATCCAACAATATGTTATTTAGAAGAAACATATTTGGAAGAGGGCAATACATACAGGGTAAAGATAAAAGCTTGGAACAAACTATATTATGTTTCAGCTGACATCAAAAAGAAAAAAAAAGTTGCGGTAGCAATCTCAATCTCAGATAAATCAAAAGCAGAAATAGATCTAATTAAAAGAGATAAGGAAGGAAACTATATCCTGGTAAAAGGCATCATAGACAATTTAGCAATATCATTACTGAAAATATACGAACAAGCGGTATGGCATGTAAGTTCTTAGAGGAGAATTTAAGAGAGTTACAGGTAAAAAATAGACATCAAAACTGTACTATGGGGGACCTCAACTTCCTCCTCTCGGAATTTGTTAAATCTAACCTCAGCATAAATAAGAAAGAAGTTAAGGAGGTGAATATAACTCTAGATAAGGGAGATATGATTAATCTCTGGAGAAAACTGAATGGAGAGAGAAAGGAATATTCCTTTTTCTCAATGGTACATGACACATATACAAAAATTGAACATGTGCTAGGGCATGAAAACCTCATAGTCCAGTGCATAGATGGTAAATGAATCCTTCTTGGAACATAATGCAATAAAATTGTATGAAATAAAAGGTCATGGAAAGATAGACCAAAAATTAATGGGTAACTAAATAATCTAATTATAAAAAATGAGTGGGTTAAACAAGAAATCTTAGGAATAATCAACACTTTCAAGGCAATGACAATAGACAACCTACCAAAGCTTTTGGGGTGCTGAAAAAGCAGTTATTAGTGGAAGTTGTATATAACTGAATATCAAAATGAATAAAAGAGAAAGAAGAGAACAATGAATTGAGCATGCAGCTTAAAAAGAGAGAAAAAGAGAAAATTAAAATTCCTCAAGTAAATATGAATTTAGAAACATAGGAAACCAAAAGAGAAGTTAATAAAATTGAAATTAAGAAAACAATTGAACTAACAAATAAAATTAAGAGCTGTTTTTCTGAAGAAAAAAACAATAAAATTTATAAAACCAGTCAATTTGATTTAAAAGAAAGAAGGAAATCAAATTCCTAATGTCAAATATGAGAAGGGTGAACACACCTTCAACAAGGAGGAAGTGAAAATAATCATTACAAATTACTTTGTCCAACTGTATTCCAGTAAATTTAACAGTTGAAGTGAAATGGATGAATATTTTTTTAAAAAGTAAAAATGGACCAGATTAACAGAAGAAAAAGTTGAATACTTAAATAACCTCATCCAGCAAAAGAAGTTTAAGTCATCAATGAACTCAGTAGGAAAATCTCCATGATCAAATGGATTCACAAGTGAATTCTATCAAACATTTAAAGAACAGTTAATTGCAATGCTACATAGACTATTTGGGAAAAAATAGTTAAAAAAAAGAATGCTACCAAATGATTTTTATGATACAAATATGGTTATGATACCTTAACAAGGAAGATCCAAAAGAGAGGAAAAAATGTAGACTAATTTCTCTAATGAATATAGATGGAAAAATTTTGAATACGATATTAGGTAAGGAATACAGCCATTTTTCATGAGAAGAATACTTTATGATCAGGTAGGATTTATACTAGGAATGGAGGACTTGTCCAATATTAGGAAATATGTCAGCAACAACAAGAAAAGTAATAGAAATTATACTATTACCCCAATAGATGCAGATAAAGCTCTCAAAAATACAACACCCATTCTTATTGAAAACACTGGACAGCATAGGAATAAATGGAACTTTCTATGAAATCATAAGCAAAATCTACCTAAAATCATCAGCAAACATTATGTGCAATGGGGATAAGCCAGATACATTTCCAATGAGATCATGGATGAAACAAGCTTGTCCATTATTGCCACTGTTATTCCTTATATTACTAGAAATATTAGGTTTAGCAATAAGAGGAGAAAGAGAAATTTAAGGAATTACAATAGGGAAACGAAAAAACTAATTTAGCATGCTTTGCAGATGATATGATGATAAACTTAGAAAATCCAAGAAAATCAAGAAAAAATTACTTGAAATAAAAAACAGCTTTGGTAAAGTTACAGGTTACGAAATAAACCCATATAAATCGTTAGCATTTCTATATATTACTAACAAAGCCCAACAGCAGGTGGTTGAAAGAGAAATCTCATTTAAAGTTATGGTAGACATTATAAAATATCTGAGAATCTGCTGCCAAAACAAAGCCAGGGACTATATGAACACAATTATAAAACACTTCTTACTCAAATAAAGGCAGTTCTAAGTAAATGGAAAAATATCAATTATTCATGGATAGGCCGTAATAAGAACGACAATTCTACCTCAGTTAATTTACTTATTGAGTTCTATACCAATCATACTACGAGAAAAAAATATTTTTCCAGAGATGAAAAAATAGTATCAAATTTATCTGGAAGGACGAAAAGTCCAGAATATCAAGAGAATTAAGGAAAAATAATGCTATGGATGGTGGCCTAGCCCTAGCAGATCTCACATTATGGCATAAAGCAGAAATCATCAGAATCACTTGGTTGTGGGTAAGAAACAGAAGGGGATATGAGCAGAATGTGTTATGTATTCAAGACACAGTGGTCAAAGATTATGGTAATCCACTACTTGACAAACACAGGGACCCGAGCTTCTGGGATAAGAACTCACTCTTTGACAAAAATTGCTGGGAAAACTGGATAACAGTGTGACAGAAACTGGGAATAGACCAATGTCTGACATCATGCACAAGAATAAAGTTCAACTATATAGATGATTCTAAGTACAAAGACTGATACTATAAACAAATTAGGGGAGCAAGGAATAGTGTATTTGTCAGATGTGTGGAGAATGGAGAAATTTATGACCAAACAAGAGATGGAAAATAATATGAAAGTCACAATGGATAATTTTGATTACATTTAATTGAAAAGTTTTTGCACAAACAAACCCAATGAAATCAAGTTTAGGAGGGAAGCAGAAAACTGGGAAAGAATTTTTTCAACTAGTACATGTGACAAATACCTTCTTCCTAAAATATGTGGAGAAATGAGTAAAATATACAAGAATGCATGTCATTCCCCAATTGATAAATGGGCAAACGTTATGAACAGGCAGTTTTCAGAGAAAGAAATTAAAGCTATCTATTGTCATATGAAAAAATACTGTAGATCACTATTGATTAGAGAGATGAAAATCAAAACACCTGTGAGATACCGCATCACACCTATGAGATTGGCTAATATTACAAAGCAGAATGGTGATAAATGTTGGAGAAGATGTTGACAATTGGGACTTTAATTTATTGTTGGTGGGGCTGGGAGTTGATCCAACAATTCTGGAGAGGAATTTAGAGCTATGGCCAAAGCACTACAAAAATGTGCACACCATTTGACCCTGCAATATCTCTTCTAGGGCTGTATTTCAAAAAAATAAAAAAAAAATGGGAAAGGGTCCCGCATGTACAAAAATTTTCATAGCACCTCTCATTATAGTGACCAAGAACCGGGAATTAAAAGGATGCACCTCAATTTGGGAATGGCTGAACATGTTGTAGTGTATGAATGTAACGGAATACAATTGTGCTATAAGAAATGATGAACAGGAAGATTTTAGAGAGGCCTGGAAGGACTTACATGAACTGATGCTGAGTGAAAGGAGCAGAACCAGGATTGCATTGTTCACTTTAACAATCACAGTGTGCAAGCAATTTTTCTGGCACAGTTAGCCCTTCATCACAATGCAACGACCTAAAACATTACCAAGAGACTCTTGAGGCAAAATGCTATCCACATATAGAGAAAGAAGTATGGCATTGGAACACAGAATGAAGCAGAATATTTTCTCTCTGTTTTGTTTTCTTCGAATTTGTCTTATGATTTGTCCCATTCATTTTAATTCTTCTGTGCAACATAACTATTTTGAAAATGTGTTTAATCAAAATGTATGTGTAGATCCATATATGCCACCTTGAGAATGGAAGGGGAGAAAATCTAAGACTTATGGAAACAAGTGTAGAAAACAAAACAAACAAACAAACAAATAAATAAATAAATAAATCTGATTAAAAAACACACACTCAGGTGATTGATGCATAGAAGTCAATAACTTCATAGAGGGAGTGAATTTCAATACTGGCCTGGCTACTGGAATAGAGGATATGCTTTGCACATTTCACAAGTGGGGAGAAGATGGTGAAAAGCCCTCTTGTTTTCATCGATGTCCTTCTTGTGCTTTTGCTTGAACTCATCAATGAAAAGGTTGACCATTCAGTTGTCAAAGACTTCCTCAACCTAGTAGGGGTACCCTGTTGTGTACTTGACCTCAAAGATGCCATCTTCAATGGTAAGATCAGAGATATCAAAAATACCTCTCCAAAGACAAAGATCAACACATTTTTCTCAGCACCAACTTTTTTTGTCTAAGTCATAAGCAATAAAAGCAAGTGTTGGCTCATTGATGATTTTGAACACATTGAGAGTAGGGATAGTTCCAGCATCTTTGGAGATATGATATTAGGAATTATTGAAATAGATGTACTGTGACTACAGCATTTGTGATAGTCTGCCTAAGATAAGTCTCAACTATTTCTTTTCTCTTGATTAAGACCATAGAATACAATTCCATATAGAAAATTTTAGTCGCTGCTTTGTACTCAAAAATGTCTCCATGTCTGACTACACAACTGCATCATCAAATCTGTGACCAATCAGCTGTTTGGAATCAAAAATTGTATTGATTTTGCAATTTGGTTATTTGCAGAATCACTGACTAAACATTCTATGTCAGCGAAGATGACAAAATTTGGGGTGCTCCCATTTCCAAGGTCATTAGTAATAATCTCTACTTTCTCATGTTGAAAGATTCCCACCCAGGAATAAATGGTCGCAAGATCAATGACAACTATGAAGACTACTACGTGGCTCCTGGGGAGTCAGGAGTAATAGCTGACCACTGTGGATGAAGAAGGGCTGCTGCTATGTTGAATAGGTTTTGTGGAACTTTTAACAGGAATGTGTGCTATATTTTGTCAAAAAAAATTTTCTTTATTTATATAACAAAATTTTGATTAATTTTGTGTAGATATGGTCAATTATGCTTAGAATTTTCCTAACATTGGACCAGCCTTGCATTCCTGGTTTAAATCTTACCTGGCCATAGTGTATTACCCTCATTATAAGTTGCTGCAGTCTCTTTACTAATATTTTATTTAAAATTTTTGCATTGACATTCCCTAGGAAATTTTCCCTAGGAAAGAATAATTTTCTTTCTCTTTGTTGGCTTTCTCTTTTGACTTCTTGGCTTAGGTCTGAATAAGATATTTTTTTCACAAAAGGAATTTGGTAGAACTCCACCTACTTTTTTAAAAAAAAATACTTTTAATAAGGGGAGGAGCCAAGATCGCAGAGTAGAAAGATACAAATATGCTAGCTCCTAAATGACAGTCTATAAAATACTTATGAAAAAGAACTCCCAACAAATTCTGGAACAGTGGAGGCCACACAGCAATGTAGTGGAGGAGATACCTGTTCCAGAGAGACCTGAAAAACCGACACCACGGATCCATTGCACATCAGACCTGGAGCAGAGCCCAGCCCTGACTAGGCCACAGGGGACCAAGAGGAGGAGAAATGAGCAGACTTCAGGGAGAGACTCTCCAGAGGCCACCCAGGTCCTTCCATCCATAGACGCTAAAGGTCAGTGAGAGGGTCTTTCAGCATGCCAAGAGGGGAGCAGGGTGTCTCCGTAACTGAGGCCCCCCTCGGGAGGGAACAGCAGAGGCAGCAGTGGCCTGGGGCTCCCAAAACAAGCAGGAGATCAGATCAATTACTGAAACTCTACACATAAACCTCCTGAGGGAACTGAGCCCCTATGTGGCGGACCTGCCTCCACCTGAGCAGCTGAACTTAATCTCAAACTGAATAGCAGCCACACCCCATCAAAGCCCTGAGGCTGCGAAGCAGCAGTCCAAGCTCAGACCTAAAGCACTAACTGGGCTGATAAGGAGGCGAGGTGGGTGTGGTGAGGAATCTCAGAAGTCAAGTAATTGGCTGGGAAAATGCCCAGTAAAGGGAAAAAAATAAGGCCATAGAAGGTTACTTTCTTGGGGAACAGATATCTCCTCCCATTCTTTCAGATGAGGAACAACAATGCTTACCATCAGGAAAAGACATAGAAGTCAGGGCTTCTGTATCCCAAACATCCAAAATAAATATTCAATGGGCTTAGGCCATGGAAGAGTTCAAAAATGATTTTGAAAATGAAATTAAAGAGGTGGAGGAAAAACTGGGAAGAGAAATGAAGGAGATGCAAGAAAAGCATGAAAAGCAGGTCAACACCTTGGTAAAGGAGACCGAAAAAAAAGGCTGAAGAAAATAACACCTTGAAAAATAGGCTAACTCAACTGGCAAAAGAGGTTCAAAAAGCCAATGAGGAGAAGAATGCTTTCAAAAGCAAAATTAGAAAAATGGAGAAAGAGGTTCAAAAGCTCACTGAAGAAAATAATTCTCTCGAAATTAGAATGGAAGAGATGGAGGCTAATACTTTCTGAGAAACCAAGAAATAACCAAACAAAACCAAAAGAATGAAAAAATGGAAGAGAATGTGAAATATCTCATGGGAAAAACAACTGACCTGGAAAACAGATCCAGGAGAGACAATTTAAAAATTATGGGACTACCTGAAAATCATGATCAAAAAAAGAGCCTAGACATCATCTTCCATGAAATTATTGAGGAAAACTGCCCTGATATTCTACAACCAGAGAGCAAAATAAGTATTGAAAGAATCCATTGATCACTGCCTGAAAGAGATCCCAAAAGAGAAACCCCTAGGAACATTGTGGCCAAATTTCAGAACTCCCAAGTCAAGGAGAAAATCTTGCAAGCAGCTAGAAAGAAACACTTCCAGTATTGTGGAAATACAATCACGATAACTCAAGATATAGCAACTTCTACATTAAGAGATCGAAGGGTGTGGAATAGGATATTCCAGTAGTCAAAGGAACTAGGACTAAAACCAAGAATCACCTACCCAGCAAAACTGAGTATAATACTTCAGGGGAAAATATGGTCTTTCAATGAAACAGAGGACTTTCAAGCATTCTTGATGAAAAGACCAGAGCTGAAAAGAAAATTCGACTCTCAAACACAAGAATGCGAAGAAGCATGAAAAAGTAAACAGCAAAGAGAAGTCATAAGGGACTTACCAAAAGTGAACTGTTTACATTCCTACATGGAAAGACAATATTTGTAACTCTTAAAACTTTTCAGTATCTGGGAAGTTGGTGGGATCACACATATACACACACACATATATGTACAAACATGCACGCATACACACATACACACATGCACGCACATACAGAGAGAGAGAGCACAGAGTGAATTGAATAGGATGGGACCATATCTTAAAAGAAATTAAGGTAAATGGTGAGAGAGAAATGTAGTGGGAGGAAAGAGGGTGAAATGGAATGGGGTGAATTATATATCTTTCAAGAGGCAAGCAGGAGAGTTTTTAGTGAGGGAAAAAGAGGAGAGCTGAGAAAAAAAAAAAAAACAAGAAGTTTACCCTCATCACATTCACCTAAAGGAAGGAATAAAATGCATACTCATTTTGATATGAAAACCTGTCTTACAATACAGGAAAGTGGGGGAGAAGGAGATAAGCAAGAGGGAGGGGGATGATGGAAGGGAAGTATTGTTCTTGCTACTAGGAAATAAGAAATACAGTTAATGGGGAATAGAAAGTCATCTGGCACTACAGGACAAAAGAGAAGATGGGGACAAGAGAAGGGAGGGATTATAGAAGATAGGGCAGATTGGTGATAGGGAAAATTAGATTGCTTTGTGTATTGGGTTGCAGGGAGGGGATAAATGGGGAGAAAATTTGGAACCCAACATTTTGTGCAAATGAATGTAAGGAGTTAAATAAATAAATTTTTATTTCAAAAAAATAAAAAAAAAAGATATAATTCGCTAGAATTGTATCATCTTCCCATGTAAGGATACAAAATTTTTTTCCTTATTGAATAACATATATGTTTTCTACCTTTCCCATTTACCTTCTGGTCCTTCCCTTTAGTGTTCTATTTGAAGATCAGATTTTGTGTTGAGCTCCCTTCTTGTCATCAGGGAAATCTGAAAGACTCCTATTTCATTGAATGCCCACCTCCTCATCTGAAAGTTTATACTCAGTTTCATGGGATAGCTGGTCTTTGGGTGCAATCCAAGCTCCTTATGGAATATCATATCCGAAGTCCTCTGACCTTTTAGCAGAGAAGCTAGAATGTGCTGTGCAATCCACACTTTGTTTCCATGATATTTGAATAGTTCATTTCTGACTGCGTGTAATATTGTCTCCTTGATGTGATAATTGAATTATTTTCTTCAGCTAGATTTTGTACCTACCTTTCCACTTGGCCAATTGTATTTTTAGGTATTTTTTTCTTCAGTCAACTTTTCCCCTTCCTTTTTCAAGCTATTAATGCTCTTGTATATCCACTTTCTTTTCTCCCCTATTTTTCTTAAAACCTATCATTTGATTTTAAAATTCTTCTTGTTTTCTCCCAAGAAGATTTTTTTTGAAACCAAGTGATATTCCCCTTTGATATTTCATATGAAGGAGTATTGACAGGGTTGTTCTCTTCTGAATATTTGTTTTGCTCTTCCCTGTCACCATAGTAATTCTTTATTATTATTATTTATTTTTAACACAGTTTATAACAGATAAAGCAATTCCAACTTTTGGTCAGGTGGTACTTCTTTTTAAAGCATTTACAATATGGACCACAAAAGGATTTTTTTAAAACATTAACCAACTGAGGTACAAATAATATTTATGTGGCTGACTTCACAAGCTCTTGACCTAATTGTCTCCACAGTAGTACTAAGAATTAAAAGACCCTAACTTATTGTTGGTGGTCTAAAGTCCTATGCATAATACCTTAATTTTAGACAACCTCAGATGTTCCCCTACCCATAATCTACAATTGAACAGATCTGGTATTAAGCTTACAAACCTTTTGACTATAGGAAATTGCCATCAATAATAAGGACACTGCAGGGATACAATATCACCCCAACTTCATGTCAGTTCCAGGCAGGATTAGATTATCCGCCTGCATTCAGTCACTCTTAAAAACTACCAGGTGTCAGTGAGGAAATTGAGTCAGGAGAATCCCACCTCAGCTCATGCTAAACAGCCTCTCTCCTACCCTTCCTTTGAGATCACCTATGCAGTTCATACCAGCATCTCATCAGCTTATGGGCATCATGTATTGGAAGCTCAGATCATCTTTCTTGCTACCCATACCTGGAGTTAAACTGAAAAGAACAGTCACTTAATAGTCCTATAGCATCTAAAAATGGTAAGTTCCAATAACCACATTTCAGATATGATTATAGTTTCATTTTGGCTAAGGAATATCTTTTGAGGCAAGGCTTAAGTGGCTTACATACCTTTCTATACATGTTTTAGTTCCTGATTAAATGGCAATCATAAAATCAAATTTACCATTCAAACCTTAGCTTTTCCATCAATGCCAAATTTCACCCGAGGTTACCTTGCTCCAGGAAATTTAGACTGAAATTTTTTTCACCGAACTAAAGATGTCATTGATTTATTCTCAGTAATTAATTCAGTCTGTTGTTTTAATACTAATTGCTTTTACCTCACTTTGTAATATTTCCAATTTTTCTCCCCATCACTCCCCTTCCCCCACTTCCTAATATTTTGCATTCTGATTACTCCTTCCCTCAATGTACCCTCCCCTCCATTGCACCCCACCCCTCTACTATCTTCTTGCAGGGTAACATAAATTTCTATACCCTGATCCCTGTAGTTCTTATTTCCCCATTATATGCAATAAAATTTCTCAACATTCGTTTCTAATACTTTGAATTCCAACTTCTCTCCCTCCCCCCCCTTCCCCAGCCCTACTAAGAAGGCAAGCAATTCATTACAGACTAAATATGTGTTGTTTTGGAAAAGACTTCCATAGTAATCATGTTGTGTAATACTAATTATATTGCCCTCTGACATACCCTATCCCCCCCTTTTCCCCCCCCCTACAATTGACCTTGTCTCTTCTTGAAAGTGTTTATTTCTAGTGACTCCCTTCTCTTATTTGCCTTCCCTTCTAACATTCTCCTTCCTCTACTTGTCGCCTCCTTTCCCTATTTTCCTGTGGTGTGTATAAATTTTCATATCAAATTTAGTGAGCATGTTATTCCCTCCTTCAGCCACATGTAGGGAGAGTAGCTTTATTTTCCCCCCTCTCCCCTTCTCCCTTATCTTCTCTATTGAATAAGATTTTTCTTATCTCTTTTATGGGTTATAGCCTGCCCCATTTCATTTCTCCCCTTCTCTTCCCAGAATTTTCCTCCTTCACCCCTCAAATTTATTTTATTTTATTTGATGTTTTCTGTGTGCATGAATATCCTCTCTTTTGATGCAACACACCCTGTACTCTCTATGTGTATATGTGTGTGTGTGTGTATGTGTGTGTACAATCTCTCCAACAACCCAAATACTGAGAAAAGATTCAAGAGTTAAAAATGTTTTCTTTCCATGTAGCAATGTAAACAGTTCAGCTTTAGGGAGTCTTTTATGATTTTTCTTTTCTGTTTATCTTTTTCATGCTTCTCTTGATTCTTGTCTTGGGAAGTCAAATTTTTAAATACAGAACTGGTCTTTTTCTCAACACAAAATCTCGAAATTCGTCTATATCACTGAAGGACCATTTTTTCCCTTGATTTAGATTTGTTGGGTAGGTGATTCTTGGCTTCAATCCCAGTTCCTTTGACTTTTGAAATCTCCCACTCCAAGCCCTTCAATCTCTTAATGTTGAAGCTGCCAGATCCTGTATTATCCTGATTGTATTTCCACAATACTAAAATTGTTTATTTCTAACTGCTTGCAGTACGTTCTCCTTGATCTGGGAACCCTGAAATTTAGCCACAATATTCTTAGGAGTTTCTCTGTTTGGGTTTCTTTCTGGAGGTGATCGATGCATTCTTTCAATATCCATTTTGCCCACTGATTCTATAACAGCAGGGCAGTTTTCCTTGGTAATTTCATGGAAGATAATGTCTAGGCTCTTTTTTTGATCGTGGCTTTCAGGTAGTTCAATAATTTTTAAATTATTTCTCCTGGATCTATTTTCCAGGTTAGTTGTTTTTCCAATGAGTTTTTTCACCTTATCTTCTATTTTTTCAAGTTTTTGGTTTTGTTTACTAACTTCTTGCTTTAACTCATAGTCATTTGTTTCCCTGAGCTCAATTCTCTCTTTCAATGAATTATTTATTCAGTGAGCTTTTGAACCTTCTCCTCCATTTATCTAATTCTGCTTTTTAAAACCTCCTTCTCTTCATTGGCTTTTTGGACCTCTTTTTCCAACTGAATTAGCCTCTTTTTAAAGCTGTTATTTTCCTCAATTTATTATTTTTTTTTTTTTTTGGTTCTCCTTTAATAAGATGCTAACTTGTTTTTTTAAGGTCTTCTATCACCTGAGCCCATTTTAAATTCACTTTGGGGGTGGAGGCCTTCACTTTCTTTGACAGTATGCCTTGTTCTTCCTCATCTGAAAGGATGAGGGTGAGACACCTGTTCCCCAAGAAAGTAACCTTCTATGTTCTTTTCCCCCCCTTTATTGGGCATTTTCCGGCCAGTTAATTGACTTTTGAGTTTCCTCTCCGCACCCACCTTGCCTCCAGTTTCACTCAGCCAGCCCTTGGGGGCTGATTTAAAAGTGGTGCTCCCAAGCCTTATGGGTTTTTCATCGGGGTGGGGTTGCTATCCAGTGTAAAATTAAGTTCACCTGCCCCAGCAAGTGCAGGGCCACCTCACATGGTTCAGCTCCCTCAAGGGGTTTATGATGAGACCTTCAACAATGGATGTGTTCTACTGCCTGCTTTGTGAGCTCTTGTTCTCTGCTGCCTCTGTTGCTGCTTTCTGAGGGGGCCTGAGTTATGGGGACGCCCTACTCCCCTCTCAGGCAGCCAAAAAGACTCTCTCACTGACCTTTGGCGCCTGTGAGTTGAGGGATCTGTGCTGCTGGTGGAGAGTCCATCCCTGAAGTCTGCTCAGATCTGCTCCCTTCAGTGCCATGTTTTCAAGGCAGGCCTGGGCTCTGCTCTGGGTCCAGTGCACAACAGACCTTTCCTGTCAGTTTTTCAGGTCTCTCTGGAACAGAAATATCTTCCATTCTGTTGTTCTGTGACTTCTGCTACTCTAGAAATTGTTGAGAGTTCTTCTTTACAGGCATTTTATAGGCTGTGGGGTAAGAGCTGAGAGCATGTGTATGTTTCTACTCCACCATCTTGGCTGGCTCCTCCCCTCCATAGTAATTTTCTATGATTGATATTAATTTTTCTTTCTTACTCATCTTAGATCTTATTTCTCAGTTTTTATAATTTAGCTCCTCTTCTGAAGTAATGTGAGCACTATGCCAAGTTTCTTGTCCTGGAGCTCAGGGCCTGGTCACTGGCTTTGTGTGTTGAGGTCTTAATCCTGGTGTCAAAAAGAGTTCTATACCTTTTGCTTCAGGCGCCTAGTTTTTTGTCTCTGTTTCTAGTAGTTCATGTACTGGAGAATCCTAGAAAGATTTGTTTTTTGGTTTATCCATTGAAAATAAATTTGCTGAAATCAAACTCTTCAAGAATTAGAGTGTAGGAATACTCAGTATTGAAAATCTGCCCTTTCAAATCGTAACAATCAGCAATCACTTATTTAAAAATTGTATTTCTCTTAAGTATGTGGTGTAGACATGAGCTATTTTATTGAAAAATATTTTTCAAAAAAATATTTTATGTAGAAAACTCATTTCTTAAAAATCAAAACTTTTGTTTTCCCAAGGAGTAAGGATTTGGCATAAAAATTTGGAAATCAAAAGCGTAATGAGAATCATTTTATCTTCAAATTAAATGTGAACATTTATTTCTTTTTTGAAGATAATTTCTATCTAGATATAGCACTGTGGAAGATAATAGATGCAACGGTTTTTGTGCAGTACAAAATGAAGTGGCAAGTTCAAGAAATTATACAAGATAATTCAGGAAGCAATAACTCTGCTTACTTTTAGAAAGGGGGTTCCTTAGACTTCTGTTATCCAGCCTTACTATATAACTTGATGCAATTATCCAGGTAATTGCTGAAATTTCCACTTTCGTAACTCATGTTTGTATTGGTATTTCATTTCCAGAGATAGGGAAAATTTTCTGTATATCATTCTCTTGTGGTAAATGAGACCTATACATTTGGGCATAATGTGTTTAACTTTATATTGCTGGGGGAAATGTTGGCACTGTACTTCTAAACAATGAATTCTTATGAAGAATACTGCCACATAGAGAGCAATGCTAATGGAAAATATTTTTCTAGTGATTCAGTTGAAGTGATCTAAGTAATAGTAGATTCCTAAACTTACTAATCCACCACAACCTTATAAGTAATTCTTATCATTCAATGTTCATCTAGAAGAAGAATCAATTTTGACACTTGACAAAGGATATACAATATTCTGTCCAAGTTCTCTTCTGCAGTGAAATATGCCTGTCCCATGTAACATTGTCTCATTGCTTTTTGAAATGACAGGGTTGAACTAATGTGTTAACTTGTCTTAATATAGCAACAGAATCATGTACTAGAGATTGCAGTCTCTCTCTCTTTCTCCCTCTCTCACACACACACACACACACACACACAAATTCTCTCTCACACACTCTTTCACACATCTGCACATGTGTATGCAAGTATATAGAGATATACATACACATACAACACAGGAACATACATATGTAATGCACAAGTATGCATATATATACACATAGACACACTATATACACATCTGTGAATAAATACACTATATATGTGTGAGTATATATATATATATATTATATACAATATAATATATGCACACATATGTATATGTATCCTCCATTTATATTTGATGAAATTTTATGCAGGGGATGTTAAGAAGGAAAGTATCAGAAAGCTTTCTGTAGGAGATGGTACTTAAGTTCATCTTGAATGTCAACTGGGGATTCATGGAAGGGAGAAAGGTGAGAAAAGAAGAATTCAGACACAAATTAATTGTTCTTTAAAGGTATGAGGGCAAGACATGGAGGTATTTCATGTCCTGAACAGGAAATTGGCTCACTGTAGATCCTTCATGAAAAACAAATGATTTCTTCACTGTAATAACAATAAATTATTTCATTCACCAATTTGGTTGAAGTAGATTTTAACCATTATTATTAACTTAATTTAAGTAAATAAACTTTAAACTGGTTTACCTCATTTTCCTCATATGTACAATGAGCTCCAGAAGGCAATGGCAAATTTCTGTGGATCTTTGCAAGAAAACCCAAAATGTGGTCACAAAGAGTCAGACTGACAGAAATTACAGTAAAACAATAGCAGTAACCAGTTGCATTTTAAATTGAATTTGAAACAGTTAATAATTAGTTTTCAATTAAAATAATTTTACTTGTTTTTTTGTCACAAATTAGCAAAACATTCATGGTTTTCTAACATTTCAGGCAGCAAATTGTAATGATTATGTTTCTTCCTCAGTCATTTTTCTCCTTTATTTCTGGTGTGACTATTGCAATGTGCCATTATCTCTAGTCTTTGCTTCTTTGCAATTCTTACGCCTTGAAAACTGTTCCAAGTATTTTCCTCTATTATTCACACTGAGATACACAGTGCTGCATGCATATGTGCATCATTAGCTCAGAAAAGTATTCCAGGGATGCGAAGCATCTAAATAAAAACCTAGCACAAATTTCACGCACAACCTGTTCCTCATTCATATATGTGATTGACAATCTAGACTGACACATTTAAAAAAAAATTAAATCGATGGGATTTTTAAAAAATCTTAAAAGCACTGTTTACTGAAGTCTTCTATTAGGGAGTATTTTAGTATGTGACACTCTGGTGGGGAACAATGGATTAAGATTTGGGACAGACCTCAGTGATTGGTTTGGTTTTTATTTTTATTTTTTGCATTAATATATAAGAATCATAGAGGCAAAGCCAAGATGATGGAGTAAAAGCAGGAACTTGCTGGAATTCTCTCTGAAACCCCTCCAAAATTACTATAAACATATTCTAGGCTGGTGGAGCCAAGATGGCAAAGTGAGAGCAGCTACTCACCTAAGCTCTTAAAGAAATTCCTTCAGATACCTCTAAAAAAGAGAATCTGGTCAAGTTTTAGAGGTGCAGAATCCAACAGGAGATAGATTGTGGCAGATTCACAGACCAGGACACACTAAAAGATGTACAGGAAGGATTTGTTTCTCGGGGGTGAGCCCAGAGCAAACGGCACAGGGCATCCTGCTGCAGCATGACCTAGAAGGAAAGCACCAGGGCATCCTGAGGCAGCAGCAGCATGACAGATAGGCAGAGCGGCAGCCCAGAGCAGAAGACCAGTGGAGCTGTGTGAGTGGCAGCCACTGAACCCCTGGTATCAACTGCAGCTGCTCCCGAGATTTTCAGCCCAAAGATTAAACATCTATGGGTCATTTACTTGAATTTCTGGGAGTCAAAATGGCGGAGTGATTGGAAAATGCTCTCTCTCCCTCCCCCCGCAATTGACCTTGAAAGAACCATAACATATTTCCCCAGGAAAATCCTATATCAGTGGAAACAGATGAAGGGGAAAACAGTTTTCTGGCGCCTGAGGTAGGGAAAATACCCAAGGAGGATTCGTTTTGCTGTAGCAGAGGCTAACTGGAAGGAAAGGAGCCCCACAGAAGGTGGAAACTCTCACTAGGACCCAACCATTTGCTGACCTTGCCTCTGCTCTAGCTCAGATAAGGAGATCTCCTATAACCAGACTACCCCTCCCCCCACACTTAACAAGCTAGCCCCAGGGCTAATCCAGGGGGAAACACACAACAAAAAGAAAAACAAAGGCTCCTGCCCTTAGCTTTCTCACAATAGCAATTCAACAACAAGTTCCCCAGCTACCAACTGAACGAACCAGAGGCTACAACATATAAAACTTCATTATCATGAGCAAGAAGGAAAGGAGGAGGGAAAGGATCATAGAATCTTTCTATGGGGACCAGGACCAAAATATGAATACCAAAGAGGTCAGTATTGAGACTGTACTCCCATCTGAAACTTCAGAAGGGACTATGAACTACTTGCATGGACAGAGAGCCCTTCTGGAAGAGTTGTACAAGGAAATAGAAGAAAAAATGATCAATAATTTTAAAAGTATGAAAAAAGAATTTATTGAAGACAACAGGTCTTTACATGGGAAAATTGAACAAATGGAAAAGGAAATACAAAAACTCACAAAAATTTCTTAAAAGGAATAATTGGACACATGGAAAAGGAGGTGCAAAAGTCAACTGAAGAAAACAATTTGATGAAAATAAGAATTGGAGAAGTAGAAGCTAATGACACACCAAAGAATCAGTCAAAAAAAGTTTAAAGAATAAAACAATAAAAGACAATGTAAGATATACAATTGGAAAAATAACTGTCCTGGAAAATAGATTCAGGAGAAAAATTTAAGAATTTTTGTCCTACCAGAAAACCACTAAGAAAAAAAAAAGTCAAGACAATATCTTCAAAGAAATCATGAAGTAAAACTGCCCAGAAGTGCTAGATCCAGCAGGCAAGAGAGTAATCGAAAAAATCCACCATTCACCTCCCAAGGGATCCTAAACCTGACACCAAGAAATATTGTTCCCAAGTTCCAGATCAAGTGAACGAGAAAATACTGCAGGTAGCCAAAAAGAAACCATTCAAATATTGAGGAGCTACAGTCAGGATCACACAGGGACCTTGCAATTTCTGCATTAAAAGATTGAAGGAATTGGAACACGATGTTCCATAAGGCAAAGGAGCTGGGACTACAACCAAGCATCAATTACCCAACAAAGTTCAGCATAACATTTCAGGCAAGGAGATGGAGATGGACATTCAACAAAATAATGGATTTCCAGACCTCCCTGACAAAAAAGGACAGAACTCAGTAAAAAAGTCTATCTTCCGAAACAGGTCTCAAAAGAGGCATATAAAGGTAAACAGGGGAAAAGAAAACCTTGTTGCTCAAATTAGGCAAACTGTTGACATCCCTATAAGGGAATATAAGGGAAAAAGTCTCATAGACTTGTTAATCTCCAGAACTGCACATCTATTATGAAGTATAAAAGGGATATACATAGATAAAGGGAATGGTTATAAAGCATATGATGTGATGACAAAAATGTGATTCAAGCCTGCAAAGGGATTGTAATGGGAGATGCAAAAAGGAGGATATAGAAAATGATAAATTACATCAAGGGAAGAACTACAAAATTATGTTATAGTACAGGGAAAGAGGTGAAGGAGATTAGCATTGTTTGAGAGATGATCTCATCTGATTTGGTTCAAGGATGGGAACAATAAAGTTAATTAAGCATATAAATATAACTAGCTCTATAGCAGTAGGAGTGGAAGGGGGAAGAAAGGGGAGTGGAAGCCAAAAAGAGGAGAGAAAGAAGTAGTAAGGGTAAAGGGGAGTAAAAGGGAGAGGAGTTGAAAGAAGGAAGGGAAAACTGCGGGAGGTGGTGGTGAAAAGAGAAAGCTCTATTGGGAAGGAGAAAAGAGACAGAACTAGGGACAAACAGAGGGAACAAACAGAGGGAAAGAGGATGAAGGGAAGACACAGATTGTAATCATAAATGTGAGTGGAATGAACTATCCCATAAAACATATAGCAGAATTGATTAAAAGTCATAATCCAATGATATGTTGTCAACAAGAAACACATTTGAAATGGAGGGATACACACAGGGTAAAGGTCAAAGGTTCGACCAGAATATATTGTGCTTCAACTGATGTAAGAAAAGCAGGGGTAGCAATCCTAATCTCAGGCAAAGCAAAAGCAGAAATAAATCTAATCCAAAGTGACAAGGAAGGGAAAATGTATCCTACCAAAAGGCACCATAGATAATGATGCAATATTATCACTAAACATGTATGCTTCAAGGGGTATAGCATCCAACTTCTTAGAGGAGAGGTTGGGGGAGTTGCAGGAAGAAATTGACAGCAAAACTATAGTAGAGGGAGACCTCAACGTCTCCCACTGAGACCTCTGAACTTCCTAAATCTAACCTTAAAATAAACAAGAAAAAAGTTAAGAAGGAGAATAAAACTCTGGATTAGATAGGTATGATAGATCTCTGGAGAAAATTGAATGAGAATAGAAAGAAATATACCTTTTTATCAGCAGCACACTGCACATATACAGAAATTGACCAAGTTCTACGGCATAAAAACCTGGCAACTCAGTTCAGCAAGGCAGAGATAGTCAATATATCCTTCTCAGATCATAATACAATTAAAAAAAAACATATGAAATAAAAGACCATGAAAAGATAAACCAAAAATTAATTGGAAACTAAACAATGTAATCCTAAAAGAGTGGGGTGAAGCAACAAGTCATAGAAACAATCAGAATGACAAAGAGAATGACATACAAGAGAATGACAAAAATGAGACAACCAATAAATCTTTTGGGATATTGCAAAAAGAATTCTTAGGGCAAGTTTCTATCTTTGAATGCCTACATGAATAAAATAGAGGAAGAAGAGATCAATACCTTGGGTATGCCGTTGAAAAAGCTAGAAAATGAACAACTTGAAAATCCCCAAGGAAATACCAAATTAGAAATATTGGCAACCAAAGGAGAGATTAATAAAATTGAAATTAAGAAAACTGCTGAACTAATAAATAAAAGTTATAGTTAGTTTTATGAAAAAAAACTAATAAAATTGATAAACCTTTGGTCAATTTGATTAAAAAAAAAAGAAAGAAGCAAACCAAGTTACTAATAACAAAAATGAAAAGGGGTGAACTCATCTCCAATGAGGAGGAAATTAAAACAATAATTAGAAATTACTTTGCCCAAATTTATGCCCATAAATTTGACAATCTACATGAGATGGATGAGTTATTTTGAAAAATACAAATTGCCCAGATTAACAGAAGAGGAATTTGAATACTTAAACAACCCCATCACAGAAAAAGGAATTGAACAAGTCATCAATGAACTCATTAGGAAAAAATCTCCAGGGCCAGATGGATTTACAAGTGAATTCTTTCAAACATTTAAAGAACAGTTAATTCCAACATTATATAAGTTATTTGGGAAAGTTGGAGGAGAAGGGGTCCTCCCAAATTATTTCTATTATACAAATATGGTTTTGATACTTAAACGAGAATGAGACAAAACAGAGGATGAAAATTTCAGACCAATTTCTCTAATGAATATAGATGCACAAATTTTAAGTAAAATTTCAGCAAAATGAGTACAGCATCTTATCATGAGAATAATACATTATGATCTGGTAGGATTCATACCAGGAATGCAGGGCTGGTTCAATATTAGATAGAACTATTAGCATTATCTATCATATCAACAACGAACAGAAACGAAATTGTTATCTCAATAGCTGAAGAAAAAAAGTTTTTGACAAAATACAACACCCATTCCTATTAAAAACATTGGAGAGCATAGAAATAAAGGGAATTTTTCACAAAATAATTAGAAGTATCTACCTTGAAACCTTCAGCAGGCACTATATGCAACAGAAATAAGTTAGATGCATTTCCAATAAGATCGGGGTGAAACAAGGATTTCTATTACCATTACTATTATTCAATATGGTACTAGAAAAGGCAGTTATAACAATTAGGACAAGATAAATAAGTTGAAGGAATTAAAACAGGCAAAGGAGAAGCTAAGTTATCACTCTCTGCAGATGATATGATAATATGCTTAGAAAATCCCAGAGATTCAAATAAAAAAGTACATGAAATAATAAATAACTTTGGCAAAGTTGCAGGTTACAAAATAAACCAGTATAAATCTTCTGCATTTCCATATATTTGTAACATAGCCCAACAGCAAGAGATAGAAAGAGAAACCCCATTTAAAGTCTGGGTAGACAGTATAAAATATTTGGAAGTTTACGTGAGAAAACAAACCCAGGGACTGTATGAACACAACTATAAGATACTTTTTGCACAAATAATGTCAGATCTAAGTAAGTGGAAAAACATCAGTTCCTTGTGCATAGGTGGAACCAATATAATAAAAAGGACAATTTTACCTAAATTAATCTACTTATTTAGTGCCATACCAATTTAATTATCAGATAATTATTTTCTACAACTGGAAAAATAGTATCAAAATTCATCTGGAAGAACAAAAGTTCCAGAATATGGAGGGGACTAATGAAAAGAAATGCTAGCGAAAGTGGCCTAGCGCTGCCAGATCTCAAATAGTATTATAAAGCAGCAATTATTAAAACCAGTTGGTACTGGCTAAGAAACCAAAGGGTACACAAGTGGAATATGCTAGATAGTCAAGACACAGTAGACAATGAACATAGCAATCTACTGTTTGATAAATCCAAGGACCCCAGCTTCTGAGGTGAGAACTCACTGTTTGACAAAAGTTGCTGGGAAAACTGGATAACAGTGTGGCAGAAACTGGGAATACACCAATATCTGACACTAGGCACAAGAATAAAATCCAAATGAGTACACAATCTAGGTATAATGATTGATACTATGGACAAGTTGTTGGAGCAAGGTATAATGTATTTATCAGATTTATGGAGAAGGGAAGAATTTTTTACTAAAGAAGAAATAGAAGTTTTATGGAATGCAAGAAGGATAATTTTGAATACATCAAACTAAAAAGTTTTTGCACAACCAAACCCAATACAACCAAAAGTCAGAGGGATGCAGAAAACTGGGAAAGAATTTTTACAGCAAATGTCAGTGATAAACACCTACCTCATTTCTATAATGTGTACAGAACTGAGTCAAATGTACAAATATATTAGTCATTCCTCAATTGATAAATCGTCAAAAGATATGAACAGGCAATTTTCAGAGGAAGAAATTAAAGATATTTATAATCATATGAAAAAATGCTCTAAATAACTTTTGATTAGAGAGATCCAGCTCAAAACATCTCTGAGGTACCACGTCACACCTATCAGATTGGCAAACATGACAGAATAGGAAGATGATCAACGCTAGAGAGAATGTAGCAGAGTTGAAACACTAATACATTGTTGGTGGAGGTGTGAGCTTACCTAACCATTCTGGGGATCATTTTGGAAGTATGTCCAAAAAGCTACAAAAATATGCATCCCCTTTTATCCAGCAGTATCGTTTCTAGGGCTGTATTCCCAAGAGGTCATAAAAATGGGAAAGGGTCCTACATGTACAAAAATATTTACAACAGCACTCTTTTGGTGGCCAAAAAGTGGAAATCAAGGGGATACCCATCAATTGGGGAATGGCTGAATAAATTATGGTATGTGAATGTAATGAAATACTATTGCCCTATAAGAAATGATGAACAGGAAGAATTTAGAGGGTCCCGGAAAGACTTACATGACCTGATGCTGATCAAAAGGAGCAGAACTAGGAGATCTTTGTCCACAGCAACAACCAGAGTGTGTGAAGGTTTTTTCTGGTAAACTTGGAATTTCGTGGCAATGCAAGGAGTTAAAAAAATTCACAATGGTCTTCTAAGGCAAAATGCCTTCCACATCCAGGGAAAGAACTATGGAATTCAATAGTGGAATTGCCCAGTAGATCATTTTTGTGTGTTTATTATATTTTGGTTTATTATAGTATTTCTCCCATTCATTTT
The DNA here is from genome assembly GCA_023548195.1 of Bettongia penicillata ogilbyi. NCBI lineage: Eukaryota > Metazoa > Chordata > Mammalia > Diprotodontia > Potoroidae > Bettongia > Bettongia penicillata. Next base: position 144,937 of record JAJHZJ010000934.1, on the reverse strand, counting down.
AATTCTTCTATACTGCATGACTATAATGAAAATATATTGAATAAGAATGTATGTGTAGAACCTATATAAAATTGCATGCCATCTCAGTCAGGGAGCAGGGAGAGAGGAGGAGGGAGGGAAAAATTATAATCCAATTTATATGGTAGGGATTGTAGAACTCGGAAAATAAGTAAAATTAATCTAATAAATAAATAGCAAATTCTAGAGCAACAGAACCCACAAAATGGCAAAGTGAAGCAAATTTCTAGCCCAAGACACCCTGGGATATCAACAGGAAATGTCTGTTGAAAGTCTGAGAAAAAAATGAGATCCAGCTCAAAATTTGCCAGTGCAGCCAAGTGTCCCAGCTAACATGGAGCAGACCTCACAGGACTGAGTCACTGGAACCTGTGGCATTTTCCTGACTTCTCAATTGATACATGCCAAAAACACCTTAGGAGAGATTACAAAAGGTCGATTGCACCTGGGTGAGAGAAGAGTGCTCTGTGGCCCAGTCCTTGAGCTGCAAAGGTGACAGTTATGGCTTATGGAGCTCTCATCCTATAGACTCTGGGGCAATTCAGTTACTGATCAGAGAAAGATAAGAGGGATCTCTTTGCTGGCACTGAGTAAGGACTCTGACTTTATTCATGTCTGCATCTGTGTCAGAGTCCTTGGAGTTTGTCCAGGGGTATTTGCATGGTGGAACTTGTAGCAGTTGTGAAAGGAAGGTTTAAAGGTAAAAAAGAGTGTTTGTGGTCACTCACAGACCAGAGCAAAGGCGAGGAGAAGAGTATCCAGCTTTCCTTTTATCATACCACCTTTGAAGAACTGAAAATGTGCAGGTAACTAGAAATATTTCTGGAAACAGCTTCACAAACACCCTGAAGCTTAGTACAGAATACCCTCTCACCTGGAAGTGGAGTCTTACCTTAGTTTCCAAAAGAGCTAGAAAATTAAGTAATTAGCAATTTAAACAAAGAACGAAAAAAAACCCAAAAACCTCAGACTCTAAAAATCTTATTTTGGTGACAAAGAAGTTCAAAACATACAACCAGAAGAAGACAACAAAGTCAAAGCTCTTACATCCAAGGCCTACAAGAAAAATATGAATTAGTCTCAGGACCTGGAAGATCTCAAAAATTATTTTGAAAATCAAGTAAGAGAAGTAGAGGAAATTGGGAAAAGAAATGAGAGTGATACAAGAAAATCATGAAAACACGAGTCAACTGTCTGCTGAAGAAAATAACATCTTGAAAAGCAGACTAGGGCAAATAGCAAAAGGAAATCCAAAAATTCACTGAAGAAAAGAATTCTTTCAAAAATAAAGTGAAGCAAAGGGAAGGTAAAGACTTTGCAAGAAATGAAGAAAATATAAAATAAAATCAAAATAATGATAAAATAGAAGAGTGTGAAATATCTCATTGGATAAAAGACTGACCTGGAACATAGATCCAGGAAAGATGATTGAAAAAGTAATGAAATACGTGATAGTCATGTTAATAAAAGAGTCCAGACATCATTTTTCAAGAAAATATCAAGGTAAACTGCCCTGATATTCTAGAACCAGATGGCAAACTAGAAGTTGAAAGAATCCACAGATTACCCCCTGAACGAGATCCCAAAAGGGAAACTCCTAGTAATATTTATTGTAGGTATGTTCCAGTGCTCCCAGGTGGAGGAGAAAATACTGCAAGGAGCCAGAAAGAAATAACTGAATATCATGGAGTCACAGTCAGAATAACACCAGGTTTAGGACCCTCTACATTAAGGTATCAGAGGGCTTAGAATATGATATTCCAGAGGTCGAAGGAGCTGTGATTAAAACCAACAATCATCTACCCAACAAAACTGAGTATAGCCCCTGAAGGAGAAAATAGACATTGAAAGAGATTTGAGCACTCTTGATGAAAAGACCAGGGTTGATTAGAAAATCGGGCTTTCAAATACAAGACTCAAGAGCAGCAATATGCACGTTTTTCTCTGCTCACATACCTTCTCTCTAACAACTCTTTACCTCAGGTACTAATCACCATTCACCTAGATAATTGCACTATCCTCCTAATTGGTTACTCTGCCTTAAGCCTCTTTGCCTTAGTTCATTATTATCAGAGATATTCCTTAACTATAGATCTGACCATTCATTCCAATCATCTATGCTGTACACTCCAATGATTACCTCTTATGCCTAAGTTAAAATATAAGCACCTTTATAACTATAATTTCTTCACAATAGCCCAAATTAATATTTCTATTTTCCTACTACATTACTTTCTGTCTTGTACTTTGCAGTGGTATCCAACTGTCCTCCATTCCCTTCCTCACATATAATGATTCATCCCTTTCCACCCTACCTTTTGATTGGACCATTGTTTCATCAGGAATCCACTCCTTCCTTACCTAGGCAGTCTTCCTCCAAGATACAGTTCAAGTACCACTACCTACAGTAATATTTATTCTTCCAACTTCTAGCGTCCTTTCTCATAAACTGCCTTGTATGTTTTTGAATCTATTTGTATTCATTTTATTTACATTTTTCTACATATATTCATGTAACATGTTTTAAAAAAGCTTCTCTTACAGAAATTATAATTTTAGTAACTTGAAGAGCCAAATATGATATTATGGAAATTTTTATTTTAAATATAGTTTTAGAAAAATTTTTTATTTAGAATTAAATATTGGGAGAAACCAAAGAAACAGTTTTCCTATCATAGATGGAGAAGAGCTGTACAATACAAGGGATAAAAGCAGATGATAAGGCCTTTTGTTGGGGTAGCATCATTTTAATCTTATGAAGAAGATGAACAGACTTGAAAAAAGTTTCTTGGTTTGTGAATGAAGTGAATGGCATAGGGCACTGTTCTTAGCAGTGAATTCACCTGCCTTTACAGGGAGAGACTGAGATGATTTTGAATGTTATCCTTCTCCTAGAAAAATAAAATACTATAAATACTTATTTATTTTGTTATATCATTGATAATCAGTTGTGTATTCAGCAATAAGCCCTTTAGTCCTAGGATAAATAAATACATAAATACACACACGTGTGTGTGTGTGTGTGTGTGTTCTAGTAGGAAAGAAAATATTTCCAGTTTATTTAATAAATCATATTTGATGAATCAGTGGGAAGTTACTGCACTTTGTAAAAAATATAGAATGTGATGATTAATTGTTGCTTGACTTATTTGATCAATTGAGAGAAATATTTAAATCTTATTAATTAATGATGAAATTTATTAATACATCCCTGAATTACCATCATCTTGAGAATGATTAATACAATATGGGAGCAAGTCAAAGAAAAAAGCTTGGAGAGGGGCAATGGTTATAAAATTGAATATTGGTAACCTCAGGTCAATGGTATTCTGTTAAAATGCCTTTGGCTGTTTTAAATGCACATTATATTTTTTGCAAAATTACTAAAAAAATAAGCATAACCCAAAATAAATGAGATGATATGATATTTCTCCATACTCTTTTGCAAAGGAAAATTGCATATATATATATATATATATATATATATATATATATATATATATAGAGAGAGAGAGAGAGAGAGAGAGAGAGAGAGAGAGAGGGGGGGGGGGGGGGAGAGATGAATTGATCAGTTTTATTAATTTATTTTCCTTTCCATCTTTTTAAAAATATCTTTCTTCTATAGGTGAGTGAGAAGGAAGAACATAGGTAAAATGTAGATGATATAAAATAAAAATTGATAAAAATTATTTTTAAAATTCTTATTTTTTTGATTAATTGTGTGTCCAAAAGACAAAAGATAAAAGAAGATTTGAAGGTTTTATAGTCGGCAGTAGAATAATGTCTGAGAATGGGAAGTGGGTTTATGAATTTCAGCTTAAACTATGTTTGTCTCTTGCCTTGTGAAAGACATTTTCAACAAAAAAGGAAAGGGGAGAAAGACAATTGTTTATATCAGGGTAAATATCCAAGAATGCAGTTACAATATAGTAGGAAGGTTTAATTCTAGTTGCAGTTGTAATTGTAGATGATTTAATTAGAAATTCATAAGAGAGGCAGCAAAACACATGTAGTCAAATCCCTCTACACAATTGTATGTAATATAATCTATTAAATGCCAATATCTGCTGCAAGGTATTTAATAAATTATTTGATTGTAAGGAGAAGAGACAGAGACGAGTGTGAGAAAAGCAATGTGTGGTGCAGAATGCTGGACAGATCATATACTTATCCTTTCTAAGCTAAATATTTACATTCCACAAAAGTGTTGTCACCAAGGCAAAAGACTACCAGAAGAATCAATATAAACAGATTAGAGCACTTCTTGGAGCAGAAACAGTTTGTTACTAACTTGGAGAGAGAGTTCAGCCAACGCAGTTGGAGGAGCAGAAAAGGAGTGGGCAGGTTTCAGAAGTTTGGTGTATAGCACTCCATTTAGTCATCTGAGTCAGAAAACTCAGATACAGTAAAACTAGTTTGATGAAAATAATGAGGAAATTCAGAAGCTGCCAAATGAAAAACAAGAGCATCTCAGGGTTTATATCTCTAAGAAAGCAGCATTTAATCCCATCAAAAGTTGATTGTCCTTCCTCTTCCAAGAGGATCAAAATGACATTATCATTGTAAAGTGAAATTTCAGAGTGTCCAACTGAAGCCGATCAGATCAATACGAGCCCAGAATGCTCTACCACAGGTTTAGAACAGATAGTCCATGTGACAATTAGAGGGGGATATCACAAATCTGAGAATCCTGAGTTTACTTTGTGCTATGTCAATTCTGCTTTACTCAAAGCAATGCTTTTCGTATGTGGGAATGCCATGCTAAGTGATCCTGTGCCAGTGTCTACCGTGTTGCACAGCCAAATCCAAAGTTCTTGAGAGAGACCTTCAGAGTGTCCTTGTATGGCTTCTTCTTGCCACCATGTGATTGCCTGCCCCATGCAAGTTCTCCATAAAATAGTCTTTTTGGAAAGCATACATTTTGCATTCGAACAATGTGGCCAGTCCATCAGAGTTGTCCATCAATGAGTTTCAGTCCATCTCTGAAGCATAATTTGAATACTTGGCAGTTCAACTGGAGCAAGGACTCCAGTGTCTGGTACCTTAACCTGCCAGGTGATCCTTAGAATCTTCCCAAGATAATTCAAATGGAAACGACTCATTTTCCTGGCATGGTGCTGGTAGATTGTCCATGTTTCACAAGCACATAACAATGAAGTCAGCACAACAGCTCTGTAGACCTTCAATTTAAGGACAAGCAAAGCATAGAGATACGCAGAATTCTTGGCTCTGTAAGAAGGCAGATGAATTTCAAATTTATGCTGATAGTAACAATTTAATATAGACAATTGTAAGGGATATGGAACTCTCGGGTTATCAGGGTCATGATGCCCTCAGGAGAAATCTTTTGAGAGGACATGTCCTTCCATGACTTATGCGACGGACCACCCTTATGCGATAACCAAACTTCACAATTATCTTGAGCAAGAACAACAACCAACCACGTAAGCTCAGCACACAGTGTTTACAAACTTCTTGCATGTATGGAAGTAGAATGTCTATATATACTCTGAGCTAGCTGAGAATAAATGGAGTACATACCCTCTTTGCTCCAACCTCATTCATTTGCACCCAGAAGAAAGATCTCATGCAGGCATGAGATTTTTGGGAGCTTAACAGACAGTAAACAAAATAGCCTAGATATTCTGTATAAAGGGAAAAAAATGACTTCACATTAATCATATGAGTTCCAGTATTGAATTTGCCTCTAGATATACCTTCTTTCAAAAGAAAGAACATATGAAGATTTCTGGAAGCCAAAATGGGGGAGTAAAGAGTAATTTGCTCTCTCTCTTATTTACCTTAAACAAACAAACAAACAAAAAACAGAAAATACCTATTCAGGAAAAATCCTGAAACAGTGGAGGCAAAAGAGAGTTTAGCTTGTGAAGCTAATGGGATTAGTGGGAAAAGTGCCTTTTGCTGTGGCTGAAGGGAACCAGTATAGGATTGGAGATGTCATGACAAGCCAGCAGAAAGCCCTTCCTCAACAGAGCAGAGGGAGATCCTTAGCCCTAGGGTGGAGATGGCAAGTTGCAAGAGGGGAATGAGAAGACTCCAGGGTGGAGAACAACCACTTGTGCCAGAACATGGGTATCCACCAGTGACAGAGCCTACCTAAGCCCTGGCACTACCCCAGGTAAGGAGGCAAACTTCAGCACTGAAACCATCCTCAATTCCACATCCCACCATGGAAGTTTCAGTATAATCATGAGGAAATGCAGAAAGATCACAGCTGACCTATGCATGCATCAGCTACCATAACCCACTTCAGCACAGCAGCAGATAAGCTACAGACTCTACAACTTCCAACTGTGAGCACACAAGGCCTCAGCACTCAAAAGCCAGTAACAAGGCCCCTAGTCCCCAGCACAAGAAGCGTAGGATGGTGTCTTCTGTGTCCTGGAAGCACAGAACAATTTTAAAAGCCACAAGAAAGGTGAACACTATAAGGAAAAAGCAACTTGAAAAAACAAAGACCATAGATTAATACTACGGGGAGAAGAAAGATCAAAACACAAATTCAGAAGAGGACCACATTGTCAAATACTCACATGTGAAATCTCAAAGAATAATACGAATTGTTCTCAAGTCCAAAAAGCCTTTTTCAAAAAGTGCAGGAAGGATTTTGTAAGTCAAATTATAGAGGAAGAAGAAAAATTGAACAATTTCTTTAAAAATACAATTTGCAAAATGGAGGGAGAGTACGCTGAAGAAAACAGCTCTTTAAAAAGTAGAAATGACCAAATGGAAAAGGAGGTACAACATCTAACTGAAGAAAATAATTCATTAAAAATTGGAATTGTGCAAGTGGAGGCTAATGACTTTGAGACATCAAGAATCATTCAAATAAAATAAAAATAATTAAAAATACAAGGAAATGTAAAATGCATAGATGGGAAAAAACGACCTGGAAAAGAGACACAGGAGAAATAAATTAAATTAAGAATTATTCATCTACCTGAAAGCCAGGATTAGCAAAAAAGCCTAGAGAACATATTTCAAGAAAAAATGAAGGAAACTGCACTGAGGTCCTAGAACCAGAGGGTAAAGTAGTCATCGAAAAAATCCACTGACTACCTCCTCAACAAGATCTATAATGAAAATGTCAAGGAATATTGCAGCTAAATTCAAAAATTACCAGGTGAAAGAAGAAATAATACTCACAGCCAGAAAGAAAGAATTTAAATATTATGTAACTGGAGTCAGGATTATGCTGGTTCTTGCAGATTACACATTATAAGATTGTAAGGGAGTGTTCCAGCCTTTTACTTTACTCTGTGTGTTTTTCTCAGCATATGCACAGAGTAAAATATATACATAGAGCAGAATATATTATGCCCCAGCCGAAATTTAAAGTAATAAAAGAAATACATGAGTAGCAATCCCGATCTCAGACAAAGGAATGGTAAAAATTGATGTAACAATAAAGATGAGCAAGGAAACTACATCCTGCTAAATGGTACTATAGACAATGAAGCAACATCAATACTAAAAATATATGCACCAAGTGGTATAGTTTTCCAAAATTTAACAGAAGTTAAATGAGTTACATAAAGGGAAGGAAAGATGGAGAAAATAAAAGTCTGAAAGTCAAAATTCTATGAAAGTAAATTTTGAAAGTATCCTTTACATGTAATTGGAAAAAACAAAATACTAATATTTTTTAAAATTTTAATGGTGAAACAAGGATGCCCATTATGACCACTATTATTCAGTACAATACAATAAATACTAACTTTAATAATTAGAGAAGAAAAAGATATTAAAAATTTTAGAAAGGCATTGAGAAAACAAAATGATCACTTTTGTGGATGAGACAATAATATACTTAGACAATCCTAGAGAATCAAGGGGAAAAAAGTGAGTGAAACAATTTACAACTGTAGCAAAATAATGAGGTATACTGCAAATTCACTTAAATAATTAACCTTTCTACATGTTACCAACAAAGCTCAGCAGCAAAAGATAAAAGAGGAAGACCATTTAAATAATTTTAACAATATAAAATAGTTGAGAGTCTATCTACCAAGAAAAACTCAAGAACTGTAGGAACACAATTGCAGAACACTTATGCAAAATCAAATGTAAGCAACTGGAAGAAAAATCCATTTCTCATCAGTAGTCGAAATCAATACAATACAAACTGGCAATTCTGCCTAAATTAATTTACCTATTCAGTGCAATACCAATGAAACTATTCAAAAGAATGTTTCATAGACCTAGAAAAAGTAACAACATAATTCATCTGGAAGAATAAACGATGAACAGTATCAATGAAAAAAATATACAAAGAAACGTGGCCTATGAATACCTGATCTCAAGTTGTATTATAAAGCAGTTATCATCAAAACTATCTGGTATTGACTAAGAAATGGGGTGTTGTATCTACATAACAGCAAGCAAAGTATGATAATTTGTTGCTGTTCTAGATTAAGTTTTAGCCAATTAAGTACCTTTGATTGAATTGATCCAGAATCTTTGATAAAAAACAGTATATGTATATATGTACACACATATACATATAGACACATATTTATGCATATGTGTATATATATACACAAACATGCACACACATAGACACATGTATATATATATGCATATATGTGTATATACGTATATAGGTGTCTATATTCGTGCGTATACATATACATGCACACATATGTATATACATATACACATGCACACACATATGAATGTACATACATGCATATATGTACATGCATATATAAATACATAGATACGTGTGTGTGGATATATATATATATATATATATATAGAGAGAGAGAGAGAGAGAGAGAGAGAGAGAGAGTTTTGCTTAGAGAGATGGTAGAGCAGTGATAAGTCGAGGTGAGAGAGAGAGAGAGAGAGAGGAGCATGAGCAGGCAAGGGGAACTTGCTTGTGGTGATTAAGGCTTGAATTTTCTTCACTACCTCCACTTCCTCTTCCTCAAGAGGAGGTATGTAAATTAGTTAAAAAGATCATAGCAACATGGAATTGTATGTTTAGAGCTAAAAAGGACTTTAGAAGGAATTATAGCCAATCCTCAGAGGTGAGGCAAGTGAGGCACAGAGAGTTTATGACTTGCCCCATTTTATGCAGCTAATATATAAAACATGATTAAAACTCAAGCCTTCTTGAATCTAATTCCAGCACTATATACTATACCATGCTCTTTTTTACTGTATTGTCTCCAAATCTCATTTGCTTCATATTTTCAAATATTCCAAATGATCTGGTAACTTGTAATGTACTAGCTATCTCTTTAACTCTGACCATACTATGAAATATCTTGCATTTGACAATATCTGTCTATTTTTTTCAATGACCTTATAATATTTTAATTCTTATTTTTATTCTATGAGTCCATTTCCACAATCAAGAAATCCCTATGAGTTTTCAATTAAAATACATTACAATTTTGTCCAAGTAACACATTATATCTGATCTAACATGTCTCATACAAGAAATATGTGATAATGAAACAAAGTAGCAGCACAGTATCAAAGGTCAACATAAGAAGCAATAGTCTAAGCAAGCAGTACTAAGACAAATACATAAGTTAGCAACAACAACAGAAATAGAATTCATATATTTACAAGCAATGAAATGACAGTGTCACATCAACACTACTAATTAACAAATTTTCATTTTCAAATGCAAAATAGATAGGTGGTGATAAAGACAGTACACAGAAAGTCTTAAACTCAAGTATTAACAACATAACAGCACAACCAAGGGAACTTCAAAAAACAGGAAAAAATTAATCAGAATAAGATCAAATTGTAGAACTTCATTAAGATAAAGGGGACAAAATTAAGGAAGGGGAAGTAAAAATGTACTTCAAATAACAAAAATGTGTGAAAGTTATATCTGCAACTTTGTGCTACTTGTGTATTGGTCAACTATACCTTAGGGGGTCAATGATCTGGATTCATGTAGTTTGAATATTTTTTTCAGATTTGGGCAATTTAGAGAACATTATAAATCAATATTTTTCTCATTTAATTATGGTTGGGGAAAAACTTTGGTAATTTATGACAAAGAATCTATTTTTTCTCAGTCTCATTCCCATTATCTTTAGATGATTCCAGTCATGTGTATCTTTTTGGGTTTCCATTCTCCCAAATGAAATTAATACCATCCAAAAGCCATTATGATTGACTATATTTTATCTTAATCTAGCATGTATCACTAATTAAACTGAAATAAAAAGCAAGTGAAAGACATAAACATTGGAAAAGGTATTTTGACGACAGGGAAAAGGAGCAGACTAGAAAGGAAAAGATAGAAATAGTATCATCATATCTTTCTGAAAACCAAGCTGTCTTATTCCTTCTTTACATAACCCTTTCCTCTACTATTTCTCTGTAGTGTAAGATGGATGTCTATATGCAAATGATTGTTTATTTTATGTACTCTTTGAATTAATGCCAACTAGAGTAAGATTCAAGTAATGCTCACTACCCTCCTCCACTGCAATATGTTTTTAGAGTCACTTTGTGTGAGAAAATTTACCCCATTCGACCTAGCCTTTCCTTCTGCTCTTAGTGTAACCATTTCTTTCCCCTTAATTATTTTTGTGAGTCCCTCAAAGTCTCCTTATACCTTTATTCCAACTATAAGTATATAAGAAGCATACCAATGCATACTTCATATAACTGTACAATTAGTGAGACAGTTCTTAAGAAGTACAAGTACCATCTTCCCACATAGTTATGTAAACAGATTAGCCCCTTTGAATCCCTTATGGTTTCTCTTTCCTTTTTTGTCTTTTCATTATTTTCTTGAGACCTGATATTGAGATTCTTCAATTTGACTGTAATATTTCTGTCAGTTTTCATTTGGGGATTTTATTCAGAAAGTTATCAGTGAATTCTTTCCATTTCTATTTTACCTTCTGGTTATAGAATATTGGGACAACTTAAAATATATTTTAAATTTCTCCAAAGATGATGTGTTGGCTCCTTAAAAGAATATGACTGTCAGGTAGTTTCACAATTTTTAAGCGATTTTTTTTTCCTGCATGTATTTCCCAGGTCAGTCATTTTTCCAATGAGATATTTCCGTTTTCCAATTAATTTCTTTCTTGATATCTCATGAAGTCATCAGTCTCAAATTGAATTCATTCTAATTTTTAAGGAATTACTTTCTTCAGTGAGATTTTATACTTCCTTTTCCATTTTTGTTAATTCTGCCTTTAAAGACATTCTTCTCCTCATTGAATTTTTGGATTGATTTTGCATTCTGATTAGTCTTTTTTATAAAGTGTTTTATTTACAATTAAAAAATTAATTAATTTTGAGTTTCCATCATTTGCTTTCATAAGAATTGAGTTCTAAATTTTATATCTCTCCTTAACCTCTCCTAACCAAAAGAGAGCATATCATCTGATATATTGCATATAAACATGCCTATTAAACATATTTTCACATTGATAAAGTTGTAACAAAGAATTAGAACCCAGAGGAGGAACCACAGGAAGGAAAAAAAAACAAAATGAAGAGAGAGAGAGGAGAGAGAGGAGAGAGAGAGGAGAGAGAGAGAGAGAGAGAGAGAGATCTCTTTGATCTTCATTCAGACTCCATACTTCATTTTTCTGGATATAGTGGCATTTAACAACATGAATCTTTTGGGGTTGGCTTAGATCCTTGCATTGCTTAGAAGAGCTAAGTCTATCAAAGAGGCACAGCATAATGTTGCTGTTACAGTATGTGTTTTCCTTGCCCTGCTCACTTCCTTCAGCATCAGTTCATGTAAGTCTTTCCAGATTTTTCTGAAGTCATACTTAATGAGTTACTTGATGCTTAATTCTTATAGCGACGATAGTATTCCATTATATTCATGCACCACAATTTCTTTAGACATTCCTCAATTGATGAGAATCCCTTCAATTTCCATTTTTTTTTTTGCCACCAAATCAAAGAGCTGCTACGAATATTTTTGTATATGTGGGTCTTTTCCTCATTTATATAATCTCTTTCAGATACAGAACTAGAAGTATTATTGCTGGGTGAAAGGATATTCAGAGCTTTATATCCCTTTAGTCATAGTTGAAAATTACTCTCCAGAATGGTTGGATCAGTTCAAACCTCCACCAAAAGGGTGCTTGTGTTCCAATTTTCCCACATCTTCTCCATTATTTATTGGTGTCCTATTTTGTCATGTTAGCTGATCTGATAGGTATGATGAGTTGGTCGGATTTGCATTTCTCTAATCAATAACGATTTAACGTATTTTCTTCATATGAGCATAGAAAGTTTAAATTTCTTCATTTGAAAATTGCCTGTTCAAATTCTTTGACCATTTATCAATAGATAAATGACTTTCTTATACATTTGACTCAGTTCTCCACATACTTTAGAAATGAGAACTGTATCATAGACACTGACTGTAAAAATTGTATCCCATCTTTCTCCTTCCGTTCTAATATTTATTGCATTGGCTTTGTTTATTGCAACACCTTTACAATTTAAAGTGATCAAAATGCTCCATTTTGCATTTCATAGTATTCTATATTGTTTGTTTGGTCATAAATTCTTCAGTTCTCCTTAAATCTGACAGGTAAACTCTTCTTCATACCCCTTGTGCTTATAGTATAAGCCAGTATATCCAAATCATGCACCCATTTTCAATTTATCTTGGTATGAGTTGTAAAGTTTTGGTCTATGCCTAATTTATTCAATATTATTTTCCAGTTTTCCTAGTAGTTTTTTGTCTAAGAGCTAGTACTTATCCAAGAAGTTGGAATTTTTAATATTATCAAACAGTAAATTACCATATGCAATGGCTATTGTGTCCTTGTGTACAAAATTTATTCCACTGATCCTTTACTCCATATCTTACCAAATGCCTACTAGTTTTGATGATTGATGCTTTATCAGTTTCAGATCTGGTAAGGGTATGCTACCTTTCCTTTCAATTCTTTCATTAATCCCCTTCATACTCTTGAACTGTTGCTCTTCTAGATGAATTATTTATAAAAATAAATTTTTATTAATTTGATGGTTTGGTATGTCACTGAATAAGCAAATTAATTTAAGCAGAATTATCATTTTTATAATGTCTACATTAACTTTAAATGGAGTTTCTCTTTCAATCTCTTACTGTTGGGCTTTGTCAGTAATACATGGAAATGCCGTTGTTTATTTTATACTCTGAAACTTTGATAAAATGGTTTATCACAAAGTATTTTTCACTTGTTTCTCTAGGATTTTTTTAGTATGCCGTCATATTATATGAAATGAGTGATAGCTTTGTGTCTTCTTTGCCTATTCTAATATCTTCACTTTCTTGTCCTCTCATTATTAAGCTAAGATTTATACTACAATATTGAATGAGTGGTGATAATTAACATATTTGTTTCACCCCTGAACTTTTTAGAAAACTTCTAGCTTATCCCCATTATATATGTCTAACTGATGGTTTTAGACAGATGTTACTTATCATTTTAAGGAAGATTCCATTTATTCCTATGCTCTCTAGTGCTTTTAGTAGGAACAAGCATTGAATTTTTTTTCAAAAGATTTTATTGAATTTAAGAAATTGACATAATCATTTGATTTCCTTAGTATAACTCTTGATATGATCAATTATGCTGATAGTTTTCCTAATAGTGAACCAATCTTACCTCCATGGTATAAATCCTACCTGTTCATAGCATAATTATTCCCAAGATAAATTGCTGGAATCTCATTCATCATATGATATTTTAAAATTTTGCATCTATTTCTTTAGGCAAATTAGCTTAGAATTTTCTTCCTCCGTTTTTGCTCTTACCTGATTAGTATCATATTTGGTTAGGTGCCACATTGGTATCTTAAAAAGAATTTTGTAGGACTCCTACTTTGCCTATTTTCCCAAATATTTTTTTATAATATTGGAATTACTTGCTATGTAAATATTTCATAGAATTCACGTGGAAATACATCTTACCCTGAAGTATTTTTGCTTGATAGCTTATTCAATTTCTGCTTTCTGAAGTGGAGTTATTTAAGTATTTTATTTTCTCTTCAGTTAATCTCAGCAGTTTTTCTAACATACATTCATTTTACTAAGATTGTCGATTTTATTGGCATAAAGTTGGGTCAAATAATTTCTAATTATTGTTTAAATTTCCTATTCATTGATGATGAATTCATCCTTTTCATTTTTGATACCAGTAATTTGTTTTCTTCTTTCAATTTTGTAATAAAATTAATCAATGGTGTATCTATATTAAGTGTATTTTTTATAACACCAAATTTTAGTTTTATTTATTAGTTCCATAGTTCTCTTAATTTCAATTTCATTAAACTCTCTTTTGCTTTTCCGAATTTCCAATTTGGCATTTAGTTGGGTACTTTTAATTTGTTGCTTCTCTAGCTTTTTTAATTGCATGCTCAGTTTTTTAAAACTCCTCTTTCTCTATATTATTCATATTAACATTAACCTTTTTAAATTTCCTTTAAGAACTGCTTTAACTGAATTTCATAAGTTTTTTCATGTCGTCTATTACTGTCTTCTCTTAGATGAATTTATTGAATATTGCAATGATTTGTTGTTTGACTCATCCATAATTCAGGATTAGTTTATTTAGTTTAAATTAAGTTTTAGTCTCTCTTTACATGGCCATTTATTACATGTGATTTTTATTTTACCATGATCGGAAAAGAATGTACTTAATATTTCTATCCTGCATTGAATTGAAATGTTTTTATGTTCCAATAAGATAGTTTTTGTGTAGGTATCATGTACCATTGAGAAAAATGGATATTCCTTTCTTTCTCCATTCAATTTAATCCAAGATCTACCATGTCTATTCTTTTTATAAAATTTTATTCATCTTGTTAACTTCTCTTCTGAAGCAGGAGGGGGTAGTTGAGGTCCCCCATTAGTATGATTTTGCTGTCTATTTCTTCCTTTCACTTAAACTCTTCTGCTGTAACACTTGGTGGATATATATTTAGTAATGATATTACTTCATTCCCTATAGTAACTTTCATCAAGATGTCATTTCCTTCCTTATTTCTTTTAATTGGATCTATTTTTTTTTTTTTGCTTTTGCTTTGTCTGAGAACAGGATTGCTACTCATGCTTTTTTTGTTTTTTAACTTCAGCTGAGGCATAATATAGTCCATTCCAGTCTTTTATCTTTACTCTGTTTATCCCTTGTCTTTAAATGTTTTCTTGAAAAAACATCATTTAGGATTATGGTCTTCATTCCATTCTGCTATACAATTCTGTTTCATGAGAGAGTTCATCCCATTCACATTCACAATTACCATTATTATCTGTTTCGTTCTCTCCATCCCATTCCCCCACCCTGTTTATGCTTCTCTCTCCTTTCTCCCTTTCTCTTCTACCTAGAATTTTGCTTTTGACCACTGCTTCCCTCATTCTGCCCTCCCATTTATCAGCCCTTCCTTTTTCTTTTCCCTTACTACTATTTCATTCTCTTCTATTCACCCCTTCGTTTTCTTTTCCCTTTGCCCTACTACTTTCTATAGGGTAATTTAGATTTCTGTCCCTATGTGATCATGTAATGACTTATTTGAACCAAATCAGATGAGAATAAGGTTCCAACAATTCCCATCACCCTCCACCATTTCCCTCTATTGCAATAGTTCTTTAAGCCTCTTAATGTAATATAATGCACCTTTTTCTACTTCCTCCTTCCCTATTCTTCCATTACAATCTCTTTTAACCACTAAATTATATGTTTACCACCACATCAAAGTCAACTTATATCTATGCCTCATATCTACCTGTATTCCTTCGAAAGGTTTTCATACTGATATAGTTCTCAAGAATTACAAGTATCATTCCCATGTGGGGATGCAAATTGATTTCTCTCATTGAATAATAACTTTTTTACTGTTTACTTTTTAACATCTCTCTTGATTCTTTTATTTGTAGATAAAATTTTCTGTTGAACTCTGGTCTTCAGAAAGGTTTGAAAGTACCTTTTTCATCGAATGTCCATCTCTGCCCCTGAAAGATTATACTCAATTTTGCTGGGTAGTATAGACTTGATTACAATCTAAGCTCCTTTGACTTATGGAATATTGTACTCCATGGACTTCCATCTTTTTTTTTAAAATTAATTATTTTTTTTAATGTTCTACAATCACTACCAAAGCAACTTAGATTTTTACCCCCCCATCTACTCCCGCCACGCTGTCGCTCCCCAAGATGCCATAGAATTCTATATAAAATCTATATATACTTTCCTATTGAACACGTTTTCACCACAGTCATGCTGTGTAGATGAACTACAATGAATGGAAGAAATCATATAACAAATCAAAACATAATAGACACACATACATATACAAACATGACCTGCTACATTCTGCAAATGAATTCCATATTTCTTTCTCTGAGTATGGAAGTATTCTATTGCATTCATATACCACAACTTATTTAGCCATCCCCCAATTGATGGGCAT
Source organism: Bettongia penicillata ogilbyi (assembly GCA_023548195.1). NCBI lineage: Eukaryota > Metazoa > Chordata > Mammalia > Diprotodontia > Potoroidae > Bettongia > Bettongia penicillata. The sequence goes on along the minus strand of JAJHZJ010000934.1, from coordinate 128,488 downwards.
CTCCTTGATTTCCAGTTTCTGGCAACTACAAAGAGAGATGCTATAAATATTTTCGTACATGTGGAACCCTTTCCCATTTTTACAATATCTTGTGGATACAGTCCTAGTAGCGATATTGCTGGGTCAAAGGGTATGCATATTTTTGTGCCCTTTGGGCATAGTTCCAAATTGCTCTCCAGAATGTTTGGATGAGTTCACAGCTCCACCAGCAATGCATTAGTGTTCCAACTCTCCCACATCCCCTCCAACATTTATCATTTTCCTGTTCTGTCATGTTTACCAATAGAATCGGCATGATGTGGTACCTCAGAGTTATTTTCATTTGCATCTCTCTAATCAAAAGTGACTTAGAGCATTTTTTCATAGGATTATAGATATCTTTAATTTCTTCCTCTGAAAATTGCCTGTTCATATCCTTAGACCATTTATCTATTGGGGAATGACTTGTATTGTTGTACTTTTGACTCAGTTCTCTAAGTATTCTAGCAATCAGGTCTTCATCCTCAGGATTAGCTGTAAAAAAATTATTGTTTTCCCAGTACATTACATCCCTCCCCCTTTGGGTTGCATTGGGTTTGGTTGTGAAAAAACTTTTCGGTTTAATGTGATCAGTTATCCATCTTGCATTTCATAATGCTTTCTATCTCTTCTTTAGCAAAAAAAAACAAAAAACAAAAAAAACAAAACTTCCCTTCTCCATAAATCTGAAAAATACACTATTGCTTGCTCCTCCAATTTGTCGAAGGTATCAATCATTTTACCTCGATCATGTACCCATTTGAATTTTATTCCTGTCTACGTTGTCAGGCATGGGTCTATGCCTAGTTTCTGCCACTCTGTTATCCAGTTTTGCCAGCAATTTTGTGAAACTGAATTCTTATCCCTGAAGCTGGGGTCCTTGGGTTTATCAAATAGGAGGTTGCTATATTCCTTGCATACTGTGTCTTGAGAGCCAAGTGTATTCTACTTATCTACCGTTCTGTTTCTTAGCCAATACCAAGTGGTTTTGATAATTACTGTTTTATAATACAATTTCAGATCTGGTAGCACTAGGCCACCTTCCCTAACATTTAATTTCCTTAGTCCCTTTGATATTCTGGACGTTTTGTTCTTCCAGATGAATTTTGATATTATTTTATCCAGCTCTGGAAAATAATTATCTGATAGTTTAATTGGTATGGCACTAAATAGGTAAATTAATTTAGGTAGAATTGTCATGTTTATTATATTAGCTCAGCCTACACATGAGTAAATGATGTTTTTCCACTTAAATCTGGCTTTATTTGTGCAAAAAGTGACTTGTAATTTTGCTCATATAGTCCCTGGGTTTGTATTGGCAGGTAAACTCCCAAATATTTTATATTTCCTACCCTAGCTTTAAATGGGATTTTTCTTTCTATCTCTTGCTGTTGGACTTTGTTGCTAATATATAGGAATGCAGAAGATTTGTGCGGGTTTACTTTGTAACGTGCAACTTTGTCAAAATTGTTTATTATTTCAAGTAGTTTTTTTTTTCTTGAGTCACTGGGATTCTCTAATTATATCATCATATCATCTGCAAAGAGTGATAACTTAGTTTCTTCTTTGCCTATTCTTATTCCTTCAATTTCGTTATGTTCTCTAAATTGCTACTGCTAACATTTTTAGTAACATATTTTTTTGAAAGTATTTTTTTCTTTTTTTATTAATTTATTTATTTAACTTTTTACACTCATTTTCACAAAATTTTGGGTTCCAAATTTTCTCCCCTTTTATCCCCTCTCCCCACCCCAATACACTGAACAATCTAATTTTCCCTATTACAGATCTGCCCTCTCTTCTATCATCCCTCCCTTCTCTTGTCCCCATCTTCTTTTTTGTTCTGTAAGTCCAGATGACTGTCTATTCCCCATTAACTGTATTTCTTATTTCCTAGTAACAACAACAATGCTAACCAGTTGTTCCTAACACTTTGAGCTCCAAATTCTCCCTATCCCTCCCTCCCCACCCATTTCCTTTGGGAAGGCAAGCAATTCAATATAGGCCCTATCTGTGTAGTTTTGCAAATGACTTCCATGATAGTCCTGTTGTGTAAGACTAACTGTATTTCCCTTCATCCTATCCTGCCACCCATTGTTTCTATTCTGTCTTTTGATCCTGTCCCTCCCTGAGTGTTGACTTCAGATTGCTCCCTCCTCCCATTGCCCTCCCTACCGTCATCCCCCCCCCCCTTGCTTTTCTCCTTCTCCCCTACTTTCGTGTATTGTAAGATAGGTTTTCATACCAAAATGAGTGTGCATTTTATTCCTTCCTTTAGTCGAATGTGATGAGGGTAAACTTCTTCTTTTTGTCTCAGCTTTCCTCTTTTTCCCTCCACTAAAAAGTCTCCTGCTTGCCTCTTGAATGACATATAATTTACCCCATTCCATTTCGCCCTCTCTCCTCCCACTACATTTCTCTCTCACCATTTACCTTAATTTCTTTTAAGATATGGCCCCATCATATTAAATTCACTCTGTGCTCTCTGTCTCTGTATGTGCATGCATGTGTGTATGTGTGTGTGCACGCTTGTGTGTGTGTGGTCCCACCAACTACCCAGATACTGAGAAGTTTTAAGAGTTACAAATATTGTCTTTCCATGTAGCAATGTAAACAGTTCACTTTTGCTAAGTCCCTTATGACTTCTCTTTGCTGTTTACTTTTTCATGCTTCTTCTCATTCTTGTGTTTGAAAGTCAAATTTTCTTTTCAGCTCTGGTCTTTTCATCAAGAATGCTTGAAAGTCCTCTGTTTCATTGAAAGACCATATTTTCCCCTGAAGTATTATACTCAATTTTTCTGGGTAGGTGATTCTTGGTTTGAGTCCTAGTTTCTTTGTCTTCTGGAATATCCTATTCCATGCCCTTCGATCCCTTAATGTAGAAGCTGCTAGATCTTGAGTTACCATGATTGTATTTCCACAATACTGGAACTGATTATTTCTAGCTCCTTGCAAAATTTTCTCCTTGACCTGGGAATTCTGGAATTTGGCCAAAATGTTCCTAGGAGTTTCTCTTTGTGAATCTGTTTCAGGCGGTGATCGATGGATTCCTTCAATACTTATTTTGCCCTCTGTAGGATATCAGGGCAGATTTCCTTGATAATTTCCTGGAAGATGATGTCCAGGTTCTTTTTGTGATCATGACTTTCAGGTAGTGCCATAATTTTTAAATTGTCTTTCCTGGATCTATTTCCAGGTCTGTTGTTTTTCCAATGAGTTATTTAATATTCTCTTCCATTTTTTTAATTCTTTTGGTTTTGTTTTGTGATTTCTTTGTTTCTCAGAAAGTCATGAGACTCCATCTGTTCCATTCTAATTTTGAGAGAACTATTTTCTTCAGTGAGCATTTGAACCTCTTTTTCCAGTTGGGTAATTCTGCTTTTGAAAGCATTCTTCTCCTCAAAAGAGGCTTTTGGAACCTCTTTTGCCAATTGAGTGAGCTTATTTTTCAAGGTGTTATTTTCTTCAGCATTTTTTTGGGTCTCCTTTACCAAGGTATTGACCAGTTTTTGATGCTTTTGCTGCATCTCTCTCATTTCTCTTCCCAGTTTTTCCTCCAGCTGTCTAACTTGATTTTCAAAATCCTTTTTGAGCTCTTCCATGGCCTGAGCCCACTGGACATCCCCCTGGGATGTCTGGGATACAGAGGCCCCGACCTCCGCATCTTTCCCTGATGGTAAGAATATTTCCTCGTCATCAGAATTGAAAGGCGGGAACATTTGCACCTCCTCAAAGTAACTCTCTATAGTCTTATTTTTCTTCCCTTTTCTGGGCATTTTCCCAGCCAGTTACTTGACTTCTGAGATTCCTCTGACCCCCGCCTACATCCACCCAGCTGGTGCTTGGGCTATGAGATTCAAATGGGCTTTCTGTGGCAGACATGGCTGCTATTAAATGTGACCTTAAATTCTGGTGCTTGGGTGGGGGCAGGGCCGCCTCCCAGGCTCAGTTCCCTCAGGGGCTTTATGCAGGGACCTTCAGTAATCGAGTGGGTGGGGGCAGGGCTGCCTCCCAGGCTCAGCTCCCTCAGGGTGTTTATGCAGAGAACTTGGGTAATGGAGCTCCTGTCTGCTCGGGGAGTCCTTTGCCACCGCCACTACCTCTGCTGCTCCCTCTGCTGCTTCCTCCCGAGGGGGTCCATGCCATGGAGACACCCCACTCCCCTCTCAGCCAGGTCAGACGTCTCTCTCACTGACCTGCAGTGTCTGTGGGCAGAGGGACATTCCTGGCCACCGGAAGTTCCGTCCCTGAAGCCTGCTCGGATCAGCTCCTCTCAGGCCATGTGGCTAGGGCAGCTCTGGGGTGGGCTCTGCTTTCCAGGTACGACGGACCCCGGGGCGGCTTTCCAGGGCTCTCTGGAATGGAAATCTTTTCCACTGTGTTTCTGTGCTCCTTGCAGTGATCCAGAATTCGTGGGGAGTTCTTCTTGCAGGAAATATATGGGGTGTGGGTTCGGAGCTAGCATACATGTGTCTTTCTACTCCGCCATCTTGGCTCCACCCCCATTTCTAGTAACATATTGAATAATAGTGGTGATAATGGACATCCTTGTTTCACCCCTTATTTTATTGGAAATTCATCTAGCTTATCCCCATTGCCTATAATGCTTGCTGAAGGTTTAAGTTAGATACTGCTTATTATTTTATGGAAATTTCCCTCTATTCCTATGTTCTCCAGTGTTTTTAATAGGAATGGGTGTTGTATTTTCTCAAAAGCCTTTTCTGCATCTGTTGATATGATCATGTGGTTTTTGTTAGTTTTTTTGTTGATATGATCGACAATGCTAATAGTTTTCCTAATATTAAACCAGCTCTGCATTACTGGTATGAATCCTACCTGATCATAATGTATTATTCTCATGATAAGATGCTGTACTCTTTTTGCTAAAATCTTGTTTAAAATTTTTGCATCTACATTCATTAAAGAAACTGGTCTATAATTTTCTTTCTCTATTTTCTCTCTTCCTGGTTTAGCTATCAAAACCATATTTGTATCATAGAAAGATTTTGGGAGGATTCCTTCTTCCCCAATTTTCAAAAATTGTCAGTATAGTATTGAGAATTAACTGTTCTTTAAATGTTTGATAGAATTCACTTGTGAATCCTTATGGCCCTGGAGATTGTTTCCTAGGGAGTTCATTGATGCCTTGTTCAATAGCTTTTTCTCAGACGTGGTTGTTTAAGTACTCAAGTTCCTCTTCTGTTAATCGGGGGGATTTGTATTTTTTAAAATGCTCATCCATCTCGTTTAGCTTATCGAATTTGTGGGCATAAAGTTGGGCAAAGTAATTTCAAATCATTGTTTTAATTTCCTCCTCATTGGAGGTGAGTTCACTCCTTTAAATTTTAATATTATTAATTTGATTTTCTTTCTTTTTTTAATCAAATTGACCAAAGGTTTATCAATTTTATTACTTTTTTTCATAAAACCAACTATTGGTTTTATTTATTAATTCAATAGTTTTTTTTAATTTCAGTTTTATTTATCTCTTCTTTGGTTTTCAGTATTTCTAATTTGGTATTTACTTGGGGATTTTCAATTTGCTCTTTTTGTAGCTTTTTCAGCTGCATGCCCAAGTCATTGATCTCCTCTTTCTCTACTTTATTTATGTAGGCATTCAAAGATATACAACTTCCCCTAAGAACTGCTTTTGCAGTATCCCATAGGATTTGATAGTTTGTCTGATTACTGTCATTCTCTTCAAAGAAGTAATTGATTTTTTTCTATGATTTCTTCTTTAACCCACACCTTTAGGATTAGATTATTTAGTCTTCAATTGATTTTTGGTTTTTCTTTCCATGGCCCTTCATTACATATATTTTTTGTTGCATTATCATCTGAGAAGGATGCCTTTCTCTACCGGATTGTGAGGTTTTGATGTCCTAGTACATGGTCAATTTTTGTAAATGTGCCATGTATCGCTAAGAAAATGTTATATTCCTTTCTCCCATTCAATTTTCTCCAGAAATCCATCATATATACCTTATCCAGAGTTTTATTTGCCTCCTTAAACTCTTTCTTGTTTATTTTGAGGTTAGATTTATCAAGTTCAGAGAGGGGGAGGTAGAGGTCCCCACCAATGTAGCTTTGCTGTTAATTTCTTCCTTCAAATCCCTCAATCACTCCTCTAAGAGTCTGGATGATATACCACTTGGAGCATACATGTTTAGTAATGATATTGCTTCATTGTCTATGGTGCCTTTTATTAGGATATAGTTTCCATCCTTATATCTTTGATTAGATGTATTTCTGCTTTTTGTTTGTCTGAGATTAGGATTGCTACCCCTGCTTTTCTTACATCAGCTGAAGCACAATATATTCTGCTCCAACCTTTGGCCTTTATCCTGTGTGTATCACCCCATTTCAAATGTGTTTCTTGCAAACAACATATTGTTGGATTATGGCTTTTAATCCATTCTGCTATCCGTCTCCGTTTTATGAGACAGTTCATTCCATTCACATTCACAATTATGGTTACAGTGTGTGTATTTCCCTCCATCCTCTTTCCCCCCGTTTGTGCTTTTGGCTCTGCCATCTCCCTTCCCTTCCTCAATAGTTTTCACTTTTCACCATCTCCTCCTGCAGCCTTCTCTTCCTTCTTTTAGCACCCCTCCCTTTTACTCTCCTTAACCCTTATTGCTTCTTCCCTCCCTTTTAACTTCCTTCCCCTTACTTCCTCCTTCCCCTCCTACTGCCTATAAATCTAGTTAGGATTATCTACTTAAGTTTGTCGTTCCCTCCTTGAAACAAATCAGATGAGAGTGCTTCTCAAACAATGCTCAACACCCTCTCCTCTTTCCCTCTACTATAATTTTGTACTTCTTCCTGTGATGTAATTTACCATTTTCTGCTCCCTCCTTTTCACACCTCCTGTTACAATACCGTCAGCATACTTAAATCATGTTTTTAACATAACCTTATTTACTTTAAACCCGTTCCCTCTATGTATATCCCTTTTATATTTCATAATAGATGCAAAATTCTCAAGGTTAACAGGTATCATCTTCCCTTATGGGGAGGTAAACAGTTTGCCCAAATTGACTAACAAGTTTCTTGTGTTTTTTCCCCCCCCACCTCAACCCGTTTGCCTTTTTATGCTTCTCTTGAGACTTGCATTTGAAGACCGAATTGTCTTTTAAGTTCTGGCATTTTTGTCAGGAAGGTATGACAAAAGGTCTTTACTTTGTTGAATGACCATCTTCTTGCCTGAAATATTATACTGAACTTTGCTGGGTAATTGATCCTTGGTTGTAGTCTCAGCTCCTTTGCCTTATGAAATATTGGATTCCAATTCCTTCGATCTTTTAATGTAGAAGCTGCAAGATCCTGTGTGATCCTGACTGTAGCTCCTCAATGTTTGAATGGTTTCTTGCTGGCTGCCTGTAGTATTTTCTCCTTCACTTGATAGTTCTTGAATTTGGCAACGATGTTTCTTGTGGTTTTGAGTTTGGTATCCCTTTTGGGAGGTGAATGGTGGATTCTTTCGATGACTATTTTGCCCTCTGGATGTAACGCTTCTGGGCAGTTTTCCTTGATGAGTTCCTGGAAGATAATGTCCAGACTCTTTTTTTTTTCATCCTGGCTTTCTGGCAGATCAATAATTCTTAAATTCTCTCTCTTCGATCTGTTTTCCAGGTCAGTTGTTTTTCCAATTAGATATTTTACATTTTCTTCTATCTTTTCATTATTTAGATTTTGTTTGATTGACTTGCTGTCTCATTGACTCATTAGTTTCCACTTTCCCAATTCTAGTCTTTATCAAATTGTTTTCTTCAGTTAACTTTTGCATCTCCTTTTCCATCTGTTCAATTTTTCCTTTTAAGGAGTTATTTTCTCCAGTTAATTTTTGTACTTCTTTCTATGTGGATAAGGACCAAAACACAAATACCAAAGATGTCAGTACTGAGACTATACTTCCATCTGAACCTTCAGAAAGGACTATGAACTGCTCGCATTCACAAACAGCTCACCCGGGACAGCGGAAGAAGTAAATTGAAGAAAAACTGGCCATTGGTTTTAAAATTATAAAACAAAAAGAATTCACTGTCCCAAGTTTCTTTTGCTGGGGTCAGGGACATGGTTACAGGATTGTGTGGTGGGTGTTCAGGTGCTGGCAGCTGGAGACTTTAGGAGTATGGCAGTTTACTTGGTGCTCAGCTGAGGTCCTAGTACTTGTGTCTGGTGTGTGCTGAGGCTAGATTGTTTGCTCACCATGAATTGTGCTGAAGTGAAGGATATTAGGGCTATTGAAGGAGGTCTGTTGGACTGGAGATGTGCTTCCTGGAATAGTGCTGATCATGATAAAGTTTGGCTGCTTCAGGATACGTGTCCACCTGCTAGTACTCATGCTGGTTTTTCCAGCTGTACTCTACCAGATCCCCTGCTTGTGCCAAGCAACATGGGGGATCCTTGTGTTGACTCTTACCTGCTCTATCATCTCGGAGCACAGAATCTCCCACTGGTTTGCTGAGGTGGGTTTTGCCACTAACTTGCTGGGATGCCTCCTGTCATGTATTGCTCCCCTTCCATAAGAGCTAGAGAAACCTTTCCGGTTAATCCCCCAAGCCTCCTGTGCTAAAACAATGCTGAACCCCATCTTTCTCATGACGTCATTATTCCAAGAAGAGGAATATTTTCCAGGGGGAGTCTTTTCTAAATTTTTAGAGACCAATAAGGGAGAGTGAGTGTGACTTGCTTCTCATTCTACCATCTATGGCTTCTGTACAAGGTGTTATTTTCTTCAGTATTTTTTGTGTCTCCTCTACCAAGTTGTTGACTCTGTGTCTGCATGTGTGTGTGTGTGTGTGTGTGTGCATACAGTTTTCCTGCACCGCTACAATTTCTTTTACCAATTTTTCCTCTACCTCTCTTAATTCATTTTAATCATTCTTTTTGAACTATTCCAGGTGTTGAAACCAGTTTCTATTTTACATGGAGGCTTTGACTATAGGAACTCTGATTTGGCTTTTTTCTTCTCAGTTTACTTTGACCATGCATACCACCTTACTAATTTTCCATAGTCAGAGGCTTTTTTTACCACTGTTTTCTTTTATTCTCAGCTTTTTAATAAACTTTATTTATTTATTTAACTTTTTACATTCATTTTCACAAAATTTTGGATACCAAATTTTCTCCCCATTTATCCCCTCCCCCACCCCAATACACGAAGCATTCTAATTTTCCCTATCACCAATCTGTCCTCTCTTATAGCATCCCTCCCTTCTCTTGTCCCCATCTTCTCTTTTGTCCTATAGGGCCAGATGACTTTCTATCCCCCATTAACTGTATTCCTTATTTCCTAGTAGCAAGAACAATACACAACAGTTGTTTCTAACACTTTGAGTTCCAAATTCTCCCCATCTCTCCCTCTCCACCCATTCCCTTTGGGAAGGCAGGCAATTCAATATTGCCTCTATCTGAGTAATTTTGCAAATGACTTCGATAACAGTCGTGTTGTATAAGACTAACTTTATTTCCCTCCATCCTATCCTGCCCCTCATTGTTTCTATTCTGTCTTTTGATCCTGTCCCTCCCCAAGAGTGTTGACTTCAAATTGCTCCCTTCTTCCATTGCCCTCCCTTTCATCATCCCTCCCTCCCTGCTTATCTCCTTCTTCCCCGTTTTTCTCTACTGTAAGATAGGTTTTCATACGAAAATGAGTGTCCTTTTTAATCCTTTCTTTAGTCGAATGTGATGAGGGTAAACTTCATGTTTTTTTTTCTCAGCTCTCCTCTTTTTCCCTCCACTAAAAAGTCTCCTGCTTGCCTCTTGAATGAGATATAATTTACCCCATTCCCTTTCACCCTCTCTCCTCCCACTACATTTCTCTCTCACCATTTACCTTAATTTCTTTTAAGATATGGTCCCATACTATTCAATTCACTCTGTGCTCTCTGTCTCTGTGTGTGCATGCATATGTGTATGTGTGTGTGCGTGCACACATGTACATGTGTGTATGTGTGTGTGTTTGTGTACATCGGTGTGTGGTCCCACCAACTACCCAGATGTTGAAATGTTTTAAGAGTTACAAATATTGTTTTCCATGTAGAAATGTAAACAGTCCACTTTTGGGAAGTCCCTTCTGACTTCTGTTTGCTGTTTACTTTTTCATGCTTCTTCCCATTCTTGTTTTTGAAAGTCAAATTTTCTTTTCAGCTCTGGTCTTTTCATTAAGAATGCTTGAAAGTCCTCTGTTTCATTGAAAGACCATATTTTCCCCTGAAGTATTATACTCAGTTTTGCTGGGTAGGTGATTCTTGGTTTGAGTCCTAGTTCCTTTGACTTCTGGAATATCCTATTCCACACCCTTTGATAACTTAAGGTAGAAGCTGCTAGATCTTGTGTTATCCTGATTGTATTTCCACAAAACTGGATTTGTTTCTTTCTAGCTGCATGCAATATTTTCTGCTAGACCTGGGAAATCAGGAATTTGGCCACAATGTTCTTAGGAGTTTCTCTTTTTGGATCACTTTCAGGCGGTGATCGATGGATTCCTTCAATACTTATTTTGCCCTCTGGTTCTAGAATATCAGGACAGTTTTCCTTGATAATTTCATGAAAAATGATGTCTAGGCTCTTTTTTTGATCATGGCTTTCAGGTAGCCCCATAATTTTTAAATTTTCTCTCCTGGATCTATTTTCCAACTCAGTTGTTTTTCCAATGAGATATTTCACATTCTCTTCCATTTTTTCATTCTTCTGGTTTTGTTTTATGATTTCTTTGTTTCTCCGAAAGTCATTAGACTCCATCTCTTCCATTCTAATTTTGTGAGAACTATTTTCTTGGTGAGCTTTTGAACCTCTTTTTCCATTTGGCTAATTTTGCTTTTGAAAGCATTCTTCTCCTCATTGGATTTTTGAACCTCTTTTGCCAATTGAGTGAGCCTATTTTTCAAGGTGTTATTTTCTTCAGCATTTTTTTGGGTCTCCTCTAGCAAGCTATTGGCCCTTTTTTTCATGCTTTGCTTGCATCTCTCTTATTTCTCTTCCCAGTTTTTCCTCCACCTCTCTAATTTGATTTTCAAAATCCTTTTTGAGCTCTTCCATGGCCTGAGCCCACTGGACCTGCACCTCGGATGTCTGGGATAGTGAGGCCCTGATCTCCACGTCTTTACCTGATTGCAAACATTGTACTTCATCATCAGAAATGAAAGGAGGAAGGAGCATTTCTTCTCCAATAAAGTAGCTCTCTATGGTCTTATTTTGCTTCCTTTTTCTGGGCATTTTCCCAGCCAGTTACTTGACTTCTGAGATTCCTCTCCACCCCTGCCTAGATCTGCCCAGCTAGTGCTTGGGGTCTGAGATTCAAATGCTGCTTCCCAGTCTCAGGGCTATCCGTGGCGGGCATGGCTGCTATTCAATGTGAGCTTAAGTTCTGTTGCTGGAGTGGGGACAGGGCTGCCTCCCAGGCTCAGTTCCCTCAGGGGCGTTATGCAGAGACCTTCAGTAATGGAGTGGGTGGGGGCAGGGCTGTCTCCTAGGCTCAGCTCCCTCAGGTTGTTTATGCAGAGACCTTGGGTAATGGAGCTCCTGTCTGCTCGGTGAGTCCCGACCACCACTGCCTCTACCGCTGCCTCTGCCACTGCCTCCCAAGTGGGCTCGAGTCACAGAGACACCCGGCTCCCCTCTCAGCCAGCCCAGAATTCTCTCTCACTGATCTGTAGCGTCTATGGGCAGAGCGACCTTCCCGGCCCCCGGAGATTCCATACCTGAATCCTGCTCCTCTGGGGCCACAGGGCCAGGGCAGCTCAGGGGTGGGGTCCGCTTTCTGGGGTGACGGACCCCTGGGGACGGCTCTCCAGGGCTCTCTGGAATAGAAATCTCTTCCACTGTGTTTCTGTGTGCCTTGCAGTGATTCAGAATTTGTGGGGAGTTATTTTTACAGAAAATTTATGGGCTGTGGATTCTGAGCTACCATACGTGAGTCTTTTTACTCCACCATCTTGGCTCCTCCTATTTGCAGCTTTTTATTTGAGTTTTAACTCTTAATTAAAGCAGGGGATCTCTTTCTAGGATAATGGGCATACTTTCCCACACTTCACGGGTTTTGTGTAGCTGCTTTCAGAAATACTTCTTAGGATCTGCAAATTTATAGTTATTCCTAGGTGGTATGATCTAAGGAGAGATGTGTTTACTACTCTCATAGCCTGTGTTCTGACCTGTGTGTGAGCACAAGCGCTTTTTTATGCTCAGGACCTGGGAGGAGAGTCCCTCCCTCACTGTGTTAACATGTCTGCTATGCTTGTGCTCCTCTTCACTCTGGGACTGCCATCCAGGACTCTAACTGTCATTTGAGTGTGGGTAAGCAACACAGTCCTGCTTCAATGAAAGCAAAAACACCCCTGTAATCCCCCTCTGACCAGTTGTTCCACCTCTGTACTCTCTGTAGACTGAGCGTTCAAAAATAAGCTGCTGCTACTGCTACTACTGCAGATTCAGTAACCCCCAAGGCCTGATCCTGGTTTGCTGGAGGTGGGGCTGTGCTGGCCCAGGCAGAATTGTACTGTGTTCCCCTCACTCTTGTACAATAAAACTTCCCTGTCAACTTTCCATGTATTCTTGGTCTAGAGATTTGTTTTATTCCACCTTTTTTTTGTGTGTGTGTGGGACTTGTTGCTCTAGAATATATTTGGAGTCTTTTATAATGGTATTTGGGAGAGTTTGAGGGAGCACCCAGGTGGCTGACTGCATTTACTCCACTATCTTGGTTCTGTGTCCTGGAGATTTTTCCTCTTAAGGAGTTCATTGATGCTTTGTTTGATTTATTTTTCTGCAGTGGTGCTGTTCAAGTGTTTTACTTTCTAATCTGTTAATCTGAAAAATTATATACATATATACACACACATATTTAAATTATGTAATTCACTTAGATTGTCAGATTTATTAGAATACATTTGGGCAAAATACCTCTTGATTATTGTTTTAATTTCCTCTTCATTGGTGGTGAATTCACCCTTATACTTTTGGTACCGGCAATTTGGTTTTCTTCCTTCTTTTTTTAAAAATCATTTTAATCAAAGATTTAGCAGTTTTATTTTTTTCAATAAAACCAGCTCTTCTTTTTATTTAATTGAATAGTTTTCTTAATTTCAATTTTCTTAATTTCTTGTTTGATTTTAAGGATTTTTAATTTGATTTTGAATTGGATATTTTTAGTTTTTTTCTTTGTCTAGCTCTTTTTTTTTTTACTTGCATGGCCAATTTATTTATCTGCTATTTCTCTATTTATTCATATAAGCATTCAGAGATATAAAATTTCCCTTAGAACTGTTTTGGTCATATCCCATAAATTGTTTCATGATTGTTATTCTCTATTATTAAATTATTGTTTCTAATATTTAGTGTTTGACCCACTTCTTCTTTAGAATTAGATTATTTAGTTTCCAGATAAATTTTAGAATATATTTTTATGGCACCTCATGAAACAAAAAAGAAATTACTGCATCATGATCAATACATTTAATGTTTCTTCCTTTCTGCTTGTGTTTATATAGTTTTTGTGTCCTAATTCTTGATAAATTTTTGTGTAAGTGCCATGCACTAAATGAGAAAAATGTATGTTCTTTTCTATCCTTACTCAGTTTTATCCAGAAGTCAACCATGTCTAACTTTTCTAAAATTCTATTTCTTTCTTGAACGTCTTCATTGTATTTTGATGGTTGGATTTATCTAGTTCAGAGAGGGGGATTTTAAAGTTACCTCCTAGTATACTTTTGCTGTCTATTTCTATCTGTAACTTACTGCACTTCTCCTCTAAGAATCTGTATGCTTTACAAGTTGTTGCTTGTATATATAGTATCCTTCATTTTCTATGGTACCTTTCATCAGGATGTAGTTGCCTTCCTTATATCTTTTAATTAGATCTCTTTTTGCTTTGCTTTTGCTTTGGTAAGGATTGTTACCTCTCTTTTTAATTCTGCTGAAGAATAATATATTTTACTTCAGTTTAACTTTCTTCTGTGGGTATCATTCTGCTTCAAATGTATTTCTTGTAAACAAGATATTGGAGGATTCTGATTTTTAATCCATTCAGCTTTCTGCTTCCATATTATGGGTGAGTTCATCCCATTCAGTTATGATTACTTAACGTGTTGTTCCTCTATTTTATTCCCCTCCCCATTTCTTTTTTATTTCTCTTTTCACTCTTTTTCTATTCACTAGAATTTTGTTTCTGACCACCCCTTTCCTTAATTTGTCCACTTTTTTTCTTTATCCTTCACCCTACTATTTTTGACATCCCTTCTGCTTTTCCTTTTTTAAACACCCTCCTTTTTCTTTTCCCCTTGCTCCTTCTACTTTACTATGGGGTAAAATAGATTTCTATGCACAACTGAATAATTTTTTCTCTTTCTTCCATATCCGACAAGATGAAACAAATACTGATCACTGCATTCCATTTTCCCCTCTACGGTAAAAGCTCTTTTGTGGCTCTTCATGTGACATGATTTACATGATTCTACCTCTCCTTTGCCTCTTCTCACAATGCTATCATATTGTTAGCCCTTAGTTAATTATCTTATCATTGCATCAAACTCAACTTATACTCACACCTCCTTCTCACTGCACTGATAAATATACTGTTCTTAAGAGCTAAACATACCATCTACTTGTGTAGCAATGTAAACAGCTTAACTTTATTGAAAAAAAAAATGTTTGTTTTCTTCCTATTTACCAGTTTATGCTTCTCTTGTGTGATGTGTTTGAAGAATGGATTTTCTGTTCATCTCTTTTTTGCTTTCATTAAGGAAATTTCAATGAAAATTCAATTTTCATTGAATGCCATATTTTTTCACGAAAAATTATGCTAATTTTTTCTGGTTTGTGTTTTTATTTTCGAAGAAGACCATGACATCAGAGAACTGATGACATGACTTGCACTTGACTTTATTTTGAGCGAGGGAGGGTTGGGCATATCACCATCCCCACTTTCTCCTCAGTCATCTGGATGCAGGGAGCAGATATTCTTGAGGATGACTGGGGAGAGCCCAGGATGGAAAGGGAGATTTTGGCCTTTTTAGACTAAGACCTTTTTAGCTGCTCACTTAAAGGGAAGTAACACCCATTCACTGTATAGACCTCTTTATAATTATGCAGGGAATGGCCACATTAATGAGCAAAAGGGAAAAAAAATAACAAAATCAAGCTGGATGGAAAAGAGAAACAGTTACTACTGATAATCATTCTAAGCCAGGAAGGTCCAGAAAACAGCTATTAAGTCGAACTTGGGCAGGGACTTATTGTTGTCCAATCTATGGGCTTCAGAGTGCATTGAGTTTAAGGTTTTAGGAGGGAAAGAAAGAAAGGAAGAGAGAGAGAGAGAGAGAGAGAGAGAGAGAGAGAGAGAGAGAGAGAGAGAGAGAGAAGTGAGTGAGGGAAGGAGGAAGGAAGGAAAGAAGGAAGGGAGGGAGGAAGGAAGGAAGGAAGGAAGGAAGGAAGGAAGGAAGGAAGGAAGGAAGGAAGGAAGGAAGGAAGAAAGAAAGAAAAGAAAAGGAAGGGAAGAGGGGAAGGAAGGAAGGAAAAGGAAGGAAAAAGGGAGGGAAGGAGGGAGAAAGGGAGGAAGGAAGGGTGAAGGAGGGAAGCTAACTGGGTTTCCACTCAGGCAGCTTAGTCTATTCACAGCTTGTGCTTGTCTTTCCTTTTCGAAGAAGACAGTGACATCAGAGAAATGATGAATTGACTTGTACTTGACCTCGTTTTGATTGAGGTGATGATGATGATAATTCAAGATCATATGCCTTTCAGAATATGATATTCCAAAACCGCTGATCACTTGATGTAGAAGTCACTAAATCATGTGTAATCCTGAATGAGTCTCCACAATATTTAAATTGTTTCTTTCTTACTGTTTGTGGTAGTTTCTCCCTAAATTGATCATTCTCTAAAATTTGGCTAAGTATTCTTGGAATTTACATTTTGCGATCTCTTTGGGGATGTTATTAGTGGATTCTTCCAACCCCCTGATTCCAGTATATCAGAGTAGTTTTCCTTGATAATTTCCTGAAATATGTTGTTCTGTCTCATTTTTAGATAATGACCTTCAGATAGCCCATTAATTCTTAAATTATCTCCCCTGCATCTATTTTCCAATTAGGTTGTTTTTCCAATGAGATATTTTACATTTTCTTTTTTTAATAGTTTGTACATTTACTTTTCTTTTCAACATTCACTTCCATAAAATTTTGAGTTCTAAATTTATTCCCCTCCTACCCCTTCCCCCTCCACAAGACAGTATACAATTTTATTCCTCTGTCACAGCAAGTGCTAGTGATTTTCTCTTCTCTGGGGCTGATATGAGGGCTCCTGATACCCTGGGTACACAATTGCAAGTCAGCTGAATAGTGCCCTTGTCTACTCAGAATGCATCAGAACCCTACCTCCAATCCCAGCTAGGGTTCCCATGCAATCTAAGCAATTATTTGCCACTCCTTCCTACCCCCCACTGTCCTTTCCTAGCTTTATTATTTATTAAGTGGATGAACTTGAACAAGTCACATCATTTCTCTAATCTTTGATTTTTCTGACCTGCAAAACTGGTACAAAAATTCTAACCACACAGAATTATTGCGAGAATCAAATGCAAAAATAAATTCTAAACCCTTGAAATTATCTTAAATAGTTATGACCTTCATCTGTGGCATCACTCTATTGTAAAGTGGGGATGGAAAATTTTTGTCGCGTATACTTATTTATTGCATTCCTCATCAATAGACTAAGTAGAAGTAGTAAAGCAAATAACAATGAATTTAATAAATCTTCAATGTTAAAAAATCGATAACAGGGAGGAAGCAAGAAATTGAATTCTTCATAGCATTCTATGCATAAACGCAACAAGTTTTCTTTAGATCATTTGCTCTTGGACAAAGGGAACAAACTGGCAGAAAATTAATTTTCCAAAGTGAATTACAGTTTAAGGTAATAGCCTGCTTTATATCATGAATTAAAAACCCTTTCTCCTTTTGCATAAATAGATTCGACCCCTTATAGTGCCACAGCTATTGCTGGATTTTACTACCATTGAATCTAGGAACATAGATTCTGTGATACTTCATAGCTATGACTGCCATTTGTGAAAGCTTTTTCTCTGTTACTGCTTTGCAGTGTTTTTCCACTCTGTCTAGAAATTCTATCTAGAACACAAGTTTAAGGATAATAAGTGCACTTTAATGGTTCCACATGTATGGGACAGAGAAGGGCAACTCAGGCAAGTAGTATAAATTTCCCAGCTTTCCTCTTTCACAAAGAATCTCCAGCCTTAAATGAGTAAGTATAAGTGAATTAAGTTTTATTCCTCCTTTGTCTCAGAGTTCAAAGCAATGAGTTCTAATGGCACTTTTCCCACTACCCAAAATATTATCAGCACTTATTTTGAGTCTAAATGAGAGAGACATATGTCCCATTTTATTATTTCTTTCTGTTCCCATTATGTTCCTCTTAATACTACCTTACACTTAAAGAAAATCTGAATCCATCTTGTGAAATGACTTTAAATGGTCTTCAAAAAGCTGCAAAAACGCTGGAGCTAAATGTCCAGATGGGATAGCTTTTGTCTAGTGTACCTCACTACCTTAAAGGTATTGGCATATTCATTAAATTTATTTAAATGTCATTTCTGATAAGTACCCCACATTTTTTTTTTAACAAATTAGAGATTTATGGTAAACTCAGTCATCGAGATTAAGAATAATTTCAAAATTGGTAGTAATCAATTGATTAATTGATGAAAGAATTTTGTAGTATTACTCAAAGTTACTAAGAGAAAGATACCGTAAGGTATGAAGGGGAAGGCAAAGCAAACATATAGAGTACATGGATAGGTCATGTCCTCGTGTGTTAACTCTTCAGTCCTAAACATGATATATGTAGACCTGAAAAAGGCACTTTTTCTAGATCATGGGGGTTTTATATATGCATGCATATAATGTATAATATATTATTATATGTGTAATATATGGTATATAGTATTATATATAAATATACTATATGCATGCATTTATGTTATATGTATGCATTTATATATTCATATATTTACATATATTTATAAAATTAACGTGTTACATACTTTTAAAAGCTTTAATACAATTTATTTTCCGTTTTCAACATTTACTTCCACAAGACTTTAAATTCCAAATTTTCTCCCCATCTCTCCCTTCCCCCATCCCAGGACAGTGTGTACCCCAATCCCTCCTTTTCTCAATCTGCACTTCCTTCAACCTCCCTTCTCCAATCCCCTTCCCTCTACTTTCCTTTAGGACCAGATAGATTTCTATACCTCATTGCCTGTACAACTTATTTCCGAGTTGCATACAGAACAGTTTTTGCCATTCATTTTTAAAGTTTTGAGCTCTGCATTTTCTCCATTCCTCTCTCCCCACCAACCCTCATTGAGAAATCAAGCAATTTGGTATAGGTCAAACATGTGTAGTCATGTAGAACGCTTCTATAACAATCATGTTGTGAAAAAGTAACCACATTTTCCTCTATCCTGTCCTGCACTCCATTCATTGCATTATCTCCCTTGACCTGTCCTTATTATATACATTTTACCTGTATAATACGCTGCAGTAGAGAATGGAAAGGAGCTTGATATGTTTTCTTTGGTATGAAAAGACTTAAAATGTTACTTATGTAGATAGATGCATTGAAACTGAGTTTTTATTCTATTTTCTATGAAAATTAAGATGATTCAATGATAAACAAAGAGGAGATGATAAGTTTTGATTTTTGAGCAAAGGGAAGATAAATAAAATCTATTCAGATGGTAAGGAAAGTGTTCAAGGTGGTTGTCATACTGGTAAAAATAAATGCTGATGACTTGCTATATATGCATATATGTGTACACATGTACACAATACATACATATAAATACATATATACTTATATAATATGTATATGTGTGTGTGTGTATTCTGTAGCCCTCACAGAAATGCAAAATAGTATTAATTTGTAAGGAATGAATTGTCTGTTTAAAAATGTGTGTGCACCTTTAAAATGGCATATGATTTTTCTCTTCTTGCTGGGTTTTGGAGATCTGAGTTGTAGAAAGTGACAGAAAATTAGGAGCTGTAGTAATCACAGGAAGAAAATACCAAAAAAGCTATTGAAAAAAATTACCAAGAAAGAACAGAAGCTAAAAGGAATAAGTGAAACACGTTTTAAAATACGTTGTAACAAAGCTTCTAAAGTTTCCCAGTAAAAAAAGGGGGGGGGGGGAAAGCACAGCAGTACCAGTTTTATCACTTTTTCTAATTATATTATGTCATTACTCAGGAGCCCTTATGGCCATATGTATTTAGTGATGGTTGCTCTTCTGTTAAGTGGCACTAGCACTACCAAGTCAGAAAATAAGGCAAAAGAGAGCAGTAAGATTAGCAGTATCTCTTTAGTAAGGGGAAAGTGTAATAAGGAAAAAATCAGAACAAACTAAGTAAATCTTTGTGTAGGAGGTAGGATCAATTGTGGAAGTACTGGAGAAAAGATAAGACTAGTTCAATATTTGTCTTTGACCTGGGCTTGTATCATATGTAACTCCTATTTAGTGTGGTATTCCCATATAAAGTTCTGGTATTTATTGCTGAGACTTCCCTAGCCCTGACGAATAGTGATATTATTCATCTCTACCTGCTGAAGAAAATTTAAGAGATCCTTCCTGTGGAAATGTTTTGAAATGAGTGGTGATTTCACAGTGCATTTAGTGAACACATTAGTCAAATATAAAGCTTTCATTTTATATACTTCAAATATAGTTTTGGTACTGAGTGTAATAATCCCTAAGGTTTGACTGTGCAACTTAAAAGCACAAATTGAAATAACTCTTGCCCATATTTTGCAGTATTGTCAGTTACCCAGAAACAAAATCAAAGACCTTCACATGGATGACATAGCAAGCTGCCTGTTTGAAGAAAATATGTGTATATATGTATGCATGTGTTTATATGTATATATATGCATATACACACATTTGTTTATATTTGTATATACACATATATTTGTATATATATTTACTATATATGTATATATGCATATATATGTGTGTGTGTGTGCGTATATATATATATATATATATATATACGCACACGCACACATATATGTGTGTACCCACACACATCAAGGAACAACAAAAGAAAATGACCAAGAAAGGAATGTGAAAAGAAAAAGAGCAACTTACATCAGAAAGGGTCTTATTTCAAGCCATTTAACTTTTACCACGACAACAGATTTTCTTTAACCCCCTTAAGTTGCTTTTTACTCTCACACAAAAACAGAAACAATTTGAACAACACTGCTTGATTGAAAGTGATGGAACACTGTAAGAACATGAAGGAGTCTCTGTTGATCACAAAGATTATAGTCATGTTCTGTGATAGTGATTATCAGCCCTGGATCTATGACAACTCAGGTGGTCTCCAATCATCTAAAGGTTCTGTGTTGTCACCAACTTTTCAAAACCAAGTGAATTTTCATTTAAAAGGAAAGAAAGGGGGAAATATTTGACTTCTAATGCTTTTAGAAGTAAAAGAGAATGTCCTGGTATTGAACCGTAAGGTCCCAGATTCTTTGGGCAGGTAGCAATCATTTAATAAGTATTTACTGGGCAGATACTACATGTTCATCACCATGTTGGGTGCTGTGGGGATTACAGAAGCATAAAACTTGTGTTTTGTCCCCCAAGATCTTATTACCTATTTGAGGACACAAGTCTTATTTATGTATTTGAAATAATTGAAAACTAATGAAAGAAAATATGTAAGTAAATACTAAACCATCTTTTATTGGGGCAGAACAAGAGTTCAGAGGAAAGGTAGAAATAAATGAATAGCTAGGGTAGTCATACAAAACTACACGGAGGAAAGTATGACTTGAACTGGAATTTATAGACTAAGTGAATGAAGGAATGAAGGAATGAATGAAGGAATGGTAGTCCTAGAAACAAGATGTTTACAAACATATGAAGGAAGGTACACCCTTGGAAAAGAGAGGACAAAAAGATAATGAAACCAAAATCTTTACCTTAATACATCTTCATAGTAATCATTGTAGTGTTTGGTAACTAATAGAATAATCAGATAAATGACAGTTCTATTATAGATACAGATTTAATGAATATTCAGCATGAAAATGAAGCCGGATACTATGCTATCAGTAATCTTTGCGTGTATCTTCAGAAATTACCCAGGTCTAACTTCGGTCCAAATGGTTGTAGTCTGCTGTTTTTAAAATGCCTTGAACAGGCACAGGGAATCGCTATTAACCATCCAGTATATAATCTCATCTCTGACATGAAAAGTGTAATTCACATTTACTAAACTCCAAACAGGCTTGACTACATTTTTTCTGAAACTGATAGTTCATTTTATGACAGATTAGTAAGGAACACTCCTGTAGGATAATAAAACACAGGGTAGCTATACAGAGAGTCTAATCTCTCTCTGGGTATAGAAATTTCACTTTACAATGTCATTTTGGTCCTCTTCAAAGATGAAGGACAACAACCAATAGCAACAAATCAAGTAAACTTTTTCTCTGTCTTTTCTTCTGTAGATCTAGATTCATTAATGTTTCTCTAAGTTCTCAATTTCCAAAAGCCTTTCGACTTTTCTATATTTTTCCAATTCCTTATAAAGCTTCAAATATTCCAGTTGTTTCGGATGATGATGATGATGGTGATGATGATGATGATGATGGTGATGATGATGGTGATGATGATGATGATGGTGATAATGATGATGATGATGATTATGAGGACAACAATAATAACAAATATATGGCCAAGCAGAAGAATTATAGGATCACTGAGGTACCATGTATAGAGTATTGGATTTTGAACCAGAAAGACCTAAATTCAAACTTGAGTTATTAGGTACATCCTTCTGGGCACGTTCCTAAACTTCTTTAACCACTGCTTCCTCATTTGTAAATTGAAGAGTACAATGGTCCCTAATTCATAGACTGGCTTTTTTATAGCAGTAAATGAAATAACGCATGTAAAACTTTTGCAAATCTTGAAGTGGTATATATTAGCTATTGGTATTACAGGGAAGAGGTTATTAAGTGACTGTTCAAAAATTGACTTTGAAGCGGAAAAATGACATTGATTTTTTGCATACATTTAATTATTGTGAATAACAGACCATTAACTGTCATATTTGCCTAGGAACAATCTTCTATCAACTTGCATTCACAAATTGTTCCTTAGTGAGTTAACCTGCCTTTACACATATTTCATTTTGTTCGATTTTTATACAGAAACTGTTAAATTTGTTAATGTCATCCTCTAATAGTATCTCTTTCTTATTGGAAATACTACAACTTAATCAAAATCGCTTAAAGATAAAAGTATTATCATTTTTAAATGAAGGAAGTACATATATATTTTCTTATCAAATATTTACTAAATGTATTGCACACAAAAATTATTCCAGTAGAAACATTACTGTCAAGAAGTTATTTTAGGACTGGCCATACTGTCTGAACAAATTGTTTTAATCTAGATTAACAATTACTTGTTTCTTCCAAGTTATAAATTTATGCTCCTCCACATTGCATTGCCATGGAGACTTAGAGTGCTGCAGAGAATGTTATATATTCCACCAAGCACAAGCCTGTATTACTTAGAGTAATAGGATCTTTGGGATGTTAAAGGGACTTCTTTCCAAAGAGAAGTTATATGACTGAGAAGGAGAAAGGACAAGAAGCTGAGAAAAATAGGGAGGAGAGAAAAATGCACCCAGTTACCAAGACATTACCAGAGCCAATAGTGAAGAGCAAAAGGAATTCACTACCACTCTCCTTACTCAGCAACAAAAATAATACAAAGACATTGGCAGTCAGTCTTTCATCTGTCTATCTTAATCTTTCTTTTTCAAAGAAGTCTATTACATCAGAGAAATGATTACATGACTTCCACTGGACCTTTTTATTTTTATTTTTTTGAGGGAGGGAGGGCTGTGCAAGTTCACTTCCCCTCCTGAGTCATCTGGATCCAGTGACCAGATATTCATCAGGATGACTGGAGAAGGCGCAGTCTTCCTCCCATCCACACCCATATCTGCCAATTGAGAAGGCAAGCAATTTGATATAGGTTTTACATGCGCCTCTATGCAAAACATTTCTATAATAATCATGTAATGAAAAAATATAGATAAAAGAAAAAAACAAAAATGAAGAAAGTTTATCTCAATTTATATTTAGAAATCACCAGTTCTTTGACAGGTCAGGAATAGCATTTTTTATCATTACTCTTAGAAAGTTTTCTTGGATCATTAAATTACTGAGAAGGTCTAGATCACTCACAATCTATCATCTTATCGCATTGGTTTTACTTTGAACATGTACATTTAACTTTGTATCAGTTCATGGAAGGATTTCCAGGTTTTCCTGGGAGCATGTTGCGCATTATTTCTTATAATACAACAATATTCTATCATAATCACATACCATAACTACTTCAGTCATTCCCAAATTGAAGGACATCCCCTCAATTTCTAGTTCTTTGTGCAGAAAGGAATTGTTGCACAATATTATTGTACATATAGATCTTTTTTCTGTTAACTTTGTTGTGATACAGAACTAGGTGAGATATTTCTGGGCCAAATGGTATGCATAGTTTCTTTTTTTTAAATGCAAATTTATTAATTTAACTTCTTACATTCATTTTCACAAAATTTTGGGTTCCAAATTTTCTCCCCTTTTCTCCCCTCCCCCCTCCAATACACCGAGCATTCTAATTTTCCCTATCACCAATCTGCCCTCTCTTCTATCACCCCTCCCTTCTCTTTTCCCCATCTTCTCTTTTGTCCTGTAGGGCCAGATGACTTTTTATTCCCCAATTAACTGTATTTCTTATTTCCTAGTAGCAAGAACAATACTCAACAGTTGTTCATAAAATTTTGAGTTCCAAATTCTTCCCATCCCTCCCTCTCCACCCAGTTCCTTTGGGAAGGCAGGCAATTCAATATAGGCCCTGTCTGTGTAATTTTGCAAATGACTTCGATAACAGTTGTGTTGTATAAGACTAACTGTATTTCCCTCCATCCTATCCTGCACCCCATTGTTTCTATTCTGTCTTTGATCCTGGCCCTCACCGGAGTGTTGACTTCAAATTGCTCCCTCCTCCCATTGCCCCCCCTTCCCATCATCCCCACCCCCTTGCTTATCTCCTTCTCCCCCACTTTCCTGTATTGTAAGATAGGTTTTCATCCCAAAATGAGTGTACATTTTCTTCCTTCCATTAGTCAAATGTGATAAGGGTAAACTTCTTGTTTTTTTTTTTCTCAGCTCTCCTCTTTTTCCCTCCACTAAAAAGTCTCCTGCTTGCCTCTTGAATGAGATATAATTTACCCCATTCCATTTCACCCTCTTTCCTCCCCCTACCTTTCTCTCTCACCATTTACCTTAATTTCTTTTAAGATATGGTCCCATCATATTAAATTCACTCTGTGCTCTCTGTCTCTGTGTGTGCATGCATGTGTGTATGTGTGTGCATGCACACATCTACATGTGTGTGTGTGTGTTTGTGTGTACATCTGTGTGTGGTCCCACCAACTACCCAGATACTGAAACGTTTTAAGAGTTACAAATATTGTCTTTCCATGTAGGAATGTAAACAGTCCACTTTTGGTAAGTCCCTTCTGACTTCTGTTTGCTGTTTACTTTTTCATGCTTCTTCCCATTCTTGTTTTTGAAAGTCAAATTTTCTTTTCAGCTCTGGTCTTTTCATCAAGAATGCTTGAAAGTCCTCTGTTTCATTGAAAGACCATATTTTCCCCTGAAGTATTATACTCAGTTTTGCTGGGTAAGTGATTCTTGGTTTTAGTCCCTAGTTCCTTTGACTTCTGGAATATCCTATTCCATGCCCCTCGATCTCTTAATGTAGAAGCTGCTAGGTCTTGAGTTATACTGATTTTATTTCCACAATACTGGAATTGTTTCTTTCTAGCTGCTTGCAATATTGTCTCCTTGACCTGGGAATTCTGGAATTTGGCCACAGTGTTCCTAGGAGTTTCTTTTTTTTTGGATCTCTTTCAGGCAGTGATCGATGGATTCTTTCAATACTTATTTTGCCCAGCTCAAGGTGGACTCCACTCTCCAGAGCATGATGGACCCCTGGGGACGGCTCTCCAGCGCTCTCAGGAACGGAAATCTTTTCCACTGTTTTTCTGCATGCCTTGTAGTACTCCAGAATTTGTGGGAAGTTCTTTTTGCAGGAAATATATGGGCTGTGGGTTCAGAGCTACCATACATGAGTCTTTCTACTCAGCCATCTTGGCTCCTCCCCCCAGTATGCATAATTTCATTTCCCTATGGTCATGCTTTTAAATTACTCAATGGAATTGTTGAATTAATTTAAAACTCTGCCAACAATGCGTTGATTTTTCCCCACAAATTTCCCCAAATCCACTACAACATTTGTGATTTACTTTTTCTGTCCTTCAGCCTCCATACTGAACGCACAGCTGCACCCTCTGTCCAAATATACCCCCGCTTACTCCCTTAAAAATGGAAAAATGTCTTAGGAGTTACAAATATAACATAGCCATGTAGGAATGCAAACAGTTTAACTTATTAAGTACCTTATGATTTTCCCTTTCCAGTTTACTTGTCTGTAATTTTCTTGAGTCATGTAATTGAATGTCAATTTTTCTATTCTGCTCTGGGATTTTGTTTCTTTCTTTGTTCCTTTGTTGTTTATTTCTTGTTTTTAATGTTCACTTTTGGAACATTTTGAGTTGAAAATCTCCCCATTCTCTCCCCTCTCCTTCCCAAGCACAGCATTCTTTCATTCAATCAATCTATCAGTCCATCTCTCTATCTATTAATCTTCAAGCAATAAATCAACGGGCTATATATGTACAATTATATTTAACATATTCTCACATTAGTCACATTGTGAGAGAACAATCAGAAAAAAAGGAAAATCATGAGAAAGAGAGGAAGAACAATAGAAAAAGACAAAATAGTATGTTTTGATTTGCATTCAGACTCTATAGTTTGCTCTGGATGTGATGAACATTTTCCATTATGAGTTTCTTGGAATTTTCTTAGATCATCATATGCAGAGAAGAGTTAAGTTTATGAAGATTGGTAATTGAGCAACATCATCCTTACTGTGTACAATGGTGTCCTGGTTCAGCTCATTTTATTCATAATCAAATCATGAAAGCTTTCCCGAGTTTTTTCTTAAATACCCTGCTCATCCTTTCTTGTGGAATAATAGTATTCCATTGCATACATATGCCATAATTTGTTCAGCCATTGCCCAATTGCTGGGCATGCCCACAATTTCCAATTCTTGGTCACCACAAAAAACAAAAAAAAAAACAAAACAAAAACCTGATTCACACACATACACACACATTTATGATCTCTTTGGGATATAGACCTAGATGTGATATTACTTCATCAAAGTGTACGCACAATTTTTATATCCCTGATAGAATTGCAAATTACTCTTCAGAGTGTTTGGGTGAGTTCACAACTCCGACAACAATGTATTATTATTCCAATTTCCCTCATATTCTCCATCCTTTATCATTTTCCCTGTTTTGTCATGTTAGCCAGTCTGATAAGTGAGATGTCACAACTCAGAGGTGTTTTAATTTGCACTTCTCAAACCAATAGTTATTTAGAACATTCTTCATATGGCGACAGTTAGCTTTAATTCCTTCAACTGAAAACTTCCTGTTCATATTCTTTGACCATTTATCACCTGGGGAATTAAGTGAATTCTTATAAATTTGACTCAATTCTTTATATATTCGAGAAGTGAGATCTTCATCAAAAACGCTGGCTGTAAAAATGTTTTCTGCTTCCCTTCTAGTCTTGGCTGCATTGGCTTTGTTTGTGTAAAATCATTTCAATTTGATGTAATTAAAATTATCCATTTTGGATAGCATAGTGTTCTCGATCTCTTGTTTGGTCATAAATGTTTCCATTTTCTACAAACCTGACAGATAAACTATTCCTTGTTCTTACAATTTGTTTATAGTATCACCCTTTATTTCTAAATCATGTGCCTATTTCAACTTTATCTTGGTAAATGGTATAATATCTTGTTCTATGTCTCATTTTTGCTGAACTATTTTCCAGTTTTCCCACCAGTTTTTAAGAGTGAATTCATATCCCAGAAGATAGAGGCTTTGGATTTACCAAACACTAGATTGCTAATCATTGACTACTATGTCCTAAGTACCACCTAACCAATGCCACTGATCCACTACTCTACTTCTTAGCCAATATCAAGTATTCTTGATGATTGTTGGTTTATAACACCATTTTAGATCTGGTATGGCTTTACAGTTTTCATACTGGTCATTTGGTATGGCTTTACAGTTTTCATACTGGTCATTTGGTTTCTTTCTTTCTTTCCTTCTTTCTTTCCTTCCTTCCTTCCTTCCTTCCTTCTTTCTTTCTTTCCTTCTTTTCTTTCTTTCTTTCTTCTCTCTTCTTCTTCTTTCTTTCTTTCTTTCTTTCTTTCTTTCTTCTTTCTTTTCTTTCTTTCTTTCTTTCTTTTCTTTCTTTTCTTTCTTTCTTTCTTTCTTTCTTTCTTTCTCAAATAAACCAAAGGTCTACTAATTTTTTATTAATTTGAAAAAAGAAAATCAGTTCTTAGTTTCATTACATCAATAATTTTCTTAATTTTGATTTTATTACTCTCTTTGATTTTCAGAAGTTCTAATTTCTTATTTAATTGAGGATATTTAATTTGTTCTTTCCCTAACTTTTTTGCATTCTATTTCAATTCTACTAATGTAAGTGTAGAGAGGTAAAATTTCCCCTAAGAACTGTTCTCACTGCATCCCAAAATTTTTGGTATGTTGTTCTGATTATTGCTATTTTCTTTCTAATATTCCTTGTAAGACCTATTCAATATTCAAATATACGTTGTTGTGTTTAGTTGGTTTGTAGCCTATCTTTTGGAAGAGTTTTTTTTATATGTAATTTTTAATGTCTTATAATCTGAAAAAAATTGCATTTAATATTTATGCTTTGGAGCATTGGATTATGAGGTTCTCTTTTAAATGCTGTATTTCATATTACTTTATTTGTATTAAGTTTTCTACAATCACTTCCATATATCTTAGATTTTTGTCCCTCCCTCTCTCTCTTTTCCTTCTCCCTCCTTACAGTCTCCCCAAAACAGTGTGCAATCTTACATAGGTTCTACACAAAGATTCCTATTAAATACATTTTCATCTTAGTCATGTTGCATTGAAGAATTAAAATGAACGGGAGAAAGCATAAAACAAAGCAATACATAATATAACGCAAGAGAAAATGGTCTGCTTCATAATGTAATCCAATTCTACAGTTCCTTCTCTGGCTGTGAAAGGCGTTTTGCTTCAAAAGTCCATTGGGAATTTGTTAGTTCGTTGCATTGCTGTGAAAGAATAAACCTAGCAGAAAAATTCCTCACACACTGTGGTTTTTGATGTGTCCAAATTCTCCTGGCTTTTCACCTTTCATGCAGCATCAGTTCAGATAAACCCTTCAAGGCCTCTCTGAAGCCTTCCTGTTCATCATTTCTTGTAGGGCAATAGTATTCCATTACATTCATATACCACAACTTGTTCAGACGTGTCCCAAATGATGGGCCAGTTTTTGATTTTCAGTTTTTGGACACTAAAAAGAGAGCTGCTAAAATATTTTGGAAAGGAGGAAACATCTGTTCACCAAGAAAGTAACCTTCTATGGTCTTATTTTTTTTCCCTTTTCTGGGCATTTTCCCAGCCAGTTACTTGACTTCTGAGATTCCTCTCCACCCCTGCCTAGATCCGCCTAGTTAGTGCTTGGGGTCTGAGATTCAAATGCTGCTCTCTAGCCTCAGGGCTTTCAGTGACAGGCAGGGCTGCTATTCAGGGTAAGACTAAATTCAGGTTCTCAGGTGGGGGCAGGGCTGCCTCCCAGGCTCAGTTCCCTCAGGGGGTTTATGCAGAGATCTTCAGCAATGGCCCTGACCTCCAGTCTTCTCTGGGAACCCCTGCCCGCCACCTCCCCCACTGCTTCCTCCTGAGGGTGCCTGAGTTATGGAGACACCCCGTTCCCCTCTCCACCAGTCCAGAAGGCTGTCTCACTGACCTTTAGTGCCTGTGCATGGAGGGACCCTCGTGGCCGCTGGAGATTCTGTCCCTGAAGCCTGCTCAGATCTGCTCCTCTGGGGCCATGTGGCCAGGGCAGGGGCTCCGCTCCACATCTGGTGTGCGACGGACCTTTGGGGACAGTTTTTCAGGGCTCTCTGGAGCAGAAATCTCTTCCACTCTGTTGCTGCATGGCTTCCACTGCTCCAGAACCCGTTGGGAGTTCTTTCTATAGGTAATTTATGGGCTGTGGGTTTGGAGCTCGCATATGTGAGTCTTTCTACTCCACCACCTTGGCTCCTCCCTGATAAAATATTTTGTACATGCAGAACACTTTCCCATTTTTATGGTATCTTTGGAAACAGTCATGGAAGTGATATTGACTGGTCAAACAATATGCGCATTTTTGTTGCTCTTTGGGCACAAGTTCCAAATTGCTCTCCAGATTGATTTGATCAACTCACAACTCCACTAACAATGAATTAGTGTTCCAAATCTTCCACATCTTCTCCAACATTTATCGTTGTCCTGTTTTGTCATGTTAGACAATCTAATAGGTGTGATGTGGTATTTTAGGGTTGTTTGGATTTGCATCTCTCTAATTTATAGGAATTTAGAGTTTTTTTTTCATATGACTATAGGTAGCTTTGATTTCTTCCTCTGAAAACCTGGTCATACCCTGGTCATATCATATTCCTGGTTATATTCACATAGTCATATCCATTGACCATTTATCAATTGGGGAATGACTCATAAAATTCTAAATTTGATTCAGTTGTCTATATATTTTAGAAATGAATCCTTTGTCACAGGCACTAGGTTGTGAGAATTCTTTCCCAGTTTTCTTCTTCCCTCCTATTCTTAGTTGCTGTGAGTTTTTTGTACAAAGTTTTCAATATAATGTAATCAAAATTGTCCATTTTATATGTCATAACGTTCTCTGTCTCTTGTTTGGTCGAAAATTTCTCTATAAATCTGATAAATACACTATTTCTTGCTCCTCTCATTTGTTAATATTAGCCTTTATGCTTAGATAATGTATCCATTTGGATTTTTTTCTTGTTTATGGTGTCAGGTATTGGTCTATGCCCAGTTTCCACCACAGTGTTATCCAGTTTTCCCAGCAGTTTTGCCAAACAGTGAGTTTTTATCCCAGAAGCTGAATTCCTTGAGTTTATACCTTGAGTAGATGGCTATATTCATTGACTACTGTGTCCTCAGTACCTAACATATCCCATTGGTCTACCCCTCTATTACTTAGCCAGTACCAAGTGGTTTTGATGATTGCTGCATTGTCATACAATTTGAGGTCCAGTAGGGCTAGTGCACCTTCCCTGGCACTTCTTTTCATTACTTATCCTGATATTCTGGGCCATTTGTTATTCTAGGTGAATTTTGATATTATTTTTTCTAGCTCTAGGAAATAATTATCTGGTAGTTTTATTGGTGTGGCAGTGAATAAATAAATTATTTAGGTAAAATTGTCACTTTTATTATATTAGCTTGGCCTACCCATGAGCAGCTGATGTTTTTTCACTTACTTAGATCTGACTTTAGTTGTGTGAAAAGCATTTTGCAATTGTGTTCATATCGTGTCTGGGGTTTGTTTTGGCAGATAGTTTCCCAGATATTTTATAGTGTTTACCTTGGCTTTAAATGAGGCTTCTCGTTCTATCTCTTTCTATTGGGCTTTGTTAGTAGTATGTAGAAATACAAATGATTTATCTGGGTTTATTTTATAACCTGTAACTTTTCCAAATTTCTTTATTATTTCAAGTGGGTTTTTACTTAAATACCCAGGATTCTCTAAATGCATAATCATATCATCTGCAAGGAATGTTAGAAACTTAGTTTCTTCTTTGACTATTCTAATTCCCTCATTTTTTTCCTCTCATATTGTTAAAGTTAATATTTCTAGTGCAAAATTGAATAACGGTAAATAATGAACATCCTTGTTTCATCACTGATCTTATTGGAAATGCATCTATTCCCCACTGAATATAATGCTTGTTTATGCTTTTAGGTAGAAACTGATTGTTATTTTATGGAAAGTTCCACTTATTCCTGTGCCCTCTAATGTTTTCCCCAGGAATAGGTGTTCTGAATGTCAGACATTTTCTGCAGCTATTGAGATAATCATATGGTTTCTGTTAGTTTTGTTGCTGATAGAATTAATAATGCCAATTGTTTTCCTAATATTGAACCATCCCTGAATTCCTCGTATAAGTCATATCTCCTCATAATGTATTATTCTTGTGATAAATTGCTGTAATCTTTTTGCTAATATCTTATTTAAAATTTTTGCATCTATTTTCATCAGAGAAATTGATCTATAATTTTTTATCCATCTCTGTTTTATGGGAGGGTTCATCCCATTCACATTCACAGTTATGGTTACAGTCTCTGTGTTTTCCTCCATCCTCTTTCTCCCCATTTATGCTTTTAGTTCTCCCCTCTCCCTTCCCCTGCACAATAGTTTTAATTTTTGACTACTGCATCCCTCAATTTTCCTTCTTTTTTCCAGCCCCTTCTATTTTTATTTCCCGTTTTCCTTACTATTTCTTCCCTCCCTTTTAGTCTCCCCTCCCTTTTCTTTCCCCTTTCCCCTACAACTGCCTGTAAAGCTAGTTACATTTGTATACATAACTGAGTTTGTTGTTGCCTCCTTGAACCAAATCAGATGATATGAAATTTCAAACAATGTTCATGTATCTCCTCGCTTTACCTCTGCTGTTAGATATTTTTGTGCCTCTTCCTGTGATGTAATTTACCTCTTTCTGCTTTCTCCTTTTCATGTCTCCTGTTACAATCTCTCAACACCCTTAAATCATATTTTTATCATCACATCATTTACTTTATACCCACTTCCTCTATCTATGTATATCCCTTTTATATATCATAATAAATGTACAATTCTCAAGATTAAAAAGTATCATCGTTCTTTATAATGATGCAAAACGTTTGCCCATGTTGAATAACAGGTAATGTTTTCTCTGTTTGTCTTTTCATGCCCCTCTTGAGGCTTGTTTTTGAGTACTAAAATTTCTATTGAGCCCTGAGGTTTTGATCAGGATGGTCTGGAAACCTCTTTTATCATTGAATGTCCATCTCTTTGCATGAAAAATTATGCTCAATTTTTTTCTAGGTAACTGAATCTTGCTTGTAGTTCCAGCTCCTTTGCTTATCGAACATCATATTCCAATCGCTCCTATATTTTAACATAGAAAATACAAGGTCCTGTGTGATCTTGCCTGCACTTCCTCTATATTTGAATTGTTTCTTTCTGTCTGCCTACAGTATTTTCTCCTTCACTTGGGAGTTGTGGAATTTGGCAACAATCTTCCTTGGTGTTTCTAGTTTTGGATCCCTTTCAGGAAGTGAGTGGTGGATTCTTTCAATGGCTATTTTGCCATCTTGATCTAGAGCTTCTGGGAAGTTTCCCTTGATTTATTGGAAATGTTGTTCAGGATCTTTTTTCTTTTTACCATGGCTTTCTTGTAGACCTATATTTCTTAGATTTTTCTCTCCTGATACTGTTTTCCATGTCAGTTACTTTTCCATTTAGGCAGTTTACATTTCACTCTTCCTTTTCATTCTTTAGATTCTGTTTGACTGCTTCTTGATGTGTTATAGAGCCACTAGCTTCTACTTGACCAATTCTAATTTTTATGAAAGTGTTTTCTTGGGTTCTCTTTTGAATCTCCTTTTTCATCTGTCTAATTTTTCCTTTTAGGGGGTTATTTTCTCCAGTTAGTTTTTGCACTTCCTTTTCCACTAGTCAAATTTTCCTTTAAAGTTCTTCCGTGATTTCCTTTTTCATATTTTTAAAATCAATGGCCACTTTTTCTTTTATATCACTAATTTGGCTTTTAAAATCCTTTTTGAGCACTTACAAAAATGTTCTTTGGGCTTGAGACCAATTCATATTCCCTTCTGTAATTTCAGATGGGTGTACAATCTCTTTCCTATTTACGTTTTGATCTTTGTCCCTGTAGAAAAATTCTATGGTCTTATCCTTTCTGGTGTGCTTCTTGCTCATGATAATTGCCATTTTTCTGGCTTTTAAAGTGGATCTGGGGCACAGAGGTCTCTGTCAAATTCTTCTTGTACTTAGAAGAAACTTTGTGTATTGTGACCTCTGCTTCTGTCAGCTAGACGCTAGAGGGCTGTAGCTTACCTGTTTCAAATCTGTGCCAAAGCAGAGGTGAGGTGAAGTCTTTCTGAGTTTGACCTGAGTTTCCATGCAGCTCGATATGTTAAGTGTGGGGGAGGGGTGTGCTGGGCACAGGAAGTCTCCTCCACTCAGCTCAGGTAGGCTCAGGGTCTGATGAACCTCATTTGCACTAGTGTATTCCCTATTCCCATGTTTGTGCAGTTTCACTCCTGGGTTCCTGGTGTGATGTTTGTGGGCTCCATTCCCCTCAGGCTCAGGATCTCAACCTGGTTTGCTGAGGTGGGACTGTGTGGGATGGCTCTTACCCTGCACTGACCCCCTTCTGCCACAGCAAGAGGGACTCTCCCCCCTTTGCAATTTTCCTAGTCTCACAGGCTAAGAAGCTGTTCACACCTTCAGCTGATTCCACTGATCCAGGATTTTTCCTGGGAAAATATTCTATGGATTTTTCAAGGTCAATAAGGGTAGGTGTAGAGCATTTACAGATCACTCTACCATCTTGGCAGCTGAACATCCAAGTACATGACTTACAGATGTTTAATCTGTGGTATGATAGTCTCAAGAGCAACTGCTGTAGTTACTTGCAGTTCTGCAGTTCTCTCTCACTGAGTTGCACCTGTCCTGAGCTGATATGTTTGAGATTTTGCATTGCAATTGTTCCAGACCTTCTGAGATTTAATTCTTGGCTTTCCCATGATGGGCTTCACAATGTTACAGCCTATGCTCTGTATGGTGTGCTCTACCAGCCCCGTGCAACAGATCCTTCCAGTAGACCTTCCAGTCTATCCTGGGTTGAAAATCTGCCACACTGTCTCCTATTGGATTCTGCCACTCCAAAATTTGTTCAGATTTGAGATATATGAAGGAGTTTGTCTTAAAGTTTAGATTAGTAGTTCTTTTCACTCCAACATCTTGACTCCACCCCAGGAAAAAAAGAATTGTGAAGTTCTTATGCCCTATTACATGGTCATATTTTCTGTATGTCTCATGTGCTCCTTAGAAAAAAGGTATATTCCTTTCTATCACAATTCATTTTCTCCAGCGCTATAACTTGTCTAACTCTTTTTAAGTTCCATTCACCTCATTAACTTCTTTCTCATTTATTTTGTGGTTAGATTTATCTAGTTCTGAGAGGGTGACTTTGAGTTTCACCATGAGTACACATTTGCTGACTATTTCTTTCTATAACTCATTTAACTTGCTATATTACTTGCCCCATATAATTTTAGTATTGCAATTACATCACACTCTAAGGTACCTTTTAACAAGATGGAGGTTCTTTCCTTATCCCATTTAATTAGATCTATTTTCATTTTTGTTTTGTCTGAGATCAGAATTGCTTCTTGTCTTTCATTGCTTTATGCGTTAGCTGAAGTATAATATAATTCTGTCTCAGTCTTTTACCTTTGTTTTGTGTGTGTCACTGTTTCAAATGTGTTTCTTGTAAATTGTATTTTGGAGGATTCTGGCTTTTAATCTACACTGATATCCACTTCCATTTCATGGGAGACCTAATCCTATTCACATTCACAGTTATGACTACAAACTCTGTCCTTTTCTCTATTCTTTTTTCCTCTGGTTATGATTTTCTCTCTCCTGTCTCCCTTTTATGCCTCACTAATTTTTTGCTTCTGATCACTACCTCCCTCAATCTGCATTTCCTTCCATTCTCCCCCTTTTCTTGCTCCTTTCCCCTTCTACTTCATGCTATATAAGACAGATTTCTATGCTTAAATGAGTATGTATGTTATTCCCTCTTTTAGCCAAATCTGATGAAAATAAGTTTCCAGTGATGGGAGGAGCCAAGATGGCAGAGTAGAAAGATTCACATATGCTAGCTGCGAGCCCACAGCCCATAAATTGCCAGTAAAAAGAACTCCCAACAAATTCTGGAGCGGTGGAAGGCACACAACAAATTCTGGAGCGGTGGAAGGCACACTCTCTGTTCCAGAGAGTCCTGAAAAACTAACACTAAAGGTCCATTGCACACCGGACCTGGAGCAGAGCCCAGTCCTGCCTTTCCCACGTGGCACCCAAAGGAGCATATTGGAGCAGGCTTCAAGGACAGAATCCCCATTGGCCGTGAGGGGTCACTCAACCCATACAGGTCAGTGAGAGAAACTTCTGGGCTGCCCGAGAGGGGGGCGGGGTGTCTCCATAACTCAGTCCCCCCTCAGGGGGCAGCAGCAGAGGCAGCAGCAGACAGGAGCTCCCAAAGCAGAGAGAAGCTCGGATCCATTGTTGAAGGTCTCTGCATAAAGCCCCTGAGGGAACGGAGCCTGGGCTGCAGTCCTGCCCACACCTGAGAACCTGAACTTAATCTCACACTGAATAGCAGCCCTGCTCCTGACTTAAAGTCATGAGGCTGGGAAGCAGCATTTGAATCTCAGACCCCAAGCACTAGCTGGGTAGATCTGGAGGTGAGATGGGGAGAAGAATCTCAGAAGTGAAGTAACTGGCTGGGAAAATGCCCAGAAAAGAGGAAAAAAAAATAAGACAATAGAAGGTTACTTTCTTGGTGAAGATATTTCCTCCTTTCATTTCTGATGAGCAAGAGCAATGTTAATCATCAGGTGTAGACATAGAAGTCAAGACCTCTGTATCCCAAACATCTGAAATAAATATTCAATGGGATCAGGCCATGGAAGAGGTCAAAAAGGAATTTGAAAATCAAGTTAGACAGGTGGAGGAAAAACTGGGAAGAGAAATGAGAGAGATGCAAGAAAAGCATGAAAAGCAGGTCAAGACCTTGTTTTGGAGACCCAAAAATATGCTGAAGAAAATAACACCTTCAAAAATAGGCTCACTCAATTGGCAAAAGAGGTTCAAAAAGCCAATGAGGAGAAGAATGCTATCAAAAGCAGAATTAGCCAAATGGAAAGGGACGTCCAAAAGCTCACTGAAGAAAATAGTTCTTTAAAAATTAGAATGGAAAAGATGGGGGCTAATGACTTTGTGAGAAACCAAAAAATCACCAAACAAAGCCAAAAGAATGAACAAATGGAAGATAATGTGAAATATCCCATTGGAAAAACAACTGATCTGGAAAATAGATCCAGGAAAGACAATTTAAAAATGATGGGACTACATGAAAGCCATGATCAAAAAAAGAGCCTAGACATCATCTTTCATGAAATTATCAAGGAAAACTGCCCTGATATTCCAGAACCAGAGGGCAAAATAAGTATTGAAAGAATCCATCGATCACCACCTGAAAGAGATCCAAAAAGAGAAACTCCTAGGAACATTGTGGCCAAATTCCAGAACTCCCAGCTCAAGGAAAAAATCTTACAAGCAGCTAGAAAGAAACAATTCCAGTACTGTGGAAATACAATCAGGATAACCCAAGATCTAGCAGCTTCTACATTAAGGGATCGAAGGGCGTGGAATAGGATATTCCAGAAGGCAAAGGAACTAGGACTCAAACCAAGAATCACCTACCCAGCTAAACTGAGTATAATACTTCAAGGGAAAATATGGTCTTTCAATGAAACAGAGGACTTTCAATCATTCTTAATGAAAAGACCAGAGCTGAAAAGAAAATTTGACTTTCAAACACAAGAATGAGAAGAAGCATGAAAAAGTAAACAGCAAAGAGAAGTCTTAAGGGACTTACCAGAAGTGAACTGTTTACACTCATACAGGGAAAGACAATATTTCTAACTCTTAAAACTTTTCAGTATCTGGGTAGTTGGTGGGACCACACACACACACATGTACACGCATGCACACACATACACACATTCACACACATACAGAGAGAGCACAGATTGAACTGAATAGGATGGGACCATACCTTAAAAGAAACTAGGGTAAATGGTGAGAGAGAAATGTAGGGGGAGGAAAGAGAGGGAAAGGGAAGGGGGTAACTATATGTCATTTAAGAGGCAGGTAGGAGTTTTTCTTAGTGGAGGGAAAAAGAGGAGAGCTGAGGAAAAAAAAAAAATTTACCCTCATCACATTTGCCTAAACGAAGGAGTGAAATGCACACTCATTTTGGTATGAAAACCTATCTTACAGTATAAGGAAGTGGGGGAGAAGGAAATATTGCAAGGGGGGAGATGATGGAAGGGAGGGCAAAGGGAGGAGGGAGCAATTTGAAGCCAACACTTGGGGAGGGACAGGATCAAAAGACAGAAGAGAAACAATGAGGGGCAGGTTAGGAGGGATGGCAATCCAGTTAGTCTTACACAATACGACTATCAGGGAGGCCATTTGCAAAATTACACAGATAGGGCCTATATTGAATTACCTGCCATCCCAAAAGGAATGGGTGGGGAGGGAGGGATGGGGAGAATTTGGAACTCAAAGTTTTAGGAACGATTGTTTAGTATTGTTGTTGCAACTAGGAAAGAAGACATACAGTTAATGAAGGATAGAAAGTCATCTGGCCCTACAGGAGAAAAGAGAAGATGGAGACAAGAGAAGGGAGGGATGACAGAAGAGAGGGCAGATTGGAGATAGGGAAAATTAGATTGCTTGGAGTATTGGGGTGGGGGAGGGGATAAAAGGGGAGAAAATTTGGAACCCAAAAATTTGTGAAAATGAATGTAAAAAATTAAATAAATAAATAAAATTAAAAAAAAATAATGTGTTTTCTTTTCTCTCCTTAGTATATGGGACCTACAGAAAAATTGACCACGTATCAAAGCACTTATTACCACATACCTCACAATATGAAGCAGAAAGGCAAAAATATTAAATGAATCTTTTTCACATCATGATGTAATCCAATCCCAGAGAATGAGTAGGTCAAACAACAAATGAGTTCTTATCCCAGAAGCTGGGATCTTCGGGTTTGTCAAACAGGAGGTTGTTATATTCCTTGCCAACTGTGTCTTGAGTGCCAAGCCTATTCCATTTGTCTACCCCTCTGTTTCTTAGCCAATACCAAGTGGTTTTGATAATTGCTGCTTTATAATACAATTTGAGGTCTGGTAGCGCTAGGCCACCTTCCCAAGCATTTCTTTTCATTAGTCCCTTTGATATTCTGGACCTTTTGTTTTTCCAAATGAATTTTGATATTATTTTATCCAGCTCTAGAAAATAATTATCTGATAGTTTAATTGGCATGGCACTAAATAAGTAGATTAATTTAGGTAGAATTGTCATTTTTATTATATTAGCTCGGCCTACCCATGAACAACTGATGTTTTTCCCCTTCCTTAAATCTGACTTTATTTGTGCAAAAAGTGTCTTGTAATTGTGTTCATATAATCCCTGGGTTTGTTTTGGCAGGTAAACTCCTAAGTATTTTATAGTGTCTACTCTAGCTTTAAATGGGATTTCTCTTTCTATCTCTTGGAGTTGGACTTCGTTGCTAATATATAGGAATGCAGAAGATTTGTGTGGGTTTATTTTGTAACCTGCAACTTTGCCAAAGTTGTTTATTATTTCAAGTAGCTTTTTACTTGAATCTCTGGGATTCTCTAAATATATCATCATATCATCTGCAAAGAGTGATAACTTAGTTTCTTCTTTGGCTATTTTTATTCCTTCAATTTCTTTATCTTTTTAATTGCTACCTAATTGCTACCGCTAACATTTCTAGTACCATATTGAATAATAATGGTGATAATGGGCATCCTTGTTTCACCCCTGACCTTATTGGAAATGCCTCTAGCTTATCTCCATTGCATATAATGCTTGCTGAAGGTTTTAGGTAGATACTGCTTATTATTTTATGGAAGGTTCCCTTTATTCCTATGTTCTCCGGTGTTTTTAATAGGAATGGGTGTTGTATTTTGTCAAAAGCTTTTTCTGCATCAATTGAGATAATCATGTGGTTTTTGTTGGTTTTCTTGTTGATATGATTGATAATGCTAATAGTTTTCCTAATATTGAACCAGCCCTGCATTCCTGGTATGAAACCTACCTCATCATAATGTATTATTCTCTTGATAAGATGCTGTATTCGTTTTGCCAAAATCTTGTTGAAAATTTTTGCATCTATATTCATTAGAGAAATTGGTCTGTAATTTTCTTTTTCTGTTTTATCTCTTCCTGGCTTGGGTACCAAAACCATATTTGTATCATAGAAAGAATTTGGGAGTACTCCTTCTTCCCCAATTTTCCCAAATAGTCTATATAGTATTGGAATTAACTGTTCTTTAAAGGTTTGATAGAATTCACTTGTGAATCCATCTGGTCCTGGAGATTTTTTCCTAGGGAGTTCATTGATGGCTTGTTCAATTTCTTTTTCTGAGATGGGGTTGTTTAAGTATTCTATTTCCTCTTCTGTTAATCTGGGCAATTTGTATTTTTTTAAATATTCATCCATCTCATTTAGATTATCAAATTTGTGGGCATAAAGTTCGGCAAAATAATTTCTAATTATTGTTTTAATTTCCTCCTCATTGGAGGTGAGTTCGCCCCTTTCATTTTTAATATTAGTAATATGATTTTCTTCTTTCTTTTTTTTAATCAAATTGGCCAAAGGTTTATCAA
This sequence comes from Bettongia penicillata ogilbyi, assembly GCA_023548195.1. Lineage (NCBI taxonomy): Eukaryota > Metazoa > Chordata > Mammalia > Diprotodontia > Potoroidae > Bettongia > Bettongia penicillata. Next base: position 88,777 of record JAJHZJ010000934.1, on the reverse strand, counting down.
TTTTATTAGTTTTTTCATAAAACCAACTATTGGTTTTATTTATTAATTCAATAGTTTTCTTAATTTCAATTTTATTAATCTCTCCTTTGGTTTTCAGTATTTCTAATTTGGTATTTTCTTGGGGATTTTCAATTTGTTCTTTTTCTAGCTTTTTCAGCTGCATACCCAAGTCATTGATCTCCTCTTTCTCTATTTTATTTATGTAGGCATTCACAGATATAAAACTTCCCCTAAGAACTGCTTTTGCAGTATCCCATAAGATTTGGTAGGTTGTCTCATTATTGTCATTCTCTTGAATGAAGTTGTTAATTGTTTCTATGATTTCTTCTTTAACCCATTCCTTCTTTAGGATCAAATTATTTAGTTTCCAACTGATTTTTGCTTTATCTTTCCATGGCCTTTTATTACATATAATTTTTATTGCATTATGATCTGAGAAGGATGCACTGATTATCTCTGCCTTTCTGTACTGGATTTTGAGATTTTTATGTCCTAGTACATGGTCAATTTTTGTAAATGTTCCATGTACTGCTGAGAAAAAGGTATATTCCTTTCTATTCCCATTCAATTTTCTCCAAAGATCTATCATATCTACCTTATCTAGAGTTTTATTTACCTCCTTAACCTCTTTCTTGTTTATTTTGAGGTTAGATTTATCAAGTTCAGAAAGAGGGAGGTTGAGGTCCCCCACTAGTATAGTTTTGCTGTCAATTTCTTCCTTCATCTCCCTCAATCTCTCCTCTAAGAATCTGGATGCTATACCACTTGGAGCATACATGTTTAGTAATGATATTGCTTCATTGTCTATGGTGCCTTTTAGCAGGATATAGTTTCCATCCTTATCCCTTTTGATTAGATCTATTTCTGCTTTTGCTTTGTCTGAGATTAGGATTGCTACTCCTAATCTTACATCAGCTGAAGCACAATATATTCTGTTCCATCCTTTAACCTTTATCCTATGTGTATCCCCCCGTTTCAAATGTGTTTCTTGTAAGCAGCATATTGTTGGATTATGGTTTTTAATCCATTCTGCTATCCGTCTCCGTTTTATGGGAGAATTCATTCCATTCACATTCACAGTTATGATTACAATCTGTGTATTTCCCTCCATTTTCTTTCCCACCATTTGTGCTTTTAGCTCTGCTGTCTCCCTTCCCCTCCTCACTAGTATTTACTTTTCATCACCTCCTCTTGCCGCCTTCCCCTCTTTCTTTTAGCCCCCCTCCCTTTTACTCCCCTTTACTCTTATTGCTTCTTCCCTCCTTTTTGCCTCCCTCCCCTTTCTTCCCTCTTACCCTCCCACTGCTTATAGAGCTAGTTAGGATTTTCTACTTAAGTTTATTGTTCCGTCCTTTAAACAAATCCGATGAGAGTACCTCTCACATAATGCTCATCTCCCTCCCCTCTTTCCCTCTACTATGATTTTGTACTTCTTCTTGTGATGTAATTTGCCATTTCCTGCTTCCTCCTTTTCACACCTATTACACTCCCTTCTCATACTTAAATCACATTTTTTATCATGATATCATTTACTTTATATCCGTTCCCCCTATGATTATCCCTTTTATATTTCTTAATAGACGCACAGTTCTTGAGATAAACAGATAACATCTTCCCTTATAGGGAGGTGAACAACTTGCCCTCATTGAGTAGCAAGTTGTTCCCCCCCCACTGTTTACCTTTTTATGATTCTCTTGAGACCTGCATTTGAAGATCGAATTGTCTATTAAGTTCTGGTGTTTTGGTCAGGAAACTCTGGAAATCCCTTACTTCGTTGAATGAGTTTCTCCTTGCCTGAAATGTTATGCTGAACTTTGCTGGGTAGTTGATCCTTGGTTGCAGTCCCAGCTCCTTTGCCTTACAGAATATTGGGTTCCAATTCTTTCGATCTTTTAATGTAGAAGCTGCAAGGTCCTGTGTAATCCTGATTGTATCCCCTTGATATTTAAATTGTTTCTTTCTGGCTGCTTGTAATATTTTCTCCTTCACTTGATAGCTTTGGAATTTGGCAACTATATTTCTTGTGGTTTTGAGTTTGGGGTCCCTTTCAGGAGGGGAACGGTGGATTCTTTCGATGACTATTTTGCCCTCTGAATCTAGTACTTCTGGGCAGTTTTCCTTGATGATTTCCTGAAAGATATTGTCCAGGCTCTTTTCTCCATCCTGGGTTTCTGGCAGGCCAATAATTCTTAAGTTTTCCCTTCTGGATCTATTTTCCAGGTCAGTTGTTTTTCCAATTAGATATTTTACATTTTCTTCTATCTTTTCATTCTTTAGATTTTGTTTGACTGATTCTTGCTGTCTCATTGAGTCGTTAGTTTCTACTTGCCCAATTCTAATCTTCATCACATTGTTTTCTTCTGTTAACTTTTGTATCTCTTTTTCCATCTGCCCAATTTTTCCTTTTAATAAGCTATTTTCTCCAGTTAATTTTTGTACTTCCTTTTCCATTTGGCCTTTCAGGAATTTATTTTCTCCAGTTAATTTTTGAACTTCTTTTTCCATTTGTTCAATTTTCCTTTTCAGGGAGATGTTCTCATCAGTGAATTCTTTCTTAATAATTTTAAAGTCATTGGCCAGTTTATCTTCTATTTCCTTCTTCAGCTGTTCCAGGAGAGCTGCTTGTACTTGCGAGTAGTTCAGAGTCCCTTCTGAAGTTTCAGATGGAAGTACAGTCTCAGCTGTGACCTCTTTGGGGCTTGTGTTTTGGTCCTTATCCCCATAGAAAGATTCTATGGTTCTTTCGGCCCTCTTCTTTTTCCTATTCATGATTTTGATTGAGTGTTGTGGCTTCTGGTTCTTTCAGTCAGAAGCTGGAGAACTTTTTGCTGAGCTGATGTGTGAAAAAGCTAAAAGCAGGTATTTGTTTGGTGTTTCCCTGATCAGCCCTGGGTTTGGCTTATTAAGTGTGGGGAAAGGGTGGTCTGGTCCCAGGAGATTTCCTTAGCTGAATTGAGGCAAAGGCAAGCTCAGGGGCTGGTAATCCCAACTGCCCTATTGTCTTTCTGATTCCCCTGGACAGCTGAGGGACGCCTAGATGCTAATGCGTGTTCCCAACCCTCCTGGGGCTCCTCTCCTGGTGCTGAGGCTTGCCTGGGTCCTAGTGCGAGTTTTCTCTGCCCTGGGTCCTCTGTCCTTCTGGTTTGCCTCTGCCACCGTATGAGAAATTCCCCTTAGCTATTTTCCTCATCTCAGGTGTTATGAGACTATTGGTCTCCTTCTTCTAATTCTACTGATCTGGGATTTTTCTGGGGAGATATTTTATGGTTCTTTCACGGTCATCAAGGGGGAAGGAGAGAGCATTAACTGATCACTGTGCCATCCTGGCTCCTGGAAGTTCAAGTAAGTGACTTACCGGAGTTTGATCTTCGGGCTGAAGGTCCCAGGAGCTGCTGCTCTGATATCTGGCGCTCCATGGCTCTCACTGACTCGGCTGGGCTTGTCTCCCGCCCCGGGTGCCGCTCCTCTGGTTCTGCCCGCCACTCAGGTTTCTCGGATCTCCTCTGCTCTGCTGCACTGGCCGTGCTGCGCTGGCCACGCTGCGCTGTGCGCTGTGGGCTCACCCCCGCGGATCAGATCCTTCCCATGGACCTTCCAGTCCCACCTGAGCTCCGAATTCGTCACCGTCTGTCTCCCACTCGATTCCGCACCTCCGAAATTTGGTCAGATTCTCCTTTCAGAGGTACCTGGAGAAATTTGTCTCAGAGCTCAGGTGAGTAGCTGCTCTCACTCCTCCATCTTGGCTCCGCCCCCGCAAAATTTCATTTTAAAGAAATTGTAGACGATATAAAATAATTGGAAATGTATATGCTAAGACAAAATCAGAAACTATATGAACATAATCACAAAACACTTCTCACAGCAGCAAAGTGAAATTTAAAAAACTAGAAAAACATCAGTTTCTCTTTAGTAGACTGATTTAATATAATAAAAATGACAATTCCAGCTAAATTAATTTACTTATTTAGTGCCATACCAATCATACTACCAAAATGTTATTTTATTTTATTTTTAATATATAATTTATTTATTTTCAGTTCTTAGCATCCACTTTCATAAGAATTTGAATTTAAAAGTTTCTCTCCACCTGTCCCCATCCCCCAAGCCAGCACAGCATGAGTCCCACCCACCCCTTCCTCCAATCTGTCCTCCCTTCTATTAACCACCCTTTTCCCATTCCCCTTTCCCTCTTTTTTCCTGTCAGGCAAAATAGATTTCTATACTCTATTGCCTGTATAGCTTAATTTCCAGTTGCATGCTAAAACAATTTTTATCATTCGTTCTTACAGCTTTAAGTTCCATATTGTCTCCCTCCCTCCCCACCCACTCTCATTGACAAAACAAGCAATTCAATATAAGCCATACATGTGTAAAAATGCAAAGCCCTTCCATAATAGGAGTTGCCCATCAATTAGGGAATGGTTAAACAAATTGTGGCTTATGAATATAGTGGAACACATTTTTTAAAAATGATGAGCAGGCAGACTTCCAAATAACCTGGAAAGTCTTATATAAACTGATGAAAAAAGAGCAGAACCAGGAAAACATTTTACATAGTAACAGCAACATTGTGTAATGATAAACTTTGACAGATTTATCTCTTCTCTGCAATACAGTGATCTAAGACAATTCCAAAAGTCTCATGATGAAAAGTGCTATGCAAAGAAAAAAACTATGGAGCTTGAATGGAAATGCAAGCATTTCTTTTTTTTTTCTTTCTTGCAGTTATTTTTTTCCCTTTGGTTCTAATTTTTCCCCACAACACACTCATATGCGTGTATATATGTGTATATATTTATGTGTGTGTATGTGTGTGTGTGGCCTATATCAGAGTGCATGTTGTCTTCGTGAAGAGGAAAGGGGAAGAAGGGGGAGAAAAATTAAAACTCCATATGGTATAAAAGACAATGTTGAAAACTAAAAATAAATAAATATTTAAAAAAATACTTTCAGTTTTACATATAAGGAACATATTGTTGCCCTCCAGAAAAAAAACTCATTTTTCTTTGTTTATTAGATTAATTAATTACTTTCTAATTATCCAGAGAAAAGAGTACAATAATTTTACAATATTGAAATTTCATGGTAGTGAAGTAATTGTTTTGATTGGTTTGCTTTCTAGTTAGAACCAAATGCTGAAAAGACCAAGCATGATTAGCTTAATACTTTTAGAAGCAATACACCATCAGATTTAGGAAAATGTCTTAGTTATTATCATTAAATGGGGGGAAAATTTGGATGAAGCAGAAATTTAAAGCTTTTCAAACATAACTTTATCTTCTCATTAAAAACCCTTCCTTGGGAAGGCATGGAACTCAATTTTGATAAAGGCTTTACAAAAATAGAACAGGGAACCTGAAAGTAGTTTAATACTGGCTTTCCATAAATTGTCTATTGCCACTTTTTATTCCATGGGATGGAAAAAGAACTGCAGATTCAAGAAACAAAAAATGAGAGGGGGGAAGAATCCAAAAATTAAATTTAATCCAACTAAAATTTCTTAAGTTCCTATGCATAATACTGTGTTAAGTACCAAGGATACCAACACAAATGAAATAATTAGTGCCTGTCCTCACTCAAGTGTAACATGCCCGTAAGAAAATACAATATAATTTGAGGATCAGAGAACACTAAAAAAACCTGGAGATATCAAAATGGAAACTTCTTTTCAGCCATCACATAACCTGAGCTTTGAAGAAAATCAAGGATTTCAAATAATTTCGTGGTGAAGATGGACTACATTCCAGGCAAGAGGCATAACTTTTCTTAGGGCCAGGAAGCAGGAAATGGGATGCTAAGTTTGAGGAAAAATAATGAGACAATTTTAAACGAGCCTGTTAACTACTGTCAAAGCTATCAGTGTGTGGAGGGAAAAGTATATATGAAAATTACAGAAACTGAGGGCTTCTCAACAACTCTTTCTTACGTTTCAGTTCTTAAGAAAACTGTTCCATTCATAACAATCACTTTCTTATCTACTGTACTTCAATTATCAATCAATCAGCAAACATTTATTGTCTGTTATGTTTCAGGCATTTGTGCTTGGGAGACAAAAAAAAAAAAAGCAAAAGACAGATTTTGCACCCAAGTAGTATATAATCTAGTGGACAAATTTATACGTTTTGGAATGAGATAACCTATATCTCATGGCATCACTTCAAGAAAACTCAGACCATTGTAAGTAAAGGTAGAGAGAAGTGAAGACAAAAACATTGAGAGATGGTGTTCTTTATGCCAATTTTACAGTTAGATATGTCATGTAGAAATATTTAAAATAATTGTTCATGAGATGTATTTGTGATTTTTCAAAGGAAAAATCAGTAAATGATTATTATATGAACAACATGAAGCCTTTGGTTACTTAAAGAAAATAGCCAGATGCCTTAGAGAGGTATTCCAATGCCTTAGAGGTATGACACAGCTACTTAATATGCAGAAATTGTAAAAGAATATTTTTTTAATTCTAACTGATTTTTTTGGGAGGAAGGTCAGATGAACAATTTCTTTCATTTGGAGGATTCTCAGAGTAGAAACTCTACCAATTCAGATCAACCCTGCCTAGATTAAATGCTTGTCCAAGGTTCTAGAACCAATGTGCATCAGAGATGAGATTTGGAAACAGGTCTTACTGATTTCTAAGTAGGCACTCTGTTAGAGTATATTGTAACTCAATGTAAGTCATTCTATAAGTCACTTTTAGAAGAAAATGATATTTGTGATTTATAAAGATTAGCAAATAATTTCTTCCAAACTTAGCATTATTATGTCTGATGTGAAAAAAGTTAATGAGCATATTCTTGAAAATATTTAACTAACTCATAATAGTATACAGTCTATAAAGTCACACTTTCATTTTGCAAAACAAAAATTCAAATCCATGTTATTGATATTTTTATATAAATATTTAAGATCACAGTGATTATTTATAGGATAGTAGAAGGCATTTAATCTAAAAGGTACCTAAATAGGAATACCCCAACAAATAAGGCAATTTAAGGAAACAACATAACTGCTGAAGCAGTGAAATTAATTTTAAACTTTTATTTTATATTTTAAGAAGTTTTTCTTCAAATTTTATATTTTCAACTTTTAGAGAAATATTCTGTTATTTGATAAGCTTTATTTACATTGTTAATCCTTTCTCAATGCTGTCTTCCATACTTATATTTCAAACGATATATTTCTTTCTCATTTGTCCCATATTTCATGTTTTATTTAAATCTTCCTTGATAATAAGTCTTAAATCAAACATATTCTAACTAATCCTCAAGTAGGACAATGATCTTTACTGTCAAATTGATAATTTATCAGTATTTACTTCTTTGGATAAAAGTACTCCTTTATTATATCATATATCATATAATGGAAAGCCAAACCTTAATTTTGACGCCAGAGATCTTGAGTTTATTCTTCATTTTTGAAGAGGACTATGACAAAATGAATATATAAATAAATGGGATAGATCTCTTAATTTCCATGCATGTCCTTTTGAAACATGATTCAATAAAAGAAATACTTGATGACCACATCACCAATCAGAAAATGATTATTATTACAAAATAGATTTTTGCCAAGGAAGATAGCTGCTGACTACTCTTATATTCGAAAGCTTATTAGACCAATATCTCAATGTCCTAGTCATGAAATTTACTATCATATTTCAGTTTTCTAAGGCATGACTGATAAGTAACAGCTTTGATATGCTTAATACTATACAGAAATGTTAGACTAATCTCAATGCAGAGATCGTTTTTTCACCTACTCAAAAGTTATCACTTCTGCTCCCTCTTAACCACCTTGGTCAAGATTTTCATTCATTTTAAACATATATTCAGACCATGTATTTCTCAGAAGACTTCATTACATAGGTAATAAGAGAAAGCAAATATTACACTTAATTATAGATGGTGAAATATTGAGTAATTGCCCTTAGACTGTTCTGTGAAGCAATCTCTTTTGTTCCTCCTTGCTATGGCCAAGTATGTGCAAATTTTCATATTCAAAAGGGGTTAAAATTACTTTAATAGAATGAGCAGGTTGTATTAGATTGTAAAGTTATTTCCAGTTCATTTTTAAAAAATAATAATTTATTTAGCCTCCTTTCTCTGCCTTCACTATGAACATCATTTTGTTGCTGTTTTCTGTTGCTGTTGAAGGAATCACCACCCCCACCTTTCACCCTTGGCTGTAGCTAAAACTTCAAGATCAGGAAGGACAGGAAGGACAGGAAGCAAGGGCACATCACTCAGAAAGAAGAACGTGTTATGCAAAACAGCCACAGCACACAACAAAAAAACTTTAGGGTTTTCTCAAAAACTTGGCTGTGAATATTATTACTGGTATTGAAGAGGTGAACATGATTAAAGGTGATGAGACCATTATTTATTTCATCAACCCCAAAGTCCAGTCCAGGCTTCTCTCTCTGCCAACAACTTTACAATCACTGGCCATGCAGAAGCCAGGTCAATCACAGATACGCTTCCTGAAATATCAAGCTTGGCTGACTAACTGTTAACCAGTCTTAAGAAGTGAGAGGAAAAGTTCCCAAGGCAAATGTTGGATAACAAAGCATTCAAGCCTGTAGACATTGAAGAAGAGGATGATGGTGTACCAGATTGTGAAGAAAATTTTGACAAAGTATCAAAGAAAGAAGCAAATAAGATTGTGATGATTCTTGGCACCTGGCATGAACTAGGTTGGAGAAAGAAGGAGGCGGCTCCAGAGTTGTACAGTGGCACAAAATGTCACCTCTTAATAGTTCAGTAGTGTAAATATTTTGTATAGTAAGTTTTTGTTCAATTTGTTCAATTTCCTGTTTGTTCAAGCATTTTTCCATTAGTTTTTTTGCATTTTTCCCTTCTCCCAGGATCCAGACTTTTGGTCAAAAAATGAAGAATTGAGGCAGATTTGAGGATTTTTGTAGGTTTGCCAATGTGTTGTGTGTGGGTGTAGAGACTTGTGTGTGTTTGTGTGTGTGTGTGTGTGTGTACAGTAGAGAGCAAATTGGATATGAGTTGTGTTGATCCTTCACCATGTCCCTAGTAGAAATGAAATATTTAAGTCTAAAAAAGAATTCATTAATTTTAAACATTTACTTGCATAAGTTTTTGACTTTTACATTTTCTCCCCCTCCCTCTCTTCCACCCTTCCCAAGATGGCATGCAATCTGATTTAGACTCTACATATACATTCTTATTAAAAAAATACTTTCATATTACTCATGTTATAAAGAGGAATTAGAATGAATGGGAGAAACCATAAGAAAGCAAAGCAAAGGAAAACAAAACAAAAACAATAGAGAAAGAGAGCAAAGAGTATGCTTTGATCTTCATTCAGAATCCAGTTCTTTCTCTGGATGTGGATAGCGTTTTCCATCATGAATCTTTTGGAGATATCTTAGATTCTTGCTTTGCTGAGAAGGGTGAGTCAGTCAAAGTTAAACACTGTACATTGTGGTTGTGACTCTGTACAATATTTTCCTGCTTCTGCTCATTTCATTCATTATTAATTCATCTGAGTCTTTCCAGGTTTTTCTGAAGTCCACGTCGGTGCTAGGGCCTGGTTATTGGCTTTGTGTGTTGGTCCACAAGTGCTGACAGCTGCAGGCTGTATAGGCTTTAGTTACACAGAGTGAGGTGTGGGTGTGCAGTGGTCTGGCCACCGGAGGTCACCTCCTCCCCAGGGGTTATGTTAGAACATAGGCACGTCCAGATCCTGGTGGACATCCATATGTCAGAGGACATGATGGTTCACAACACCACTGTCTGCTGATTTCCAAGGTTAGGAGAAGGCATGAGGGGGTGTTGAGGGTTTATCTTCTCCAGCATCCTGGGGCTCAGGATAAACTGCTGGTTTGCTCAGGTTTTCCTTTCCAGGAGACCTTCCATTCTGTACTGGACCTCTGAGGCCACAGTAAATTGGAGCTTCACTATTAGTCTCCCGAGTCTCATGATCTAAAAAGAAATATGTTGCAAACAATCTTTATTATGGTTCCACTGTTCCGGGATTTTTCCTGGTGAAATATTTTCTGGGTATTTCAAGGTCTATAAAGGAGTGTGACAGCAACTTATTGCTTACTCAACATTCTTGATTCCAAGTGGTTTTTATTTTTTTTATTTTTTATATAAATTTATTTCTTTAACTTTTTACAATCATTTTCACAAAATTGTGCATTCCAAATTTTCTCCCCATTTGTCCCCTCCCCTACCCCAATACACCGAACATTCTTATTTCCCCTATCACCAATCTTCCCTCTCTTCTTTCATCCCTCCCTTCCCCATGTACCCATCTTCTCTTTTGTCCTGCAGGGTCAGAAAACTTTCTATTCCCCATTACGTGTATTACTTATTTCCTAGTAGCAAGAACAATACTCTACAGTTCTTCCTAAAACTTTGAGTTCCAACTTATCCCCATCCCTCCCTCCCCAGTCATTCCCTTTGGGCAGGCAGGCAATTCAATATAGGCCATATCTGTGTAGTTTTGCAAATGACTTCGATAATAGTCGTGTTGTGTAAGACTAACTATATTTCCCTCCATCCTATCCTATCCCCCATTGTTTCTATTCTGTCTTCTTATCCTGTCCCTCCCTGAGTGTTGACTTCAAATTGCTCCCTCCTTTCTTTGCCCTCCCTTCCATCTTCCCCCGCACCCTGCTTAGCCCCCTCTCCCCCACTGTCCTGTATTGTAAGATAGGTTTTCATACAAAAATGATTGTGTATTTTATTCCTTTCTGAGTCAAATGTGATGAGAGTAAACTTCATGTTTTTCTCTCAGCTTTCCTCTTTTTCCCTCCACTAACAAGTCTCCCGCCTGCCTCTTCAATGAGAGATAATTTGCCACATTCTTCTCATTCGCATTTTGAATCTCTTTTGCCAATTGAGTGAGCCTTTTTTTCAAGGTGTTATTTTCTTCAGCATTTTTTTGGGTCTCCTTTACCAAGGTATTGACCTGTTTTTCATGCTTTTCTTTCATCTCTCTCATTTCTCTTCCCAGCTTTTCCTCCACCTTTCTAACTTGATTTTCAAAATCTTATTGAGCTCTTGCATGGCCTGAGGCCACTGAATATCTATTTTGGATGTTTGGGATACAGAGGTCTTGACTTCTATGTCTTCCATATAACTGTAGAGTATTGTTCTTGCTACCATTTCTCCCTCTCTCCTCCCAATACATTTCTCTCTCACCACTTCATTTTTTTGAGAAATGATCCCATCCTATTCAATTCACTCTGTGCTCTGTCTCTGTGTGTGAGTGCATGTGTGTATGTGTGTGTGCACACGTATGCGTGTGTGTGTGTGTCATCCCACCAACTACCCAGATACTGAAAAGTTTCAAAAGTTACAAATATTGTCATTCCATGTAAGAATGTAAACAGTTCACGTCTGGTAAGTCCCTTAAGACTTCTCTTTGCTGTTTACTTTTTCATGATTTTTCTCATTCTTGTGTTTGAAAGTCAAATTTTCTTTTCAGCTCTGGTCTTTTCATCAAGAATGCTTGAAAGTCCTCTATTTCACTGAAAGACCATTTTTCCCCCTGATGTATTATACTCAGTTTTGCTGGGTACGTGATTCTTGGTTTGAGTCCTAGTTCATTTGACTTCTGGAATATCATATTCCATGCCCTTTGATCCCTTAATGTAGAAGCTGCTAGATCTTGTGTTATCCTGACTGTATTTCCACAATACTGCAATTGTTTCTTTCTAGCTGCTTGCAGTCTTTTCTCCTTGACCTGGGAATTCTGGAATTTGGCCACAACTTTCCTAGGAGTTTCTCTTTTTGGATCTCTTTAAGGTGGTGATCAGTGGATTCGTTGAATACTTATTTTGCCCTCTGGTTCTAGAATGTCAGGGCAGTTTTCCTTGATAATTTCATGACAGATGATGTCTAGGCTCTTTTTTTTTGATCATGGCTTTCAGGTAGTCCCATACTTTTTAAATTGTCTCTCCTGGACCTAAATTCCACGTCAGTGGTTTTTCTAATGAAATATTTCACATTATCTTCCGTTTGTTCTTTCTTTTGGTTTTGTTTGATGAATTCTTGGCTTCTCATAAAGTCATTAGCCTCCATCTATTCCATTCTAATTTTGAAAGAACTATTTTCTTCAGTGAGCTTTTGAGCATCTTTTTTTCATTTGGATAATTCTGCTTTTGAAAATATTGTTCTTCTCATTCGCTTTTTGAACCTCTTTTGCCAGTTGAGTGAGCCTATTTTTCAAGGTGTTATTTTCTTCAGCATTTTTTTGGGTCTCCTTTACCAAGGTATTGACCTGTTTTTCATGCTTTTCTTGCATCTCTCTCATTTCTCTTCCCAGTTTTTCCTCCACCTTTCTAACTTGATTTTCAAAATCTTTTTGAGCTCTTGCATGGCCTGAGGCCACTGAATATCTATTTCGGATGTTTGGGATACAGAGGTCTTGACTTCTATGTCTTTCCTTGATGGTAAGCATTGTTCTTCCTCATCATAAAGGAAAGGAGGAAATATCTGTTCATCAAGAAAGTAACCTTCTATGGTCTTACTTTTTTTCCCTTTTGTGGGCATTTTCCCAGCCAGTTACTTGACTTCTGAGATTCCTCTCCACCCCCTGTCTCACTAGTGCTTGGAGTCTGAGATTCAAATGCTGCTTCCCAGCCTCAGGGTTTTCAGCGGGGGGCAGGGCTGCTATTCAGTATGAGATTAAGTTCAGGTTCTCCTGGGGGGGGCCGGATTATATATGTGAAATTATGCAAAACTTATTTCCATATTATCCATGCTGCAAAAAATTAAGGAAAATGTAGTTTTAAAAATGTATGCTTTGATCTTCAAACACATTAAATGAATTTCTTTGCTTTTGGAGATGGATAATATCTTTCATCATAAGTCCTAAATTGTCTTGGTTCATTGCACTGATCAGAATAGCCAAATTCTTTTCAGTTTATCATTGCACAATATTGTTGTTACTGTGTATCGTGTTTAATTTTTTCTGCTCACCTCATTTTTCATCAGTTCACATAACTCTTCTCAGATTTTTCTGAAAGCATCCTGGTCTTTGTGTATTATTACACAATAATATCCATCACAATCACAAATAATAACTGGTCATTCACCAGTGATGAGCATCCTCTCAATTTAAAATTATTTGCCACCACAAAACGAGTGGCTTCAAATAATTTTGAATTTATTTATATTCAGTTCAATATTTATTTCAACAAGATTTTGAGTTACACATTTTCTCCCTATCTCTCCCTTCCCCACCCCAAAATATCTTGCATTCGGATTATCCCTTCCCCCTATTTGCCCTCCCTTGTATCACACCCCTCTCTTCCCATATTCCCATAAACGTTTACAATTAATATTCAGTCTTTCCATGGCCCCTTATTTTATACAATTTTATTGCATCATTACTTGAAAACTTCATTTAGTATTTCTGCCTTTCTGCATTGACTTGAGGTTTTTATGTCCTAGCAAATGGTTAATTTCTCTGTATGGACCATGCACCAGTGAGAAAAGGATATATTCCTTTCCATTCCCATTAAATTTTCTGCAGACATCTATCTTTTCTAAAATCCTATTCACCTCTTTGTCTTTTCTCATCTATTTTGAATTTAGTCAGACAGGGGGAGGTTGAGGTACACCATTAGTATAGTTTTGCTTCCTATTTCTTCCCGTAACTCCCTTAACTTGTCCTCTAACGATCTGCATGCTATACCAGAGGACTGTGGAGGACAAGTGAGGCTGGTGACCTTGCACAGCCTTCTCTCACACAAAAGAAAGTCAAGGTCAAGTCATGTCATCATTTCTCTGATGGCATGATCTTCTTCGACAATGAAGGAGGAATACAGCTAATTCTTTGTCCACAGCGCCTTTTAGCAACATATAGTTTCCTTCATTATCTCTTTAAATCTATTTTTCTTTTGCTTTATCTGAGATTAGTATTGCCAGCCCTGTTTTTTAACTTCAGTTGAAGCATAATATGTTCTACTGCAGGCTTTTGCATTTAGCTTTTGTCTATTCCCTTGCTTAAAAAGTGTTCTCTTAAACAACATATTGCATAATTATAGTTGCAATCCGTTCTACTATCTACTCCCATTTTATAAGAGAGTTCATCCCATTCATTTTCATAGTTAAGACTACTGTCTGTGTCTTTCTCTCTACCCTATTATTTCTTCCTTTCCCTTCCCTTCCTCAAAAGAATTTTGCTATTGATTATTGCTTCCCTCAGTCTTCCCTCCCTTCTATCAGTCTGTCTCCCTTTTATTTCCCTTTTCCCTTATTACTTCTTTCCCCCCTGTAATCACCCACTCCCTTTGTTTTCCTTTTTCTTCTCCTGATGCCTGTAGGACAAGTTAAATTTTCATACTTAACTGATTATATTATTCCCTTCTCAAATCAAATCAGATGAGAGCAATTTAAATCAATGATAATCTCCCTCTCTTCTTTCTACTGTAATAAGTTTTTGTGCTTCACCATGTGATGTAATTTACCTTTTCCTGTCTCCTCCTTTCCCCTTCTCCCATTACAATCCATTTGCATCTCTCAATTAAGTTTTTATTCATCATATCAGTTAATTTATACCCACACCGTCTGTCAATGTATATCTCTTTTAAATATCATAATAAAGGTACAATTCTCAAGATTGACAAATGTGCTCCCATATAAGGAAGTAAAGAGCTTGCCCTTACTGAATATTATGTTTTTTTTCCCTGTTTACCTTTTTATGCCTCTTTTGAGTCTGGGATTTGAAGATCAAATTTTCCATTGTTATTTTGCCTTTTCATCAAGAAGGTTTGGAAGTCTTTTATTTCATTATATCTCCATTTCCATCCCTGACTGACTATGCTCAGTTTTTCTGAGTAGTTGATACTTGGTTGCAATCCAAACTTCTTTACTTTATGGAATATCATATTACAAGTGTCCTGATCTCTTAATATAGAATAGACAAGGCCCTCCATAGTTCTGACTGTGGTTTCATGATATTTGAATTATTTTTTTCTGGATGCTTGAAGTATTTTCTCATCAAACTGGTAATTCTGGAATTTGGCTACAACATTCCTTGACATTTTCAATTTGGAATCTCTTTCAGGAGGTGATTGGTGATCTCCTTATATGGATATTTTGCCCTCTGCTTCTAGGACTGCAGGAGAGTTTTTCTTGATGATTATTGGAAAGATACTGTTTAGGCTCTTTTTTTTCATCATGGTTGCTCCATAAACCAAGAATTCTTAAATTCTATCTCCTGAATCTATTTCACAGTTCAGTTGTTTTTCCAATGAATTCTTTTATATTATTTTCTATTTTTCATTATTTGATTGTTTGACTCATTTTTGATGTCTCATATAGTCATTAACTTCTATATATCCAGTTCTAATTTTTACTGTTTTTTTAAGTTAGCTTTTGTACCTTCCTTCCCATTTATGTATTTTTAAGTGTTTCTTCTAACTCTCATATTTTAGTTTTAAAATACTTCTTGAGCTTTTCAAAGAAAGCTTTTTGAGCTTGAGACAAAATTATATTCCCCTTTGAGTTTTCTTACGTGAGCATATTTATCATGTTGTCCTATGCTGAATTCATGTTTTGATCAACCTGTCACATAGGTATTTCTCTTTGATATTTTTGTAAAATTTCTTCTTACTCATATTGTTTACTGCTTTTTGGGAGGTGGGGGGCCTTTAAATTTGGTCTTTGTTTCTGGGTCTCAGAAGCATTGTCCCAGACTTCTTGTGCTGGGTACTTAGGTTCTGATTAACAATTTTCTGTGCTAGGTCCTCAGGTACTTGAAGTTGCATAATGCACTGTCTGACATTTCACTCGATACTGAACAGGAAGCAGTGTGTGCTTGGTGTTGGTGATTGCCTGCTCCTCCACCCTTGTGCTCATGTTTCCCACTGCTCCCCTGAGGTGGGGTCTGTTGCTATATTGCTAGTACACTTCCCATCCTGCATTTGTTCCCTTCAGTCACAGCAAAAGGGAGCCTTATCATTAATCCAACTATCCTCCCAAGTCCTTGACAGTTAAAAGACTGCCATATCTAGTCTTTCTGCCTGATCAAACAACATGAGCATTCCTATATATTACAAACAAAGCCTAATAGCAAGAGATAAAAAGAGAAATCCCATTTAAAGCTAGGGTAGACAATAAAAATATTTGGGAGTCTACCTGCCAAAACAGATCGAGGGACTATATGAACACAATTACCAAACACTAATTGCAGAAATACAGTCAGATCTAAGTAAGTAGAAAAACATCAGTTGCTCATAGGTAGGCTAAGCCAATATAATATAAATGAAATTTCTATCTTAATTAATTTACTTATTCAGTGCCATAGCAAACTATCAGGTAACTTTTGTAGAGCTAGAAAAAAATATCAAAATTCATCTGTAAGAACAAAACATCCATAATATTAAGGGAACTAATCAAAGGAAATGGTAGGGAAGGTGACCAGTTCTCAAATTGTATTGTGAAGCAGCAATTATCAAAACCACTTGGTACTGGCTAAGAAAGAGAATGGTAGAGCAGTAGAATAAGTTAGGTACTCAAGACACAGTAGTCAACAAATATAGCAATCCCAGGGACCCAAGTTTCTGGAAGAAGAACTCAATGTTTGACAAAAATTTCGGGGAAAACTGCATAACAGTGTGGTAGAAACTAGGCAGACACCAATGCCTAACACTGTACACAAGAAGAAAGTCCAAAAAGATACATGATCTAGGTATAAAGATTGATACTATAAACAAATTTGTGGAGCAAGGAATAGTGTATTTATCAGATAAATGGAGAAGGGAAGAACTTTTGACTAAACAAGAGATAGAAAGCATTATGAACTGCAAAATGGTAAATTTTGATTACATTAAACTGAAAAGTTTTTGCACAACCAAACGCATTGTAACAAGATAAGAGGGAAACAGAGAACCGGGAAAGCATTTTTGTGACTAATGTCTATGATAAAAGCCTCATTTCTAAAAATATATAGAGAACTGTGCCAAATGTACAAGAATACAAGCCATTCCTCAATTGATAAATGGTCAAAGGATATGAACAGGAAGTTTTCAGAGGAAGGAATCAAAATTATCGATAGTCATACGAAGAAGTACTCTAAATCACTATTAATTGGAGAGATGGAAATCAAAACAACACTGAAATATATCACACCTAATAGATTGGCTAACATGACAAAACAGGAAAACGATAAGTGTTGGAGAAGTTGTAGGACAGTTGGAACACTAACTCATTGTTGGTGGAGCTGTGAGCTGATCCAACCATTCTGGAGAGCAATTTGAACTACTCCCAAAGAGCTTCAAAAATGTGCATACCCTTTGACCCAGCAATACCACTTCTAGGACTGTATCTCCAAGAGATCATAAAAATGAGAAAGGGTTCCACATGTACAAAAATATTTATAGCAGCACTCTTTGTGGTGGTCAAAACTGGAAATCAAAAGAAAACCCATCAATTGAGGAATGGCTGAATAATTTGTGATATATTAATGTAGTGGAATATTATTGTGCTGTAGGAAATGATAAACAGGAAGACTTCAGAAAGGCCTGGAAAGACTTATATGAACTTACACTGAGTGAAAGGAGTAGAACCAGGAGAACTTTGTACACAGCAACAACCACAGGGTGGGAGAAATTTTTCTGGTACACTTAGTACTTCATAGCAGTGCAAAGAGTTAATTATCAATTATCTTTTAAGACAAAATGTCTTCCACATTCAGGGAAAGAAACATGGAATTTTGTTGCAGAATAAACCAGCATCATTTTCTTTTGTATTAACTTTTGGTTTATTTTATGATTTCTTTCATTCATTTTAATTCTATACAACATGAGTACGGTGAAAAATGTATTTAATAGGAATATATGTGTAGAACCTATATAAAACTGCATTCTATCTCAGAGAGGGAGTGGGGAGATAGGGAACAGGAGAGGGAGGGCAAAAATCTAAGATACACTGAAGTGATTGCAGAACACTGAAAACAAATAAAATAAGGAAAAGAAGTCATCAAAAACACAGATCCATTGAACACAATTAGATATATTCATTCCTTTGAAAAAGGAAAGATTTTTGTTGATGGTTAGAATTTTTTGACCCAAAAGTTTTTGCAAGTTTTTACATCTTTCTACAAGAGAATATGCTGTGTATTGAAATGAATTTATGTATCTTAGAATCATGCAGTCTTAGAGTTTGCAGAAATCTTAGGGTTCATATTGCCTGACCATCCAATAATACAAGCTAATATTTATTTATACTGTGAAAAAAAGAATAATTGATCATGGGGCACAGAAACATAACATCACGATTGAGTTGAACCTTGATGAAAGCTAGGTCCTAGCTTCTAGATATTATTGTTCACCATCCAGTTATGGACTTTTGTTCAGTAAAATGATGGTCCATACCTCTCTTCTGAACCAACCTTGTACATGAACTTAAAATTAGGCAAAACTTTCTTTGCTAAGTAGAATAAAGATTAGTATGCCTATTTAGTTCTACAGATTTTTATTTTTTCTTTCCAGGACTTTTCTTAGGGCAATATTCTCTGGATTTTTCAAGATCACGTAAGGGTGAGAGCAACTTACTGTTTAGTCTGCCATCTTGGTTCCTGGAAGTTAAAATAATGCTGGATTAATTTAAAATACTACTAAAACAAAGTTCTACGTTGTATCTGATGTCTTTTACAGTTCTCACTCATCTTAATATCTTCCCTCTGACATTGTCCATCTCTACAGATAGTTATTATAAAAGCAGGGAATGTCCCCCAACCCCCCGCCCACACTCTCTTTGTACTGTTAACACTCAACACACTGCCTTTCACATAATAGACACATAATGCTCGCTAGTTTTGTTTCTCTCAGTTTTTATTATACTTCTACACTTTGGTGTTATACATCTATCATGTTTTTCTTTCTAATCTTCTACCTCTTTGAGGGAAATTTCTTCATGTATTCTAAATTCAGGACTCTGTTAGATTATATCTTTCTTTGCAAAATAAAATCTACATTAGGAGCTCTGAGTTTTTAAATTAATGTCAGTCTGATATTTTTGTATAGTTTTCTTACTCGTTTGAAGAAACTCTTGAGTTCCTTGCTTTTATTCTATGGTCATTGGCAAATCTGTAAATCTCGGTATTTGATGGAATGTTTGAGCTTCATTTTTTTATAGCAGAATGTGCCGTTATAATGTTCTAATCTTACTTTGATTTGTAATTGTTTCTTCCCACTTATTTTGTCAATTTCTTCTTCCTTTTTCTTCTTATTCAATAGGTATTTCCTCAAGCTCTATTATTTGGCCATGTGGTCTTTTAACGTTTCTCTCCTATTTACAATTATTTTTCTCTTGTTTCTCATACTATATTTTAGTTCTTCTTCTATTGCCCTTAAAGATTAACGAAATTGAGTATGCTCTTTCTCCTTATGGTGGTGATGGTTCTGAGTTTGGTCCTTGTCACTTTCCAGAGGAAATTGCAGAGGGAATAACCTGACCCAAATGGAGTTCCTAGTCTCCTTTTCCTCAGGTACACAAAACTTTTTACCTCTATTAGTAATGCCCTCTATATTCTTTCAGATCATTTATCCCCACTTCCTCCAGATAGTTTCTTTTCTTTTCTTCCAGTTAAGAGAAAGCACTGTCTGACACTTTTTATAGATGAAGGGAGAGTTAAAGTAGAAACACTGCCATAAGTAGATCAATTATCCACCATCACAGGTAGATCCTGAGGCACAAACTTGCAACTTTTCTTTCATTGCCTGTATCTGAATTGTAGAATATTTTTGGAGGTAGGTGTTAGGAAGTAAGTATCTTAAGCATCTAAATATATCTGAATACTTCAATGTTATCTTATGAGTCTTTTAACCTCTGTCTGAGGTTTCTTGGTTACAAAGATTTGAGAAAGAATAGCTGTTTCATCATCTTGCAGATCATGTTATTTGAAGTACAAATTTCAAATAACAAGACTTTTTTTCTTGCACTGATCACAGTCATGTAGGGAATCTCATACAGTGGTGTTACATCTGTCTGTTGAGTGGTTTATCATTTCAGGGGCAACTTTTGGGAATACCCATTGGGAACACTGAGCATTGCTACTCTGTATCATCTACTGTCTTTCCCACCACAAAAAAATTCTTCATAGTAGAGAAGGTGCCCCATATAAATTGCATAGTCCACAACCTGTTTTCTACTAGGAACATAGGAGAAAGAAAGAGAAATTGAAATAATTTAGGAACACCTGTCAATTCCCCAAAAAGAAATAGGAGGTAAGAATGTATTTTAGAGAAGAGAGAAAACATTCAGCTAAGTATTTAATATGAGCAGATCTCTAAAAAAAAAGCAGTCCATTTTAAAATTAGTCCACAAAAGAAACCGCCCATGTTCACCTGAAGAGAGCCTTTGTGCACTAGGCAAAGCTATGAGATAATAGTGTAAAATAAAACATTCTCAATTAGTTTTATTGTATCAAAATCCAAAGTGCTATAATGCTGTTAACACCACTAATGGAAGATGTTGGCACTATCTGCAAGAGGAGAGACAAAGAGGGAAAACCGTAAGTTGGGTCTAAGGAAAGTGAAAATGACAAAAAGGATCCACGTGTGACTCTAGCTGACACAGTAGTAGTAGAGTTTCAAGGCAAGGAATGTAGTCAGGAAATAACCGATGGATTCTAAGTACTTACCTAGAGAAGTAAACTGTAATCTTGCATTCTTCATGGAATTATACAAGGCTTTAGGGGCTTTGACTGCTGAGTTGGACACAAAAATTTTCCACAAAAACTCTATATGGGGAGCTTTGAGAAACTTCTTTTTGGGTTATTCAAAATGATTCCCATTTTCTCCAGTGGGTTCTCTCAGAGTAAGTCTATAGCTCAGCATGCTTCCTATTTTCTAGAACTCTTCTTCAGTTTCCATTGAATTTTTTTTTTTTTGTTAAGCAAAGCACTTCTATCCTCCTCATTTTTAGTGCTGAGGGGAATACCTTTTTCTGTGTCATGTTTATAGTCCTTATGTCATCTTTTAAAATCTGACAATTTTTTCATATTTGTTTTGCTGGAGAGGTGAAGAATCACTAACTGACATTTGTATGATGTTGATGGAAACAATAGTTATCCTTTAACTATCTCCTTGTTTTTCACCAAAAGAGTCCCATCTCCTTTAAACCTTCTTCATTGGTTTTATTTTAAATAACTTTAATCACCTTCTTAACTTTTGTTTGTGCCCTTCTCAGTTTGCTCATATCCTTTTAAAAATGTAGTCTTCAAGGCAAAAATAAAATACTTTTTACAAGATAATGATTAATATAGATTAGAGATATTTCAAGATATTGAAGAGAGGAACTTTTTTTCCTTTTAACAATTGTCAAAACTTATATCACGGTAAATACATAAAGGGTATATTAGTAGGTGTTCTTGTGTTTATTGCTTTGTTTTTAGGACAGAGGTTCTTAACTACGGATACATATATGTGTGTAAAGTTTGCGTATAAAAATGTGGGAATATTTATTATTACTGTTATTGAGTCACAATTATTCTCTGAAAAAAGTATCTGAGTTTACTGAGATCATAAAATGATTCTATGACATAAAAATTTAAGAACTACTGCTTTAATCTTTTTATTGTGTCCTTTTGCATAGACTTTTCTTGTCCATTCTTCTTGTACATTGTTTAAGTTTTTGTTCCCAAGAGTAAATGCTTACTATGTATCTCTGTTGAATTTCATGCTGCTACTCTCTGGTATTCAGAGTCAGTATAATTCTATTTTTGTCTTCCACAGTATTAGTAACCTGATTTAATTTAGTATTATTTGTAAATGGGATTGGCATGCTCTCAATTTCTTTGTCCAAATAGTCAATAGGAATATTGAATAGAGCAAATCTCAGTGCTGATCCTCATGGGATTCATTCAGTATATCTCCCCAGGTTGATGCAAAGTCACTGACTGTTACTCCTGGGGTTTGGCCTTCAAATGCTTCATTTATCCCCTTAACTGTGAGGGCTCAGAGCTTCCAGGAAAGCAAAAGGAAACACAAGGGTCTGGAACAAGAATAGAGTCAAAGTCAGAAGCAATAGGTCCTGAATCAGATCAGTAATAGTTGCAATCTGTGTGCTAGGTACAGATCAGGAATATAGGAACTGTTAGAACTAAATAGGAAATCTAATCTGTATTCTCCCACTGTGCTAGAAATTAACAAAGGAAGCTTTGCCTCATTTTAAGTGTCTGTACAGTGTTGGTCCAGAAGACAGGCATTAACCATCATTTTACTAAAACAAAAGCCCATCATTGGACATGAAATAAGATCTGGAAAAAAGGGCCTGTCCTCCATTAGGTTCAACTCAGTTGTGATGTTGTATTTCTGTGCCTTATAACCCAAAATCTACCTTGTTTGTGTTTTTCTTTAATAATAATAATAATAATAATAATAATAATAATAATAATAATAATAATGGTGACATAGATAATAACATTAACAGCTAGCAATTTTATAACAATTTGTAGTTTGTAAAGGACTTTAAAAATGTCATCTCATTTGATTCTCACAACAACTCTGAGAGATAGGTACCATTATAATCCTAATGTTAGAGAAAAGAAAAGAAACTGAAGCAGAGGTGCAAGTTAAAGTGATTTGCTAAATATCACAGAGTATATCTATTCAAATTGCCTGCCCATCATCCTGTATGCAAAATTCTTGAGGGTGAAGGGGGAGAAATACTTGTTTTTGCATTCCTAGTCCTTGTCTTAATACATGTTTTTAGCATGCCTAGTACATGTTAATTGACACACAGACACTTGTAAAACGTTTGGATTAAAATGAGTTGAATTGGGGGGGCAGAGCCAAGATGGCGGAGTAGAAGGACGCACGTGTACGAGCTCTGAAACCAAAGCCCATAGAATTAATGTAAAAAGAGTCCCCCATAACTTCTGGGTGAATACAAGAAACAGAGGATTTTCAAGATTTCTTGATGAAAAGACCAGAGCTGAAAAGAAAATTTGACTTTCAAACACAAGAATGAGAAGGAGCATGAAAAAGTAAACAGCAAAGAGAAGTCATAAGGGACTTACCAAAAGTAAACTGTTTACATTCCCACATGGAAAGACAATATTTGTAACTCTCAAAACTTTTCAGTATCTGGGTAGTTGGGGGGACCACACACACACACACACACACACACACACACATGTACACGTGTGCACGCACATACACATACACACATGCATGCACATACAGAGACAGAGAGCACAGAGTGAATTGAATAGGATGGGACCATATCTTAAAAGAAATTAAGGTAAATGGTGAGAGAGAAATGTAGTGGGAGGAAAGAGGGTGAAATGTAATGGGGTAAATTATATGTCATTCAAGAGGCAAGCAGGAGACTTTTTAGTGGAGGGAAAAAGAGGAGAGCTGAGAAAAAAAGAAGAAGTTTACCCTCATCACATTCGACTAAAGGAAGGAATAAAATGCAT
Source organism: Bettongia penicillata ogilbyi (assembly GCA_023548195.1). Taxonomy (NCBI): domain Eukaryota; kingdom Metazoa; phylum Chordata; class Mammalia; order Diprotodontia; family Potoroidae; genus Bettongia; species Bettongia penicillata. Next base: position 65,362 of record JAJHZJ010000934.1, on the reverse strand, counting down.
ACTCATTTTGGTGTGAAAACCTATCTTACAGTACAGGAAAGTGGGGGAGAAGAAGATAAGCAAGGAAGGATGATGGAAGGGAGGGCAATGAGAGGAGGGAGCAATTTGAAGTCAACACTTGGGGAGGGACAGGATCAAAAGACAGAATAGAACCAATGGGGGGCAGGATAGGATGGAGGGAAATACAGTTACTCTTACCCAACCTGACTATTATCAAAGTCATTTCGAAAACTACACAGACAGGGTCTATATTGTATTGCCTGACTTCCCAAAGGGAACAGGTGGGGAGGGAGGGAAGGGAAAATTTGGAACTCAAAGTTTTAGGAACAACTCTTTAGTATTGTTGTTGCTACTAGGAAATAAGAAATACAGTTAATGGGGAATAAAAAGTCATCTGGCCCTACAGGACAAAAGAGAAGATGGGGACAAGAGAAGGGAGGGATTATAGAAGAGAGGGTAGATTGGTGATAAACAAAATTAGATTGCTTGGTGTATTGGGTTGGGGGGAGGGTATAAATGGTGAGAAAATTTGGAACCCAACATTTTGTGAAAATGAATGTAAAAAGTTAAATGAATAAATTTTCCATTAAAAAAATAAGATGTAATCCTATCCCATTCAATTCACTCTGTGCTCTCTATCTCTGTGTGTGCGTGCATGTGTGTATTTGTGTTTGTGCGCATACGTGTGTGTGTGTGTGTGTGTGTGTGTGTGTGTGTGTAATCCCACCACCTACCCAGATACTGAAAAGTTTTAAGAGTTACAAATATTGTCTTCCCATGTAGGAATGTGAACCATTCAACTTTGGTAAGTACCTTATGACTTGTCTTTGCTGTTTACTTTTTCATGCTTCTTCTCATTCTTGTGTTTGAAAGTCAAATTTTCGTTTCAGCTCTGGTGTTTTCATCAAGAATGCTTGAAAGTTCTCTATTTCACTGAAAGACCATTTTTTCCCCCTGATGTGTTATACTCAGTTTTGCTTGGTAGGTGATTCTTGGTTTGAGTCCTAGTTCCTTTGACTTCTGGAATATCCTATTCCATGCCCTTTGATCCCTTAATGTAGAAGCTGCTAGATCTTGTGTTATCCTGATGGTATTTCCACAATACTGGAACTGTTTCTTTCTAGCTGCTTGCAAGATTTTCTCCTTGACCTGGGAATTCTGGAATTTGGCCACAATGTTCCTAAGAGTTTCTCTGTTTGGATGTCTTTGAGGCGGTGATCAGTGGATTCATTGAATACTTATTTTTCCCTCTGGTTCTAGATTTTCAGGGCCATTTTCCTTGATAATTTCATGAAAGATGATGTCTAGGCTCTTTTTTTTTTGATCATGGCTTTCAGGTAGTCCCAAAATTTTTAAATTGTCTCTCTTGGACCTATTTTCCAGGTCAGTTGTTTTTCCAATGAGATATTTCACATTATCTTCCATTTATTCATTCTTGTGGTTTTGTTTGGTGATTTCTTGGTTTCTCAGAAAGTCATTAGCTTCCATCTCTTCCATTCTAATTTTGAGAGAACTATTTTCTTCAGTGAGCTTTTCAACCTCCTTTTCCATTTGGCTAATTCTGCTTTTGAAAGCATTCTTGTCCTCATTGCTTTTTTGAACCTCTTTTGCCAATTGAGTTAGCCTATTTTTCAAGGTGTTATTTTCTTCAGCATTTTTTTGGGTCTCCTTTACCAAGGTATTGACCCGTTTTTCATGCTTTCCTTGCATCTCTCTCATTTCTCTTGCCAATTTTTCCTCCACCTTTCTAACTTGATTTTCCAAATCCTTTTTGAGCTCTTGAATGGCCTAAGGCCACTGAATATCTATTTCGGATGTTTGGGATGCAGAGGCTTGACTTCTATGTCTTTCCCTGTTGGTCAGCATTGTTCTTCCTCATCAGAAAGGAAAGGAGGAAACATATGTCCACAAAGAAAGTATCCTTCCATGGTCTTATTTTTTTTTCCCCTTTTCTGGGCATTTTCCCAGCCAGTTTCTTGGCTTTGGAGATTCCTCCCCACCCCCACCTCACTAGTGCTTGAGGTTTGTGATTTAAATGCTGCTCCCTAGCCTCAGGGCTTTCAGTGGCGGGCAGGGCTGCTATTCAGGGTAAGATTAAATTCCTGTGCTCAGGTGGGGCAAGGCCACCTGCCAGCCTCAGTTCCCTCAGGGGTTTTATGCAGAGATCTTCAGTAATAGATCTGAGGTCCTCTCTGCTCCAGGAGCCCCTGGCCACCGTTTTCTCTGCTGATGCCTCCTGAGGTGGCCTGAGTTATCGTGACACCCCACTCCCCACTCGGCCAGTCCAGAAGTCTGTCTCACTGACCTGTATTGTGTTTGGGTGGAGCAACCCTCACGGCCCCCAGAGATTCCGTCCCTGAAGCCTGTTCAGATGTGCTCCTCTGGGGCCGCATCCCAGGGCAGAAGCTTGTCTCTGCTGTCCAGTGCCCAACGGACCTTTGGGATCGGTTTTTCAGGGCTCTCTGGAGCAGAAATCTCCTCCACTCTGGTGCTGCGCAACTTCCACTGCTCCAGAGCTTGTTGGGAGTTCTTTCCATAGGTAATTTATGGGCTGTGGGTTTGGAGCTCGCATATGTGTCTTTCTACTCCGCCATCTTGGCTCCTCCCTTCCTATGCCTTTTTCAGATCAGAAGAATCTGTATCCTGCTCCAAGCTTTTACCTTTACTCTGTATGTATCTCCCTGTTTCTGATGGGTTCCTTATAAACAACATATTGATGGATTATAGTTTTTATTCCGTTCTTCTATCTGTCTCCGTTTTAGGGAGATTTCATTCCATTCACATTCATAGTCGTGTTCCCGTTATTTGTGGTTTAAGTTCTCCCTTTTCCCTTCCCCTTCTCAGCTTAGTTTTAATTGTTGACAGTCACCTCTCACAGTCTTCCTTTCTTCTTTTGGCCACCCTTACCTTTTACTCCCCTTTACACTTATTACTTCTTCCCCCTCTTTTAGCCTCCCCTCCCTTTATTTCCCCTTTCTCCTCTTACTGCCTATAGAGCTAGTTAGATTTATATGCTGAAATAAGTTTTTTTTTCTTTCCTCCTTGCAGGAAATCAAACGAGAATACCTCTCAAACAATGCACATTTCCCTTTTCTCTTACCTTCTACTGTAGTATAATTTTGGGCATCTTCCTGTGATGTAATTTAATATTTTCTGCCTCCTCCTTCTGAAATCTCCTGTTACAATTCCTTCACTCCCATAAATCACATTTTTATCATCACATCATTTTTTATTCCCCTCCCTCTATCTTTGTATATCCTTTTTATATTTCATAATAAATATATAATTCTCAAGATTAACAAGTATATTCTCTGCTTATAAGGGATGCAAAAAGTTGGTCATATTGACCAACAAGCTTTTTTCCCCCTGTTTACGTTTTTATGCCTCTCTTGAGACCTGTGTTGGAAGATCGAATTTTCTATTGAATTCTGACTTTTTTTTTTCAGGAAAATATGGAAATCCCTTATTTCATTGAATGTTCATCTCCTAGACTGAAATATTATGCTCAATTTTGCTGGGTAATTGATCCTTGGTTGTAGTTCCAGTTCCTTTCCCTTAATGAATATCACATTCAAGTTTCTTTAGTCTTTTAACATAGAAGCTGCAAGGTCCTGTGAAATCCTAACTGTAGCTCCTCAATATTTGAATTTTTTTTTCTGACTCCTTATAATATTTTGTACTTCCTTTGATAGTTATGGAATGTGGCAATAATATTCTTTAGTGTTTTTAGTTTGGGATATCTTTTGGAAGGTTAACAGTGTGTTCTTTCAATGATTATTTTGCCCTCTGGATCTATGACTTCTGGAAAGTTTTCTTTGATGATTTCTTGGAAGGTGTTTTCCAGACTCTTTTTTATATCATGGATTTCTGGTAGGTCAAAAATTCTTAGGTTTTCTTTCCTGGATCTATTTTCAGTTGTTTTTCCAATTATATATTTTACATTTACTTCTATCTTTTCATTCTTTCAATTTTGTTTGACTGACTCTTGATGTCTCAAAGAATCATTAGTTTCTACTGGCCCAATTCTCATTTTTATGAAGTTGTTTTCTTCAGTTAACTTTTACATCTCCTTTTCCAACTGTCCAATTATTCCTTTTAAGGCATTGCTTTCTTCATTTGGTTTTTGTACTTCCTTTTTCATTTTTCCAATTTTCCCAGTTAGGTGTTTTGCTTCCTTTTTCCTTTGTCCAGTTTTCCTTCCTTAGGAGCTGTTCTCTTCAATGAATTCTTTTTTCATTCTTTTAATATCATTGTCCAGTTTATCTTCTATCTCTCTCATGTAGCTTTGAAAATCCTTTTTCAGTTCTTCCAAGGGTGCTCTTTTTGTTTGCAACTAATTCATAGTCCATTGTGAATTTTCAGATGGGAGTACAATCTCAGTGCTTATCTCTTTGGCATTCGTGTTTTGGTCCTTACCCACATGGAAATATTCTATCGTCTTTTCTTTCCTTATTTGCTTCTTACTCATGATGATGAAGCTTTGTTTGTTGTGGCCTCTGGTTCTTTCAGCTAAAAGCTACAGAACCTGGTACTTTACTGGCTGTTGTGAGAAAGTAGAGGCCAGGTGAAGTCTTTTTGTATTTCTCCAGATTTGCCCTGAAGACAGCTTGCTAAATGTAGGGGAGGCATGGTCTGGCCCCTGGAAGTCTCCTCAACTTAGCTAAAACAAAGTCAAGGTCAGTGGTTGGTGATCCTGGCTGCCCTAGCATCTTCCTAACTCCCCTGGGGTGCAGAGGCATGCATGGGGTCCTGATGTTGGTCATTGAAAGGCTCCATTCCTCTGGGTCTCCAGATCTCCTCCTGGTTCACTGAGGTGGGATTGTCTTGAGCAACTCTGGTTCTCCACCACAGCAAGAGGGCTCCACCTTAGCAATTTTCCTAGACTCACATGTTAAAAGACTGTTTGCCTCTTTTGCTAATTCCACTGATACAGGATTTTTCTGGGGAAATATTTTATGATACTTTCAAAGTCAACAAGTGGAGGGAGAGATGGCATTTACTGATCACTCTGCCACTTTGGCTGCTGGAAGTTCAAGTAGGTGATTTACAGATATGTAATCTGTGAACTGATAGTCTGAGGAGCAGCTGCTGCAGATACCTCTTCTTGCTCCACAGCTCTCACTCGCTTGGTTCCACTGGACTCCTGTCCTGGGTCGATATGCCCAAGATTCTGCAGTGCAGTCACTGACTCGGACCACTTGGGGCTTCCTGCCCTGTCCTGCCATGTTGGAGATGTGTTCTCTCTTTCTCTTTTATAGCAAATCTCTGCCATGGGACACCATGTTCCAAGAAGTTGAAACCAAGCATAGCAGCAGAAATAGAGTAGAGTGAGCCCTGTTCCTATTTTTTTTTTAAGGATGGGCAAAACATTTAAAGTTTTATAACTCTCAGGGATCTCTGCTGTCTAGTGATTTCTCCAGTATTGTAGCAAGCAGGTCTGAAATAAAAATCTGGTATTTCCTTAATAATTGTAAGGCAGTATAGAATCAGCTCTTACTGACTGCAGTATATCCATTTCCTAAAGGGTATTTATGACATCTATTCGCCCCTGTTGTTGCTAGAATTCCTTCCATTGCATCACAATAATGAAATGAATCAGTTAATAGTTAACCAATGATTTTTGAAGTCTTACCTTTTTCACTGTTCTGTGTTAGTAGCTTTTTCTTCCTATCAGGAACACACACAGTTTTTTGATCCACTTCTTTCTCCTCACTATTTAAAAATGTCTTTAGCAGCTAAATCTCCTTCCCTGTTCTGTGTTTGTTTTATTACTCTTGACTTTAAAAAGGCCTCATACATTTTAACTTTCCCACTTTTTATTTTTGTTGTATTTTCCATTTTGTTACTGTTGTATATAGCATGTTCCATAATTTTCTTTAATGACAACTAAGATGTGCCAGGTTTTAAATTCACTGTTACATGAAGTTCATATAAGGACCATTTACTTTCTGTGTGGTTAGATTTTCTCCTAAAGGTTTTTCTCTAATTTTATCTTGTATTTTCAGACTCCATTGTGCACCTTATTTAGGCAAATTTTAGTGAGATTAAGCAAACTCCTTACTTTGTCTTTTTACACTGGATGTGCAAAAAATGGATACTTCACATCTTTTTCCCTAAGGGAAAAAATAATATTCTTCCCACTGTAGCACCAATACAATATCACAGTACCTACAGCAGCCATGAATGTCACAGTGCAATTCTGAATCCTGACATACAACAGATTCTCCACAAGGAAGCCAGAACCAAAAACATTTATTCAGATACCAGAAAGCCAAACACATCATAGCAACAAAAACCTATAAACAAAGAAATGCAAAAAACAATGCCATCACCTTGTTAGGCTTCCCGCAAACCAACTACATTAAACAAATCACAAGCAGGCTCCTTAAACAAAATCACATACAAGCTCTTTCACTCACACTAGTCAGGTACCTGCTTGCCTGCATCTTCCTAGCCCTGACTGCTCTCTGACCAAAGTTCCTCTCAGTTCTGCTCTAGTTTTACTCTACTTCTGCCCCTTCCTGTTTTACCCTTCCTTCCCCACCCCACTTCCTGTTTGACCTATTCAGCAAATTCCTCCACCAAAGACTTCTATTTGATCCAGGCAGGTCACATGGGCCTATTAATGAATGGGAAAAACCTTCCCATTTAAATTATCATTACACCTTCACACCATCTCTCTAACTGAGTTGATATAAACACCTTTTCAGTTCAATTTCAAACTCCCACTAAACTTTGTGCCAGCTGAACAGCTCCCCAAGATTATCTATAACTTCTATCACTAGTTTTTGGCTGATGCTGAGATGATGCACTAGTTGTGTTCTCACTTCCTATGTCCAGGGATAAAATTTCAGCAACGAATATCAATACTTATAAAACAAGAAATGATCATATCTTAGTTTGAGTCTAGTCTTCAATATTTCACACTTCGTTATTATATGCTATTTAACTCTGGCCCAGTAAAGAAAAGAAACAAATAAATGGAGGGAGAGAAAGAAAGAAAAATGGAAAGGAAGAAAGAAAAAGAAAAAAGTAGTAAGTAAGCAAGGAAGAAAGAATGACTTATAAAAAAATTAAAGGGTGAAAAAGTTTGTGAAAATGGGAAAATAAGTGTTTGCAATTTTTACAAAATACATAGTAACCATTCATGTGCCTAAAATGCCAAAAAACATTGGTCATACATTTTAAATTTCTTTCAAATAAGTTACATAGTCTTCACTTTACTATTAGTACAGATAAATGTTAAACCTAGCTACATTTTAATATGCTGTTATTTAAGTTATCAGTTCTAGATCTTCTGTACTTGTTTCTTTCTTTACATATAGTGACATTCTTACTGAACCTCTAGGATCTCTACCTTGTCATGGTAGAGAAGTTTTATATTTCACTGAAGGTATAAACTATACTATTGGGGGTTATGCAAGACATTTTCTCAGTCATAGAGAAGAGTCCTGACAAAAGGTAAACTAGAGAAGAAATTGGCAAAACACTCAGGTATCTTTGCAAAGAAAACCTCATCGATAGTGTTGATATCCTGGAGGTCATGAAGAATCAGATAGGACTGAAAAAGATTCTTACTATCATTGCTCTGTTTTTGTCCCTCAATATCATTCACTTAAATTAATTGTACAGTCTTCTAACTGGTCTCTCTGACATAAACTCTTTCTCTTCAGAATTCTTATTTTTCACTGATGTATGGCCTCAAATTCATCAGTAATTTAGAGGGACATCTATCCCAAGCATGTAAAGATCCTCCTAGTGGGATGGGAAGATGAGAACAATTTGTTCCACTGTCTCCTTCATGGAGGCTGAAACAGGCACTATGGAGGGCTTGGAGTTTGGTCAGACACTGAAGATGACAAAGGCATCCCCTGCATCCAACTTTTCATCCTTAATTTTTCTTTCCACTTGACTTTCATGACTCCTAAAGAAAAGAGTGAGACTAATGACTTTATGCTCCTCTTTCTATACACACTCAAGTCAAGATACCACCCTATGTTGTTATTGATCCTCTTTGAGAAAAAGGATAAGCAACAGCATCTAGTTGAAATCATAAGCATCATTGGAACTAGTTGCTGGCTGCATGATTCTAGCAATTGAAATTTTTAGTTTTCATCGTGTAATGTATAAGCATTCAGGAACCTGCTATGTAGAAATGACCATGCTAGGCACTAGGGGAAATGAAAATATAAATAATATGCCCTCAATTAACAGGCAATTTACTAGAGTGGATGGGGAGAGAGGATCACAAGGGAATCCCAGTTAGAAAATGTAGGGGTCATTGGTGAGAGAGTCTAAAAAATTTTATTTTTTGATAGAGATTTTATTTTAACTGCTTTAAAAAATGAATGATTTTATTTAATCACAAGGAGATGGGTGCAGGAAACTATCCTAATTTCACAAAACTAGATCAGGCAAAGATTTGGAGGTATGTTGTCAGAAAGTCCAATTTGCTGGAGAGCAGAAATTGCATGAAATGTTATAGGGTAAGATATAGCTATAAAAGGGGACTGGAGCTGGAAGGAATAATGTCATGGATTTCAGAGAGAAGAAATGTGGACTTTGTCAAGTTTGCAATAAGAAAGCAGTAAAGTTTTTCAATGGAAGTAATGACGTGATTATTTTGCATATAAGCGATTGCTTTCTTTGAAGTGTATACATTTGTATATGTATGTATATATGTGTGCTATACATATATGAATGTGCATGCATGTACATGCATACACATACACACATGCACACATATCATGCATATGCATACATAGATGTATATATAAACACACATGCATATGTGCACACAAACACATGCATGTAAACAGGCATAAATGTGTATGCATGTTTACATATATGCAGGTACATGTGGTGGGTATTCGTGCATATGTCCACATATGTGCATGCACATACATAGAAATTCCATGGCACATACATATATGTACACACATGTGTGTGAATATATATATATATACATATTTAAATATAATCCCTTTGTTGTGATAAAATACTGTTATCATTTTTAATCATTTTTCAACAAGTCATTTAAGGGTATTGGGTTGAGGAAAGGAATATGCATAAATACATAAATGTTGGTTTAACATATAAATTTATAATGTTATATCTGATTATAGTCTTTGTTGTTCATTCAGTTATGTTAGATTCTTAGTTACCCTGTTGACCATTGTACACCAGGCCCTTCCATAGTCTACTTTCCAAAGTCTATCCAATCTCATATTCGCTGCTTCGATGACGCTATTTTATCTTCTGCCATCTCCTTATCCTTTTTCTTTCAATCTCCTCCAATAGCAGAGGCTTTTCCAATGAGTCCCATCTTGTTATTACGTGTCCAAAATATTTAAGTTTGAACTTCAAAATGTTTACTTCCCACACATAATTTGAATTAATTTTATGTATTTAATAATATGATCTCCTTACTTATGAGGGACTCTCAAAAGTCATCTGAAGCACCAAAATTCAAGAGCTCAATTTTCCTTATAATAAAAATTTTATAACAATACTTTGCTACTGGGAAAAAAAAAAAAACTTTTCTTATATGAACCTTTGTAGATAAGATGGTGTATCTACCTTATATTATGTTGTCCAGATTTTCCATAGGTTTCCTTTCAAGAAGGAACTGTCTTTTAATTTCATGACTACAGTCACTGCAGTGATGGTTGAGTCCAAGAATTTAAAATCTGACACTGCTTCCAATTATTCTCCCTCTGTTTGTCTGGAACTTATAGAGCCATTTATCATGATTTTAGTTTTTTTTTTTTAAATGTTAAACTTCAAGACAGTTTAAAAGCTCTCTTCTTTTCCTCTATTCAAAAGACTTCTTAATTTTTATATTTTCTGCAATCAGAGTGGTATCATTTGGTAATCTGAAATTGTCTCAAAATCCTTAATTCTGACTTTTGATTTATGAAACCTGAAATTTCTCATGATGTACTCAGACATATATACCACCTTGTCATATTCATGTTCCAAATCTTAAATCAAATAGTTGTTCTATGTTTGGTTCCAGCTGCTGCTTGACCCACCTGCTCGTTCATCAGGGGACACATAAGTTACCTGGTACTCACTTCTCTTTGTAAACGTGCCACATTTTGTTATGATCAACACAAAATATTTTATGTTAGTAAATGAAGCAGAAGTGATCTTTAACTTTTTGTTTTTTCATCTGGAACTCCTTTGCTTTCTTGATATTATGGCAAATGCTGACAATTTGTTCTCTACTTCCTCAGCCTCTGAAAAATAATTTTCACTTATGGTAATTCTTATTTCACATATTGCTGAGCCTACTTCCAGAATCTTAAGCTTTCTGGAATATGAAATATGCACAATTGTTCAGCAATTTGAACATTTTGTCCTTGCCCTTACATAGCATTGGGATATAAGCTGATCTTTTCCAATCCCATGGCCACCGTTGAGCTTCAGAATTTGCTGGCTTATTGAGTACAGCACTTAATAGAATTATCTCTTAAGACTTTGTATAGCTCAGCTTGAATTATGTCACCTTCACTGGCCTTATTCTTAGCAAAACTTCCTAAGGCCCAATTAAATTTATTCTCCGGGAGTCTGGCTCTAGATCATTAACCAAAGCATCATGATCATTGGTGATGTTAAAATATTTTTTGGATTTTCACAAAATATTATTATGCATAATGCTACATATGCACATAGAAAATTATATATTTATATGATTGTAACATTACAAAATATGCAATCATACTATATTATGTATCACATAATAACACACAATGCAATTATACATTAATATTTTAATATAATTATATTATGCATAATAATATAACAATGTAATTATTTGCATTACATACCCCAACTCAAATCCTATCTATCTTTCAGTGACTTTCTCCAGTTACAATTATGGAATGATAATAGTAGTTTATTGTTACAATGCATTTTACATATTTTACCTTCATTCTTATAACAACCCTGTGAAATAAGTAATATTATATGAATATGTATCTATTTAGTTATATATTACCATTATGGTTTGCAAAGAACATTGCACAATATTTCTTTTGATTCTTACATCATTTCTATGAGGTAAGGCACTTTTAGCATCCCCTACAGGTGGGGAAACTGCACCTTAGAAAGGTTAAGTAAATTCCCCAGTGTCATCCAGGTGTCTGAATGTGTCTGAATCAGGATATGAACATAGGGGTTTCTGATTCCCAACACAGCCTTCTATACACTGTGTCATTTAGCTCCTCATCAATGTAATGAAGGAGAATAAAAGGGAAGGCAATGTAGTTTGTAGAAAGTCCACTGGCTTTGGAGTTAGATGGACTGAGTTCAAATTCTAGTTCTTCCTCTCATTAGCTATGTAATCTGAGGGAATTAACTTCAGCACCCTGGATCTTGTCTTCTTTTTCTAGACATTGCCTCAATTCGCTTGCAATGCTAAATTGTATTACCTCATGAACAGAGGACCTGTAGATGAAATATGCGTTCACAATACTGTGCCTAAGCAAATGTTTGGGACTGACAAAAAAACAAAATAAAACAAAACAAAAAACTCTTCAGGTAAAAAATATATACATTGCATATATCCTTTTATATAAAATGTGAAAGATGTGATATCATATGATAGGTAGTATTATTATATATTATTATTATGTAGATACAGAATTATTATATTATCAACAGCAAAATAGGATGTCTGCCTAATATTTCACCAATTATAGAATTTGCTTGCCTACTGGTAAATCCAAAGGGGAATGCAATGACTATTTAAGCCATGGGCAAAATATTTAGTCATTTAATCAACTACAATGGAATTTGTTTTATACTAATATTCATTGGCTCAGATGCTTTCTTACAATGTATATTGAATGTGAGGTTTTTATATAGAATTAAAGTTTGTTTTTTGTTATTCATCCTTCATTCTTGAAGAGGAATAAATACATCATGAGTGTGATGTCTTGACTTGCATGTGAATTGAATTTGAGTGTGGCAAAGCTGTGCAAAGTCTTCAGCCTTGGTCTCTCCTTCAGAGTCATTGGAGAGGAGTGGAAAGGCAAAGATCAAGATGACTAGCAATAACTCAGGATGCAGTGACCTTGGTCTTTGTTGGGAAGAATCTTAGATACGGTTAGAAAACTGAGGTGATGTCAAGTTGCAGAGAGCATTGAGTAAACAGAAAATAGAGAAATCTGAACTTTATTTGAAAGGGAATCAGTTAAGATTTTTGATCAGTAATTCAATGAAGTAAAAGTAGATTTGTTTGTCTGTTTCTTTACTTTTTCTCCTCGAACTCTTTTATTTTCTCCATAATCCAGCAAATATTGGTAATTTGATCTCTACTTTATGGGAAGGAAGATTATTCTGGCCAAAATATAAGAATAGAAACATTCACTGATAAATTTCTAATGTACCATAAAACTCTTAAGAACAGAAATTGACATAAAAATTCCTGGATCAGGAATGAAAGTAACCTGGTATTAATGTTTAATTAATCAATTAAAAATTAATTTCTCAAAATTTGCTAATCTGTCTTTATTGTCTCTACTTTTAATACTAAAAAGAATAAAATTTCAATAGAGGGTCAAAAGTTTAGAGCTGGATTGGAATTTCCAGGTTAACAAGTCTAATTTTACTTATATTTTCAAAAGTTCTTATATCAGTAAGTTTATAGTATTTTTTCTCTTGTTTGTGGCAAGAATGAATGTTGTACTTTGTCAATTATCTTTCTTTTCCAACAACTTTTAATATAATCCCATAGATCTTTTAAAAAAAATTGTTGTTTTCCTAATACTGAATAACTTTATTACCCTGCTATAATTTGATCATGATGAATTCATAAATATCCATATATTGCTATAGTAATTTACTGTCTTTATTTTAATGTTTTTGAATCATTAATCGTGAATAATATCAATCTATATTCAATCAAATCCACATTTGTTTTATACATTCTACAAAACAAAGTACCATACGTAACTTCTTGTCTTGAAACTTCTTGTCTATTTATCCCCAAGAAATGGAAGCCATATGAAAACAAAATTACTTCAGAGATTATGAGGCAATTATGACTAATTTGACTTATTTGGTCCCCATTCTCTTATTTCTCTTTTCAACCTTTTGTTGGAATGGTACCTTTTAGGGTTATATTTCTTACTCCTTATATCCTTCTTTCCTCATGTCTTACAGGGTAATTTAGAAAATATATTTACCTTCATGGTCCTATCGATGAGAGGCGTCAATCACAAGACCTGTGCAACATTCCTGAGTTCAGTAGCAACCATATTAACGTGCAATTGGGAAATTTTTGGCTAAAAATATAATAGAACATATACAATGTTAAAATGTGGATCAGTGAGTACGAAGCCACCAGCTACTTTCTTGTGTAGTTTTAGTGACCCTTTTCTATTTGTGTTTGATACCACTGCTTAGACAACAGGACAGTCACTGACTGTATCATACTTTGTCTCAAACAATATGTAATTTTGAAACGAGAGGAGCTCTGGGCCTTCCACTGATATGAATGCTCTCTCATAACATGACCTGCCTACTACAGGAATGGACTATCCCTGCTCCCTAGGAATGTCTTCTTCCTTCTCTTGTGAGTAGCAAGAAAGTTTATTAAAACTACTTATTTAGACACTAATAATTTTGTTTTCTGAATTCCCCGGAACCTCAGAGTTCAAAGCTCTTACAATCTTAAAAAAAAACAACTGTACCTTGACCTCCATTAATATTAAAAAATTAGAAATAAGCTTTTTTCAGAGAATTTGAAAACAAGTTAGAAGAAACAAAAGTTATACATGTAAGAGAATAAAATTTATAAGTAACGGTTGAAGTTATGACAAGATGCCTCATTACTTACCAGAAAATTCAAATTAATATGTTATAAACTGAATATATAAGTGCTGAAGAGATGCTAATCAAAGGAGTTGGAAGAATGTCAAATAGATACTGTAGTTTGAGTGCAGTAGTTGTGAAGAGTAATAAGAAATGAAAGGACCAGCGGATAGAACTTTCTATCAGGATGAGGAGGTTAGGTTTGAAATAGATAGTAGGCAGTCACTACAGACTGATTTATAAACAAGAGCATGATAAGAAGAGTTCAATTTAAGGATGTTTTTTTTTTGTTTATATAAATTTATTTATTTAAATTTTTACATTCATTTTCACAAAATCTTGGGTTCTAAATTTTCTCCCCATTTGTCACTTCCACCCACCCCAATGCACCGAGTATTCTAATTTTCCCTATCACCAATATGCCCTCTCTTCTATCATCCTTCCCTTCCCTTGTCCCCATCTTCCCTTTTGTCCTGCAGGGCCAGATAACTTTCTATTCCCCATCACCTGTATTTCTTATTCCTAGTAGCAAAAACAATACTCGACAGTTGTTTCTAAACCGTCTAAACCAACTTCTCCCTATCCCTCCCTCCCCACCCATTCCTTTTGGGAAGGCAGGCAATTCAATATAGGCCATATCTGTGTGGTTTTGCAAATGACTTCGATAATAGTCGTTGTAAGACTAACTATATTTCCCTCCATACTATTCTGCCCCCCATTGCTTCTATTATCTCGTTTGATCCTGTCCCTCCCCAAGAGGGCTGATTTCAAATTGCTCACTCCTCTATTGCTCTCCCTTCCATCATCCCCCCAACCCTGCTTATCCCCTTCTCCCCCACTTTGCAGTATTTTAAGATAGGTTTTCATACCAAAATGAGTGTGCATTTTATTCCTTCCTTTAGTCGAATGTGATGAGAGCAAATTTCATGTTTTTCTCTCAGCTCCCCTCTTTTCCCCTCCGCTAAAGAGTCTCCTGCATGCCTCTTCTATGAGAGATAATTTGCCTCATTCCATTTCTCCCTCTCTCCTCAAAACACATTTCTCTCTCGCCGTTTAACTTCATTTTTTTTAAAGATATGATCCCATTCTGTTCAATTCACTCTGTGCTATCTGTTTCTCTGTGTGCCTGCACGTGTGTATGTGTGTGTGTGCGTGTAATCCCACCAACTACCAAGATACTGAAAAGTTTCAAGAGTTACAAATGTTGTCTTTCCATGTAGGAATTTAAACAGTTCAACTTTAGTAAGTCCTTTGTGACTTCTATTTGCTGTTTACCTTTTCATGTTTTTTTCATTCTTATGTTTGAAAGTCAAATTTTCTTCCCAGCTCTGGTCTTTTCATCAATAATACTTGAAAGTCTTCTATTTCATTGAAAGACCATTTTCCCCCCGGAAGAATTATACTCAGTTTTGCTGGGTAGGTGATTCTTGGTTTTAGTCCTAGTTCTTTTGACTTCTGGAATATCATATTCCACACCCTTCAGTTGCTTAATGTAGAAGCTGCTAGATCCTGTGTTATCCTGATTGTATTCCCACAATACTTGAATTGCTTCTTTTTAGCTGCTTGAAATATTTTCTTCTTGACATGGGAGCTTTGGAATTTGGCTACGATGTTCCTAGGAGTTTCTCTTTTTGGATCTCTTTCAGGAGGTGATCAGTGTATTCTTTCAATATTTATTTTGCCCTCTGGGTCTAGAATGTCAGGGCAGTTTTCCTTGATAATTTCATGAAAGATGATGTCTAGGCTCTTTTTTTGATCATGGCTTTCATGTAGTCCCATCATTTTTAAATTGTCTTTCCTGGATCTATTTTCCAGATCAGTTGTTTTTCCAATGAGATATTTCACATTATCTTCCATTTGTTCATTCTTTTGGCTTTGTTTGGTGATTTTTTGGTTTCTCACAAAGTCATTAGCCCCCATCTTTTCCATTCTAATTTTTAAAGAGCTATTTTCTTCAGTGAGCTTTTGGACGTCCCTTTCCATTTGGCTAATTCTGCTTTTGATAGCATTCTTCTCTTCATTGGCTTTTTGAACCTCTTTTGCCAATTGAGTGAGCCTATTTTTGAAGGTGTTATTTTCTTCAGCATATTTTTGGGTCTCCAAAACAAGGTCTTGACCTGCTTTTCATGCTTTTCTTGCATCTCTCTCATTTCTCTTCCCAGTTTTTCCTCTACCTGTCTAACTTGATTTTCAAAATCCTTTTTGAGCTCTTCCATGGCCTGAGGCCATTGAATATTTATTTGGTATGCTTGGGATACAGAAGCCTTGACTTCTATGTCTTTCCCTGATGGTAAACTTTATTCTGCCTCATCTGAAAGGATGGGAGGAGATACCTATTCACCAAGAAAGTAACCTTCTATGAACTTACTTTTTTCCCTTTTTGTGGGCATTTTCCCAGCCAGTTTCTTGACTTCTGAGATTCCTCTCCACCCTTGCCTTGCCTCTAGGTCTGCCCAGCTAGTGTTTGGGGGATGAGATTCAAATGTTGCTTCCCAGTCTCAGGCTTTTCTGCAGTGTTGGGCTGCTATTCAATGTTAGATTCATGTCAGAAGCTGGGATGTGGGCAGGGTAGCCGGCACCTGGCTCATTTCCCTCAGTGGGTTTATGCAGAGATCTTCAACATTTGATCTGAGCTCCTTGCCTGCTTTGGGATCCCCTGTCCACTGCTGCCTCTCCTGCTATCTCCTGAGGGGGCCTGAGTTATGGAGACACCCTGCTCCCCTCTCCGGCTCTCTCACTGACCTTTAGCATCTATGGGTGGAAGGACTTGTGTGGTCCCTGGAGATTCCGTCCCTGAAGCCTGCTCGAATCTGCTCCTCTTGCTGCCACGTGGCCAAGGTAGGGCTGGGCTCTGCTCCGGGTCTGGTGTGTGACAGACTTTTGGTGTTGGTTTTTCAGGGCTCTCTGGAACAGAAATCTCCTCCACTCGGCTGCTGTGTGGCTTTTGCTGCTTCAGAATTTGTTGAGAGTTCTTCTTTACAGGTATTTTATGGGCTGTGGCTTTGGAACTAGCTTATGTGAATCTTTCTACTCTGCCATCTTGGCTCCTCCCCCAGGATGGTTAATTTTTGACAGTTGGAGGCAAGGGAAAACTGGAAGTAAGGAGAGCATTTCAGAGCCTATTTTTAGCACTACACGTGTGAGGTCTTGTGGTTCTCAGTTTTAAATAAGTGGTCATGAAGATGAAGAAGAAATAATCATACTTTGTTTATATATTTATATACATACTTGTTTATATACATAAATTATATATATATATATATACATATACACATATATGTAGATAATATGGAGGAAAAATATTAAGATATCTTTATTCACTGAAGGTTGGAACTGGAGAGAAATAAATGAAAAAAAGGTGCAGTTCTGTATAACTCCATTGAGCATATTCTTAAAAGGGATACTTCCCCCATATACAACAGGAGACACACAGAAAAAGCGTAATGGGAAAAGGATTTGTATGGTAGTTATGAGAATTACTTTATAATCTGACCTATGACAATTCATAGCCTGCCTGGCTTTCATGTTCATGTAAAACAAGCAGATTGGATTTGATAATCTAAAATTCTCTTCAGGTATAATTCTCTAGAATGTGAAGTAGGGAGCCACTTAATATTGTTAAGCAAGGAAGTTAAAAAAATGACGGAGGCATTTATAAATAATTGTTAAGCAGGAATGAGTCCAAAGATGACAAGGAATCAAAGTGTATACATTTTATATTTAATGAATATCAACTAAACTATTGGTGCACTAAAATGTATATCAATGAATATTAAACTTTTTATTATTAACATGAAGTTTTATACATAGATCAAAATTAAGTTAAACTTTATACAAATATGCAAATATATTTTCAGGATGTAAAACACACATAAACAAACTAAGACAAATATGACAAATACACATGTACATACATGTATGCATTTACATACATATATGCATGTGTGTGCATGCATATGTGTTTATATATTCATACACATATGAATGCATGTGTATATATATGTATACAAACTTTCATCCAATATCTTCATATTTAATCTCAAAATAGAATAGGTATTGTTTCTCAATAAAGTCAGATCCATTCTTTCCTGCCTTTATAGAAACATTAGGTACAATTCTCAACCAAAACCTTTACCTAGAGGAAAAGATAATTAAATTTGGTGAACACAAAACTCAGATAAAATACTAGAAAAACTGAATCATATGTGTTTTTTATACCATATTCTTATATATGTGTATGCTACCTCTTCCATTAGAATAGAAGTCCATTAAGAATAAAGATTGTTTGATTATTTTGTATTTGTATCCAATAGGTTCAGTACAGTGTCTGGTATATGGTAGTAATAAGAAAATATATATTTCTTTAAAGTTTTCAAATTTACTTTACTAGTATATAAATTTATTTATGGAATTTAATTATTTTCTGGTTGAATAATGATTAAGCTCAACCTTGAAGGAGAAAAATGTCAGAAAATGGGAGCTGAAGAGGTGTATTTAGAAATGGAGCCTGATAGCAAAACTTTCTCTTGGTGGTAATGGAGTTGTGGAAGACTTCTTTAGGAACAATTAGATGGGCAACTCCCTTTTCCAATACTATTTACCTCTCTTGGTCACTGAGTAAGCACCAGAAATATGAGGTCCTCTAAAGCACAGAACCCAGAGCAAAAACCCCCATTTGTCCTATTCTAGAGATATCTTTAAACTGAACTGCCAGCTGCTACAAAAATAAATTAGCCACATAGAAAAAAGAGAAGTCAGAAAGAAAAAAAATGGCTTAGTGGAGCTAAAATGGCAGAGCAGAAATCCACACCTACTCTAGTTCTCATCCTCATAGCCCATAAAATACCAGTAAACAATAACCTTAAGCAAATTCTAGAGCAGAAGAATACAAAAAACGACAAAGTGAGAGAGATTTTCAGCTCAAGACAGCCTAAAAGGCAGACAGGAATTGCATCAGGTCTGGAGGTAAGTACAGCCCTACTAATCACTACTGATTAGAGAGAGGCAAATGAAAACATCTAGGAGATACCACATCACACCTATCAGGTTGGCTAACATGGCAAAACAGGTTGATGAAAAATGTTGGAGAAGATGTAGGAGGGTTGAAACACTAATTCATTGTTGGTGGAGCTGTCAGCTGATTCAAGCATTCTGAAAAGCAATTTGCAACTATGTCCAAAGGCCTACAAAAATTGCCCATACTCTTTGACACAAAAATGCCTTTTCTAAGATTGTATCCCCAAGAGATCATAAAAATGGAAAAGGGTCTCACAGGTGCAAAAATATTTATAGCAGCACTCTTTGTGGTAGCCAAAAACTAGAAATCAAGGGGATGCTCATCAATTGGGGAATGCTTGAATAAATTGTGGTATATGAATATAATGGAATATTATTGTGCTATGAGAAATGATGAATAAGAAGACTTCAGAGAGGCCTGGAAAGACTTATATGAACTGATGCTGAGTGAAAAGAGCAGAGCCTGGAGAACTTTGTACACACCAACAAGTACAGCATGTGAGGATGTTTTCTGGTAGACTTAGACCTTCACTGAAATGCAAGGACTTAATGACTCCCAATAGTCTCTTAAGGCAAAATGTTTTCTGCATCCACAGGAAAAATTATGGAATTCAATTGAAGAATGTAATAGATCATTTTCTTTTTTTTTCTTTTATTTATTTATTTATTTGTTTGTTTGTTTGTTTATTTTACGTTCATTTTCACAAATTTTTGGGTTCCAAATTTTCTCCCCTTTTATCCCCTCCCCCCACCCCAATACCCCAAGCAATCTAATTTTCCCTATCTCCAATCTGCCCTCTCTTCTGTCATCTCTCCCTTCTCTTGTCTCCATCTTCTCTTTTCTCCTTGTATTGCATTTTGGTTTGTTTTATGATTTCTCCTATTAATTTTAATTTTTCTATGCAACACAACTAAGGTGGAAATGTAGTTAATAGTAATGTATGTATACAATCTATATTAAATTATATGCTATCTCAGGGAGGTAGGGAGGAGGGAGGTAGAAAGAAGGTGGAGGAGAGGGAAAAATCTAAGTTATAAAGAAATGCTTGTAAAACACTGAAAACAAATAAAATAATAATAATAATAAGTAAAAATAAATTAGAAAAATAAAATCAAGTAAGAGAGGTGGAGGTAAAATTGGGAAGAGAAATGAGAGCTATGTAATAAAATCATGAAAAGCAAAGTCACCAGCTTGCTAAAGGAGACCCAAGAAATGCTGAAGAAAGTAACACCTTTAAAAATAGGCTAACTTAATTGGCAAAAGAGGTCCAAAAAGCCAATGATAAGTAGAATGCTTTAAAAAGCAGAATTAGACAAATTGAAAAGGAGGTTCAAAAGCTAACTGAAGAAAACAGTTCTTTAAAAATTAGAAAGGAGCAGATGGAAACTAATGACTTTCTGAGAAACCAAGAAACTACAAAACAAAACCAAAGGAATTAAAAAACAGAAGAAAATGTGACATATCTCATTGGAAAAACAACTGACTTGGAAAATGGATTCAGGAGAGACAATTTAAAAATTATGGGTCTATCTGAAAGTCATGATCGAAAAAAGAGCCTAGACATCAACCTTCATGAAATTATCCAGGAAGACTTCCTTGATATTCTGGAACCAAATGTTAAAATAAATATTGAAATAATGCACTGATCTCCTCCTTAATGAAATCTGAAAAGAGAAACTCCTAGGAATATTGTGGAGAAATTCCAAAGTTGCCAGGTCAAGGATAAAATATTACAAACAACTAATAAAAAGCAGTTCCAGTACTTGTTGAAATAAAATCAGGATAATACAAGATCTAACAGCTTCTAGATTAACAGATCAAAAGTCTTGGAATATGATATTCCAGAAGTCAAAGGAATTAGAATTAAAACCAAAAATCACTTACTCAGTAAAAATAAATATTTTTTCAGAGGAATAACTGATCATTCATTCAAATAGAGTGCTTTCAAGTATTCTTGAAGAAAAGACCAGACTTGAATAGAAAATTTGATTTTCAAACACAGGAATCAAGAGAAGCAAGAAAAGGTGAACAGGAAAGAGAAATCATAAAGGACTTACTAAAGTTGAACTGTTTTCATCTCTACATGGAAAGATAATATTTGTAATTTTCGAAACTTCTCAGTATTTGGATAGTTGGAGGGATTATACACCCCCCATATGTGTGTGTATATATATATATATATATATATATATATATATATATTTGCATATTTATCTATATATAGATAAATAAGTCTATATACCTATACATACATACATATATCTATCTATCCACCTATCTATATGTGTGTATATGCATGTGTATATATGTGTGTGTATATATATGTATATATATATATGGATATGAATATGAATATGGATATGGATATGTAGACAGAGTACAGGGTGAGTTGAATAGGAAGGGATGTTATCTGAAAACTCAAATTAAGGAGTAAAAGAGGAATATATTTGGAGGAGAAAGGGAAAAATGGAATGGGGCAAATTATCTCACATAAAAGAGACAAGATATAGCTTTTTCAATGGAGGGGAAAAGATGGGAGGTGAGAGTGAAAAACTGAAGCTTACTCTCATCACATCTGACTTAAGAATGGAATAATGAGTGCACACTCAATTTCGTATGAAAATTCATATTACACTACAAGTAAGTATGGGAAAAGAGGACAAGTGGTGGGGGATGATAGCAAGGAGGGGAAATGCGTGGAGAGAGTAATTAGAAGTCAACACTTTTGGAGAGGGACAAGGTCAAAAGAGAGAATAGAAAAAATGGGATCAGGGTGGGATGGAGGGAAATATAATTATTGTTATACAACTTGACTATTATGGAAGTCCTTTGAAAAACTACAGGTATATAGCCTACATTGAATTGCTTACCTTCTCAGTGGTGATGGATGGGGAGGGAGGAAAGGAGAGAAGTTAGAACTAAAAATTTCAGGAACACATGTTGACAATTGTTTTTGCTTGCAACTGAGAAATACAAAATACAGGTAATGGGGTATAGACATCTATTTTGCCCTACCAGAAAAAAAGATATGATGAGGATAAGGGAAGGGAGGGATGTAATGGAAAGGAGGGCAGATTTGAGTAAGGGGTAATATGAATGCACGGTGTTTGGGGGTGAGGGCAGGGGAGAGATGGGAGTAAATTTGGAGCTCAAAATTTTGTGGAAATGAATGTTGAAAATTAAAAATAAATGAACATTAAATTAAGAAAAAAATAGTTGACCAATTTAGCCTTGCAGTGACAGAAAACAAAAATCCTCAGTCACATCATAGAACAATTAATCCTGAAAGAGATAAAATATATAACAAAGGAGGGAAAAAATTGTAAGCAAAAATAAAAAAAAAATGGCAAGAAAATGTAATTGGAAAAAAAACATGGGAAATAAACAGTAGAAAATGAGGCATTTGTGGTTATTTTGTGGAAGATTCAAACATACAACTTCCATTTACCTTCATATCTTTCACCTTAATGCCATAATGGTTCAGAGAAATGATAAAAGAAAACGACTGAAGAGAACAACCTAAACATAAGACAAGAGAAGCAATAAGTGAAAGCAACTTGATTTAACTTGAAGAGTTATTAACCACTAGGAAATTCGAAACATTTAAGAACTGAGGAGGTGTGAGTCAAACAAGAGAAGATAAGAGATTTCTTTTTATATCCAGTTGGCATTGCAGTCTCCCATCCAAGGACTGAGCTAATAAATTAAAACATTTTGGGAAATTTTCTTTCAAGTATGATATTGCAAGATGAGAGGCCATGGTCCTTCTGTAGGTAATCAAATACCTATTGAATTTCTCATTACCCAAAGGCAACTTTTTTGTGTTTTAATTTGATTATCTTGATTCACTGCTGCTGCAATTTTTAATATTATATTAAAAATTCTTACTGCAAAAATTGTAAACTATGAAAGCAAGTACTCATGGGAGTGAAAAATAAAAACTATCTAATGTTCTACATAGGTTGTTCTCAGTACATTATCAGTGAGAATCATGAATTTCTAAGCTAATGGGAGGCTAGAAGTAGATTTTATACATATTTTCAAAAAAAATCTAAAGTCATTTAAAAAGTAAATCACACACTATGAAAAATGTTAATGGGGAAAAACAGCTGAAAGACAGAATAAATGCAAGGACTCAACTGAGCTGTCCCCTAAACCCCTCAAAATACCTGTAAAAATGACTCTAAACAAACTTTGGAGAAGCAGAAACCACAAAAAGGCAAAGTAAAACAAATTTATGGCCCAAGATAACCTGCAAGGTCTACAGGAAAGGTCTGTTACACTATGAAGGAAGAAGAGCATAGTATGGGTTCCACCAGCATAAACCAGACTGCAGAAATCCTAGGGCATGCTTCAGTGGACTATATTACTAGCAGTTCTGGTGATTTTCAGACTTCTAAATCCACAAACGCCAAAGACAGCTTAGGAGGCCTGAGGGAAAGATCTGACATACCTGATTGAGAGAGAAGCATAGGCCAGTTCAGGTCTCACCAGCACAGCCCTGGTCCCAGAAAACTAGGACCAAAACTTGGGAGTTAATGAATCAGCAGTGGTAGCAGAAGTGGCTGCAGAGGCAGACACAATAGCTGTTTCCAGGGCTCTCAGTCCACCGATAGTAAGAGGATCCAAAAACTGTTCAGAAAAAGATTTCAGGGGTCTCTTTGATGGCACTGTGACAGGAATCTGTGGCTTTACCCATACATAGATCTGGGTCAACAGTCTTGAGCATCAGTCCTGAGGTGAGGGGGCCACTGATATAGGAGAGATAGTGGAAGCACTGGAGAGGGAACCTTCCTAAGAGTTTCAGGACAGAAAAGAGTATTGTGGTCACTCACAGACCAGAGTACAGGCCAGGAAAGGAGTAAATACCTCCCCTTACATCATGGTACCTTGGAATAACTGAAAACTTATAGGTCACTAGAAGTATCTAAGAAAACATCTGTAAAAAACCCTTAATTCTTGAGACAGCACATCTTCTACACTGGAAAAAATTCCTACATTAATAAAGATTAAAAAGTCAAGTAACTGGCTGCGAAAATGAACAAACAACAGAAAAACTCAGACTATATAAACTTACTTTGGTGACAAAGAAGGACAAAAAAACATACAACAAGAGGAAGGCAACAAAGTCAAAGATCTTATATCCAAAACCTTCAAGGGGCGCCATGGAAGGCCTCAAAAAGGATTTTGGAAATCAAGTAAAATAAGTAGAGGAAGAATTGGAAAGAGAAATGAGAGTGATGCAAGAAAATCTTGCAAAACGGGTCAAAAAACTGACTAAATGAGACACAAAAGATACTGAAGAAAATAACACCTTAAAGAGTAGACCAACCCAAATGTTAAAAGCAGCCCAGAAAGCCTGGCAGGAAAAGAATATCTTAAAAAGCGGACTTTGTTGAATGGAAAATGATGTTCAAAAGCTCACTGAAGAAAACAATTCCTTAAAAATTAGAATGGAGAAAATGGAAGCTAATGACTCTATGAGAAATCAAGGAATTAAAAAAAAGAAGAAAAAGTTATAGACAATGTGAAACAACTCACTGGAACATATAACTGACTTGTATATATATGTAAGTGTGTGTATATATATATATATATATATATATATATATATATATGTGTGTGTGTGTGTGTGTGTATGTGTGTATGTATGTATGTGTGTATATGTATGTATATATATATATATGTGTATGGATGTATGTATATACACATATATAGAATGGTAAATTACCTCACATAAAAGAGGTAAAACAATGTTTAAAACAATGGAAAAGAGTGGAGGTGAGATGGAATGAATGAACCTTATTCTCATCAGATTTGGTGTTAGGAGGTAATAACAAGCACACTCAAATGGATATGGAAATTATCTTACCGTACAGGAAAGTAGAGGGTATGTGAAACAATTTGTGTGTGTGTGCATGGGGGGGCGTGATAGAAGGGAGGGAAGAAGAGGAGAGATGGTAATGAGACGCAAAAACTTTTGAGGAGGGACGTGGAGAAAATCGAGAGAGAATAGAATAAATGGAGATGGGGGAACAAGATAGAGGAAAATAAAATTAAAAGTAATAACTACAAAAAAATGAAGCAACTTCCTCTGATAAAGGACTCATTTTGCTAACACATAGAGAACTATGTCAAGTTTATAAAAATGATAGTCATTCCCCAGTAGAAAAATGACAAAAAGATATAATCAGTTTTCAGATGAAGTAATTAAAGCTTTCTATAGCCATAAGAAAAAAAAATATTTTAACTCACTATTGATTGGAGTAGTGAAAGTTAAAACAATTCTGATGTACTACATCACACCTATTAGATTATATAATAGGATAGAAAAGTAAATTACAAATCTTGGAGGAAATGTGTAAAAAATAACATATTAATAATATACTGGTGATGTTGCGAATTGATTAAACCATTCTATAGGACACTTTGGAACTATGCCCAAAGGGCTATAAAACAATTGCACACCCTTTGATGTAGCAACACCCCTACTAGGTCTGTTTCCTGAAAGAGAAAAAAATAAGGACCTATATGTACAAAACCATTTATAGCAGCTCTTTTCTTGGGGTATAGAGTTAGAAATTAATGGGAAGTACTTATAATGAAACATGGTTGAATAAGTTGTGATATGTAATTATGATGGGGTATTATTGCACTATAAGAAATAATGAGCAGGTTACTCTCAGTAAAACCTAAAAAGACTTACATGGCTCATGTGAAATGAAATGTCCTGGGTACAAAGTAACACAGCATTGTAAGATGATCAGCTGGGAATGACTTAGCAATTTTCTTACCAATACAGTGATCCATGACAACCCTGAAGGACTTAAACTGGAAAATGCTATCCATCCCCAGAGAAAGAACTGTTGTTTTCTGAATACAGATTGAAGCAACTTATTTTTTTTTTACTTTACTTCTCTTGAGGTTATTTTGTGTACGTTTTGTTTCACACAGGACTATTATGGATATGTTTTGCATGACTAGCCATATATGACCTATACGGAATTACTTGCCTTCTCAATGTTGGGGCAGGGGAAGAATGGATATAGAGGAAGGGAGAGAATTTGGAATTGCAAGTTTTTAAAAAGCAAACACTGCAAATTGTTTTTACTTATAACTGGGGAAAAATTAAATGTAAATAAATACAAAAAAAAAAAAAAAAAAACAACTGTTAATGAGAAGCAGATCCAAGACGGCAGAGATAAGTCAGGGACTCAACTTAACTTTCCCCACTTTCCTTCCAGGGAACCTTGAATAACTCCTTAAAACGAATTCTGGAGTTGTAGTATTCACAAAAACACAGCAAAAAATTTTCCATCGTAAAGCAACTTGGAAGTTTGACAGGGAATGTTTACAGCATAGTAATGAGAGTGGATCACAGGCCTGCAAGGGATTTATGAGAGCAGCATGGGGACCAACAAAGCAGAAATAGGCCTTTCAATGACCATATCAGCGATGGCAAAAGCAGATTCTGAAATTTCAGTCCATAGAAGGGAAGGGGGACAGACAACTCATCATTAGAAGATTACTGGAGACCCTTTGCTTACACTGGTTTGTAGGACTCTGCTGCATTGCCCATATGTGGAAAGAGGTTGTAGTCACTAGATGAGAAAAAGTAGTAGCACACCAGATTTTGTGACCACAGAGGAGGAGGGACCCTATTCACAGTTTCAGGGTGGAAAACTGCACTTATGTCCATGCACAGAGTAGAACACAGACGGGGAGAGTAGTCACATTGAAAGACCTGATGTCTTACATACCTCTAGAATTAGCTCTGAGAGCAACTTCAAGAATGGCTTGAAGGTAAGTCATTAAGGAAAACCTTATTAAAAAATCCAAAGGGCCAGATAGGTTCATAAGTGAATGCTACCAAACATGTAAAGAACAATTAATTCCAATATTATATAAACTACTTGGGAAAACATATTTCTTTCTCTTCTAACTCTTTTTATGATGCAAATACAGTGCTGATACCTAAACTAGGCAGGGCTAAAACAGAGAAAGAAAATTATAGACCAATACCCCTAATGAATATCAAGGCAAAAATTAAAAAAAAATACTAGTAAGGTAATTCCAGCAATGTATCACAAAGATTATACATTATGATGAGGTTGGAGTTAAACTTAGAGTTCAGGGTTGGTTCAATATTAGGAAGACGATAAATTAAATTGAGTATTTCAATAATAAACCGAATAGAAATCATGATTAACTCAATATTGGCAGAAAATCTTTTGACATAATGCAGTATTCATTCCTATTAAAACATTAGAGAGAGTAGAGACGGTGTTCCTCAAAATAATAAGCAGTACCTGTCTAAAACTATCAGCAAGCACTGTCTATAATGGGAATATGCTGGAAGCCTTCACAATAAAATGAGGAATGAAGTAAGGATGCCCATTATCGCCACTATTATTCAATATGACAGTAGAAATTTTAGCTATAGAAAGAGAAGAAAAAGAAATTGAAAGAATTAGAATAAGCAGTGAGGCAACAAAACTATTCCTCTTTGCTGATGATATGATATTATACATAAAGAACCCTAGAGCATCAACTAAAAGAAATACTTGAAATAATTTACAACTTTAATAAAGTCACAGGATATAAGATTAAGCCACATAAATCATTATTTCTTTATGTAACCAATAATGCCCAGCAGCAAGTAATAGAAACAGAAATTCCATTTAAAATCACTATAAACAATATAATTATTTAAGAGTCTACTGCCCAAGATATACCCAGGAACTATATGAACACAAAAACAAAATACTTCTTTTTTCACACAAGTAAAATTAGAATAAAACAATTGGGGGAAAAATCAATTGCTCATGGGTAAGCTTAGCTAGTATAACTAAAAAAGGACAATTCTCCCTAAACTAATATAATATATTCATTGCCATATGAATCTAACTAGCAAAAATGTTATAGATCTAGAAAAAATAACAAAATTAATCTGCAAGAAAAAAGGTCCAGAATATCAAGTAAATTAAGCAAACAAAAAAAAAAGCGAAACTACTTTGCCAATAACAGATTTCAAACTATATTATAACACAATTATCAAAACTATTTGCTACTGGCTAAGAAATAGGATTAATGGAATTAATGGATAAGTGGATTAATGGAATAGATTAGGTACACAAGAGACTAATCAGTGATAATAGTAAACTAGTGGTTGATTAATCCAAAGACCCCAGTTTTGGGGATTAAAAAACTCATTATTGCAGAGAAAACTGCAGGAAAATTGGAAAACAGTAGGCTACAAACTAGGTATAGATCAAGATCTCACACCACATATTAAGATAAGATTTAAATGCTTATATGGTTTTAAATATAAAGGGTGACACCATAAGCAAATTAGAAGAGCAAGAAATAATCTGCCTGTCAGATCTATGGTGAGGAGAAGAATCCATGAGCAAATGAGATGGACAACATTACAAAATGTGAAATAGATCATTCTGATTATATTAAATTCAAAAGCATTTGTACAAACAAAACCAATTGCAGCCAAGATTAGAAAGAAAGTAGAAAGCTGGGAAACAATGCTTACTATCAGTGTTTCTGCTAAAGGCCTCATTTCTAAAATATATAAAGATGAAGCCAATAAATAAAAGTACAAGCTACTCCTGAATTGATAAATGGTCAAAGGGTATAAAAAAGAATTTACAGATGAAAAAATTAAGGCTATATATAGTCATATGAAAATGCTTTAAATCACTATTGATTAGAGAAATTGAAATCAAAGAAACTCTGAAATGCAATCTCAAGCCTATCAGATTGGCTAATATGACAAAAAAAATGAAAATGATGCATGTTGGAGAGCATGTGGGAAATTGGGACACTAATGCATTGTTGGTGGAGTTGTGCACTGATGATCTAACCGTTCTGGAGAACAATTTGCAACTATGCACAAAGGGCTATAAAACTATGTATAACCTTTTAACCAGCAATACCACTACTAGGTCTGTATCCCAAAGACATTATAAAAAAGAAAAAGAACCTAGATGTTAAAAAGTACTAAGAGCAGCCCTATTTTGTGGTGGCAAAGTATTGGAAAAGGAGCACATTACCATCAATTAGGGAATTACCAAAGAAATTGTTGTATATGAACGCAATGGAATGTTATTATGCAATAAGAAATGGTGAATAAGCAGGTTTTTAGAAAATCCTGGAAAGATCTGTATAAAGCAATATCAAGTGAAATGAGTAAAAATCAGGAAAATATTGCACGTAGTATTGGTAACATTGTGGGATGATCAATTAAGAATGACTCAGCTATTCTCAGCAATGCAATGATCCAAGACAAGTACAAAGGATTCACAAAGGAAAGTGTTATACATATCCACACAAAGAACTTATGGACTTTGAATGCAGATTGAAGATGCATACATACATACATACATACATATATATAAACACACACACACATATATGTGTGTGTGTGTGTGTGGTGTGTGCTTTTCACTTTTATTATTTCTTGGTGTCTCTTGAAGTCATTAGTTTTCGAACATATTTAAGTATTATTGGACTACCTGAAAGTCATGATCAAAAAAGCATAGAAACCTTATTATAAGAAATTATCAAGGAAAAATATCCTGATATTCTAGAAGCAGAAGCTAAAATATAACTGAAAAGAATCCACCAATCACCTATTGAATGATTTCTCAAAATGGAAATTCTCAGGAATGTAATAGCCCAATTCCAGAGATCAGAGGTTATGGCGAAAACTTTGAAAGCAGAAAAAAATCAAATATTGTGAAGAGGCAATTAAGATAATGCAAATTGTGGTAACTTTTGTATTTAAGTACTTCTGGACTTGAAATATAATATTCCAAAGGGCAAAGCAGCTAGGAATAAGTTATCTTACATAAAAGAGGCAAGAAAGAGTTTCTAAAGTGGACAAGAATATGAGGTGTGTGTGTGTGTGTGTTGTGTGTGTGTGTGTATCTATGTCTGTGTCTGTGTCGGTGTAGGGAATGTTTGGATGTTTGAAAGTAAGTTCTCCTTGGAGGAATTGAGAGCTTACATGTATCTAGATTGTACCTTCCACTTGACAAAGGACTCAAAAATTAAGCAACTGGCTTGGAAAATGCCCAAAAAGGGGGAAAAAAATAAGACTATAGGAGGTTACTTTTCTGGTGAAGAGATTTTTTCTTTTATTCTTTCAGATGAGGAAGAACAAAGAATACCATCAGAAGAAGACATCAAAGTTAAAGTTTCTACATCAAAAACTTCGGTAAAATATATGCAACGGTCTCATGTCATGGAATATCTCAAAAAGGATTTTGAAAATCAAATAAGAGAGGTGGAGTAAAAATTAAGAAGAGAAATGAGAGAGATACAAGCATTCTTTCTATAAACACCAGAGCTGAAGAGAAAATTTGACCTTCAAGTTCAAGAATCAAGAAAAACCCGAAAAGATAAACAGGAAAGAGAAGCCTTACGCAACTCACTAAATTTGAATTGTTTACTTGTAACTGATGAGACCTTTTTCATTTTTAGGGCAGTTAGAGGGAATATATGTATATGTATATCTATATCTATAGATATAGATATATAGATAGATAGATATAGGTATAGATAGATATGCATATGTATATATATGTATGTACATATACATACACATGCATGTATACGTATGTGTGTATATATGTGTATGTGTGTGTATATGTATGTATGTACACATACAGACAGAGTGCACACCGTGAACTCAATATGAAGGGAGAATACATAAAAAATAAAATTTACTTTTGAATGAAATGTACTAGGAGTAAGAGAAAAGGAAAAGTAGAATGTAGCAAATCATCTCATATACATTAAGAAAGGAAGAACTTCAACAATGGAGGGGAAGAGGAGGGAGATGAAAGGAAATAAATGAGCCTTCCTCTCATATCCAATTGAATATGGAAATCTATTTTACCCTGCAGGAAGGCAAGGGAGAAGGGGATAGGAGAGGGAGATAATAAAAGGGACAATAGATTGGTGAAAGGATAATCAAAAGTAAACACTATTGTTGGAGGAAATGTCAGGGGAGAGAATGGAAAAAATGAAGGGCAGAACAGGACAGAGAAATTTGATTACTCTTTTACAACATAAATATTATTTAAATGCTTAGCACTGTTACCCATGTATGACCTATATTTTTAAAGAGCTGTTCTCTTTAGTGAATTCTTTTTTCATGCTTTTAAAATCACTGGGGCACTCCAACTCTCACTCGCTGCACACCACCAGACTCTGGCCCTAAGATGTTATTCTGCTCGGACTGAAGTTGCTTCAGATCGCCCTGGGCTTTCCTGTTCGGACATGCCCTTACAGAAATGCGCTGCACTGTGCCCAGTGTGCTCCTCCATCCCTTCTGAACTATCCTTCCTGTGGACCATCTCATCTTTCCTGGTCTGTGAATCTGACACAGTCTGTCTTCTCTTGGTTGCTGCATCTCCAAAATTGGTCAGATTCTCTTTTTAGAGGTGTCTGAAGAAGTTTTTCTAAGAGCTGAGGTGAGTAGTTGCTCTCACTCTGCCATCTTCGTGTATGACTTATTTTGAATTGCTTGTTTTCTGGGTGAGAGTGAGTGGGGAGGGAGGGAGAAAATATGGAACCCAAAGCCTTAAGAATGAATGTTAAAAATTGTTTTAGCTTGCAACTGGAAATTAAATCATATAGACAATGGAGTATAGAAATTTATTTTGCCCTATAGGAAAATAGAGGGGAAGGGGGAGGGCAGAACTCTGGGTAACAGAAAGGAGGACAGACTGCAGGAATGGGTGGATGGGGTACATGTTATCTTGAGGTTGGGAGTGGGGAACAATGTGGAGAAAATTTTGAATTAAAATTCATGTGGAAATGAATGGTAAGAACTGAAAAATAAAAACAAATAGGCTAACTGCCCTTACAAAAAAAATTCTGAAAATCAAAAGAGAGATTAAGAAAATTGAGATTAAGAAAATTACTGAACTAGCAAATAAACCTTGATGCTGACTTTATGAAAAAAATAAATATTTGATTAATTTGATTAAAAAAAAAAGAGAGCCTTAACCTAAAAGAAGACAACCAACGTAAATAATCAACAAATTCAGCAGATCTGTAGGATATAGCCCACATGACTCTCTTTCTAAATACTAACCACAAAGCCCAGCAGAAAGAAAGAGAAAGAAACATGTGATTCAAAATAACTGCAGACAATGTAAAATATTTAGGAGTTTACCTGTGAAAAGAAACTCGGAAATTACTAAGAACACAATTACAACATAAATTTTGTAGAAATAAAGACAAGTCTAAACACTTGAAGAAATATTAATTGCTTATAGTAAGCCATGACAATGAAATACAAATGACAATTCTACCCAAGGTAATTCATTATTCATTGCCATACCAATCAAACTGTGAAAGAATTATTTTATAGAGCTAAAAATGCAATAAGAATCTTATGGAAGTACAAAAGGATAGGAATATCCAGGGAATCTTCGGGAAAAAAAATTAAGGAAGCTGGCTTAGCCCCTCCAGATTTAAAACAATATTGAAAAACTGTAATGATTAAATAAATCATGTACAGGCTAAGCAACAGAGTAGTGGATCAGTGGAATAGATTAGTTACATGATTCTCTGAAGTAAATGATCATAGTAATCTAGTGTTTGCTAGAGCCAAAATTCCAGAATTTGGGAGTAAGAACTAACCATATGACAAAAGGAAAAAATGTAAAGAAATTAAGAATAATTTTTGCATAGAACAATATTTGACACTGTATGCAAAGAAAATGACTTTATACATATAAATTCATACCTATAACTTTATACTAAGACTTTATACCTATCACTGTTATCAAATTGTTTACCTTCTCAAAGAAGGGGGGAGAGGAAGAAAAAAATTTGAAAGCCAAATTTTTTTGTTTTTTAAATGAATGCTAACTTTTCTTACATGCAATTGGGAAGTATTTATTGAATTAAATGCAAATATGTTAAGAATGAAAAGTTCAATAATATCAAGACTTAAAAAATGTCTTACATTTTATGATTCATATATCCTGGAATTGGAGAAGGGAGATTATTGACCGAAAGATGTAGGAGATCATGAAAGGTAAAAATGAAACTTCTGTTCCATAAAATTTTAAGCTTTTGCCAAAGCAAGATCAATAAATATACACTGAGAAACTCTAGAGTAAGGGGAACCTATTCATATGAAATATCTAACCAAAATCCAATTGGCTACTGGAAAAAAAGATGGAAGACCAAGGAGTGTTCCTCAGTAGAAAAACAATCAAAAGATACAGACAGTTTCCAAAAGAAGGATTTTAAGTCATAAATAATCATTTAGAACATGATTCTAATCGCTAAAAACAACTTAGGATTCACCTCTTTATAGAAATTAGAAAAATAAATACAAAATATGACTACCTTTGATCTGAGAAGAGTTGCAGGAAGATAGGTATACCATACAATCTGAATTGAGTTGTGATTATGGTTTGATTTTTCCTGTTTTGTATTAAATAACTAATTTTTAGTTTTCCACATTGAACTTCCAAAAGATTTTGAGTTAAAAATTTTCTCCCCATCTCTCCCCTTCCCCCACCCCAACACAGCATATATTTTGATCACTCCTTACCCCAATCTGCCTTCTTTTCTGTCAGTCCCAGCCTGTTCTCTTATCCCCTTCCTGACTATTTTCCAGTAGTGTAAGATAGATTTCTATACCCCATTGCCTGTATATCTTATTTCCCAATTGCATGTAAAATATTTATTTTCAGCAGTTTTTTTTTTAATTTTGAGTTCCACATTCTCTCCCCTCTTCCCTCACAACCAACCTCCATCGAGAAGGCAAGCAATTAGACTTAGGTTATATATGCTTAGTTTATATGTGTGCAGTCATGCAAAACACTAACATAATAGTCATGTTGTGAAACACTAACTATATTTTACTCCATTATATCTCACCCCCTGTTTATTCTATTCTCCTCTTTGATCCAGTCTCTCCTCAAAAATATTTCCTTCTGGTTATCACTCTTCTTTTGTTCCATTCTTTCACTCTCCTCTCTTTCCCCCTTTCTTCTTGCTTTTCCTGTAGGGTAAAATAGATTGCCATACCCAATTTACTGTGTATGCTATTCCCTACTTGAGGCAAATCTGATTGAGAGTAAGGTTCACTCCTTCTGTCTCATCTCACCCCCTCTTGCCTTCCCCTGTAAAAAAAATTTTCTTGTCTCATTTACGTGAGATTGTTTACTGTATTCTATCTTTCCCTTTCTCCTTCTCCCAGGAAATCCTTCTCTCATCCCTTCATTTTATTTTTTTTTAAATCATCACTTCAGAGCCACCTCACCCTGTGGTCTCTGTGTATGTCTGTCTATCTATCTATCTATCTAGATGTTTATGTAGATATGTATTTTGGTATATGTGTATGTATATATGTATGTATGTGATATGCCCTAACACTGTGAAAGGTCTCAATGAGTTATAAATGTAGCAACGTAATCAGTCCAAGTTTAGTAAGTAATGCCGTCTCTTTCCTGTTTATCTTTTCATGATTCTTTTGAATTTTATATTTGAAAGTCAAATGTTCCATTCAGTTCTAGTCTTTTAATCAAGGAAGTCCTCTTTTTCATTGAATTTCTATTTTTTCCCTGAAGGATTAGACTCAGTTTTGCTGGGTGATTCTTGGTTTTAATCCTATTTCCTCTAGCTTCCAGAATATCATATTCCAACCCTTCTGATCCCTTAATGTAGAAGTTGCTAAATCTTGTTTTATTCTTATTATATTTCCACAATACTTGAATTGTTTCCTTCTGGCTGCTTCCAATATTTTCTCCTTGATGTGGGAACTCTGGAATTTGGCTTCAATATTCCTAGGAATTTTTCTTTTGGGGTATCTTTCAGGAGGTGATTGATAGATTCATTCAATTTCTCTTTTACCCTCTGGCTCTAGAATATCAGGGCAATTTTCCCTGATAATTTCTTGAAAGATGATGTTTAGATTCTTTTTTTATCCTGGATTTCAGATAGTTCAATAATATTTTTAATTATCTCTTTTGTGTCTATTTATAGGTAAATTGTTTTTTTTTTAAATGAGAGGGTCACATTGTCTTTTATTTTCTTCATTCCTTTGTTTTTTTTTTTATAATGTTTTGATTTCTCATAAAGAAATTTACTCCATCCTAATTTCTAAGAAATTATGTCTTTCCATGATCTTTTCAACTTCCTTTGCCATTTGACTCATTCTGCTTTTTAAGGCAGTCTTCTCCTTACTGGCTTTTTGGACCTCTTTTGTAATTTGGTTCAGTCTCTCTTTAAAAGGTTATTTTTTTCAGTATTGTTCTTTCTTTGGTCTCCTTTAGCAAGTACTTGATTCATTTTATATGATTTTCTTGCATCACTCCTATTTCTCTTCCCAATTTCTCCCCTACTTCTCTTTTTTTGGTTTTCAAAATCATTTTTAAACTTCTCCATGGCCTGAGAACAACTCATATTTTTTTGGAGGTTCTCACTATAGGAGCTTTGATTTTGTTGTCTTCTTCTGGTTGTATGTTTTGATCTTCCTTGTCACTAAATTAAGATTCAATAGTTTGATTCCCCCCCATTTACTCATTTTTTCCAGCCAATTACTTGACTTTTTAACTCTTTATTGATTTAGGATTCTGCTTCCCATACTCTCTCCACCTTCAGGGGTTTAATGCAGCTTTTTTCAGTAGTAAATGTTCAGTTCATCCAAGGTGGTATGATCAAAGGACATGCGTTTACTTCTCTCCTGGCCTTTGCTCTTGTCTGTGAGTTACCACAAGACTCCTTTTCTGCCTTGGAATTGTGAGTAGGTTTCCCTCTCCACAACCTACACAAGGTCTGCCACACCAGTGCTCCTCCTTGCCCATTGCCATGACTAGGTACAAAATCTAGCTGCGGGCAAGCAAGAAAATTGTCCCTCACTGCCAGCAAAGTGATCCCTGAAATCCCTGTCTTATCAGTCCCCAGATTCCCTCACCATCTGTGTGCCAAGGAACAGCTCTGCTGCTGCCACCAGTGTGGGTGATGCTGCTCCCGTTGCCACCACTGCCATTTCTATTACTGCTGCTGCTGCTGCTAACCTGAAGTTGAGGTCAGAAGATGTTCCTCTCTCACCTAGGTCCACAGAACTTTCCTACTGAACTTCTAAGCTTTCTTTGACATCTGTGTGTTAAGAAGTCTGGAAACCATAACAGCTTCCAGTGACTCAGTCCCCTGAGGCTTGTTCCAGGTTTGCTAGGGTCCAGTCTGTGTAGACATGGCCCACTCTGGATTTTGCTCCTCTCTCCGATTGATGCAACAGACTTTTCCTGTGGACCTTCTAGGTTGTCTTGGGCTGGAAATTTGTTTTATTCTGTCATTTTGTGAGTTATACTGTTTGATAATTTATTTGAAGTCATTTTTATAGGTATTTAGAGGGGTTTGTGGGAGAGCTTAAACAATTCCCTGTTTTACCCCTGTTTAACCAGTGAGATGGTTCCACTTCTCATCTAATAATTTTACATCTCAATTTGAACTTACATAAAAAATGACTAATTTCCATTTAATTCAGAATAATTTATTGGTATTATATGTTGCAGAAGTTAAGAGCGGAAACAAAGGTACCTAAATCTTCTCATCAGCATTCTTTTTATTAAGACAGACCTGGACACAAAGAAAGTGTCCAATGTTTGGGGATGATTGAAAAAATTAGGAAAATGAATACATTGGAATATTATTATGGAGAGTAAAAAGGACTACTATAAACAATTCTGAGCTACTTGTGAAGATTTATATGAACTAATGTAGAGTGAAATTTTAGGAATAAAAGAAACTTTCTCAAATAATAACATGACAAAATCACCAAAAATGCTGCAAAGAATGTAATTGAAAAATCAATGATGTTTCTAGAGGACAGATGAGGAAAAATAACTTCTTCCAGAGAACAGTACTAAGGGAACTCCAGGTAAGAATGCTGTATGTAATGTCAGATATTGTCACTGTATTTGCATGCTATGGTTTCACTGTTCCTTCTTTGTCAGAAAAGGGGATTTACTTCCTGGAGTAGGTAATAAGGGAGGGTTCCAGAAAAGATAAAGGCAAAAATAAATTTTCATACACACACACACACACACACACACCCCTTTTATCACTTGGATAGTAAACACTCATAAGGGATATTTAATGCAACTATATCACATCAATAACTTTCCTTCATAGCCTAATTACATTTAACTTCACCTAAATTGAAGTACATAATTTTAAGTTTTATGGTTACCTTCATATGTTGTTTGTTTCATATTTAGCACCTCAGTCATGACTGTGAAAGTTATAAAATCTTGTTATTTTCCAATTGTTAAGTTTAAAATATTCAGGTTATTTATATATTTTAAATTTATTGAGAATATATGCATAAGATATTGATCTATAATTCTGCCCAACTCGTTTCCAATATTCCTATTAGTTCTTGACAAATAACAATTGAATTTTCAATCGGTTAACAAGTTTTTATTAAAACTTATTAAAGACTTATAGAAGCTCCTTAAAGACACAAAAGACTTAAAGACATTGTCACTGATTTCAAGGAGCTCACATTCTAAAGGGAAGGACAAAAAGGAAACAACTATATAACATTAAGATATGTACAGTGTAAATAGAACATAATCCTGTTAAGAAGTCACTGTAGATGGGGTAGGGTAGGAAAGGTCATCAAGAAAGACATCTTGCAGAATGTGAAATTTATACTAATTCTTGAAAAAAATCTGGGAATCCATGAGTTAGAGGCCAGTAATGAATGAATTTCCACAAAAGGAAAGGCAGCCAATGAAAATCAGTGTGGGAGATGGAATGTTATATCTGATGACAAGCAAGAAAACCTATGTTGCTGTATCGTAGGGTATGTGAAGGGAAATTCAGTGTAAGAAGATCAGAAACATAGGAAAGGATCCAGTTGTAAAGGACCTTAAAATCTAAATCAAGGATTGTATTTTCGGTTATGAGGACAATGGTATTCCACTCGAATTTATCATATAGAAGTGTCACACAACAAGACCTAACCTTTGGAAAGATTTTTTTTGACAGTTAAGCTGAGGGTAGAATGAAGTTTCAAGAGATATTAAGGAAGGAGATTAAGCATAAAACGCCTGCAATATTCCAGTTGTGACATAATGAGAGTGTGTATCAGGATGACAGCTGTGTGAATGAAAAAGAGGGGAAATATATGAGA
Organism: Bettongia penicillata ogilbyi; assembly: GCA_023548195.1. Classification (NCBI taxonomy): domain Eukaryota; kingdom Metazoa; phylum Chordata; class Mammalia; order Diprotodontia; family Potoroidae; genus Bettongia; species Bettongia penicillata. The sequence goes on along the minus strand of JAJHZJ010000934.1, from coordinate 27,338 downwards.
GATGTTGAGAAGGTAAAAAGTGTTAAGATTTGGCAACAGATTGAATATTTAAGATGAATTCAGGTAAGGAATCAATGATGAGATCAAGATTGTGAACCTGGAAATAATTTCTATTCCCAGGTCTGCCAAATACTTTCCTATGAGTTTGGTCGTTTATGACTTAACATTAGATACTTAGTTAGCTGATTCAGCTTTCCAGTTTTTAGAATATTTACAGTAAAATTTTAATGAATAAGCTGTGGTTTTCCTTCTTAGCAATATTTTTGAGGTGAATAATTTAAATATAATCATTTTTTTCTCTGTCTTCTTTGCTATCTTTTCATCCATATATTTTCCTTTATCCTTGGTTTACTCCCAAGTGGTAATATCTCCTCTCAAAAAAAAAATGTATTTGTTGCATGTACATAGGTATAATTTCGTATGCACATATATATATGTATATATATATGCATGTGTATGTAATATATGTATATCTTCCCTTATTGAGTTTTGTAACAAGAAAAGCAAAGAAACAGAACAATAGAGCCTAGAGGTAATTTCACTACACTCTGTAAGAAGACTGAAGTCAAAATAATTTTCCTTTATTTCCTTCTTTATATTTCTCAAGTCTATATGTATTTCACTCATCACATGTCCTTCTATAGCACAAATTCTTAGAATATTAGAGCAAGGGTACAAAAGTAAGTAGGGAGCAAGCAGAAGTGATACAAGGACACTCTCAAATTCTTCCTTAAGACGTTTGAAATTGTAACTGATGGTATGGCATGGGAGACACTGGCACAGGACCACCCATCATGACATGCCCACATAAGAGAAAGTATTGTGCTCTATGAGTAAAGCAGAAATGAAGTAGTTCAAAAGAAATATGAAACACACAAATTTAGAGAATTCACTCCAAAATGTTCACATAAACTAATTTTGTATGACCTGTGGCAGGAGTGTTCCAAGATCATATTGGTCTGATCAGCTTCAGTCAAATGCAATATAACTTGATTCTAACATTCGAATGTTATTTCGGTCCTTTTTGAGAACAAAGGACATTAACCTAAGACAGCAGCCAAAATGATGTGAATTTCTTGGTAGTAATTATCCAGTGAAATAATTTTGTTTTTTCCTGGACAATTTTCATTCCAACTAATAGCTTCCTTACCCTTCTTCCTACTTTTGACTACTTCGACTTTGGTTTTCATCTTCCTATTTGACATTGATGCATCTGTGAACTTTGCAACTTAGTTAAGCTTGCCTTAACCCTCATTTGCACAAATGTTATACAAAGTTACCTGAGAACTTAAATAGACTTCAGACCTAACCCTGGTTTTATTAAAATCATTTTAAGCTTTGTGGTGTACTCATGAAGAGGGAAGAAATATATTAAGTATATAATCAACATACTTTAAAATGTATATGTGTGTATGTATACACACACTTTTTAAATATATGTGCATATTTAAATATACACACACATTTATTGGCATCCAGTTAAATATTTAGAATACTAAAATGAAATAAAGAACTTATAATTTCTTCTATGTCATTTAACCAAATAAAATGTTATTCAGCCACCACATCATTAGCTTCATATACAAAATAGGTGTCGGGGGGAGGAGCCAAGATGGCAGAGTAGAAAGATTCACATATGCTAACTCCTAACCCACAGCCCATAAAATACTTGTAAAGAAGAACTCCCAACAAATTCTAGAGCAGCAGAAGGCACACAACAACAGAGTCGAGGAGATTTCTGTTACAGAGAAACCTAAAAACTGACACTAAAAGTCCATTGAGCACCAGACCTGGAGCAGAGACCAGCCCTGCCTTAGCCGCGTGGCAACAAGGGGAGCAGATCCAAGCAGGCTTCAGGGACAGAATCTCCAGCAGCCAAGTAGGTCCCTACACCCAGGGGTGCCAAAGATCAATGAGAGAGACTTTTGGGCCACTCGAGAGAGGAGCAGGGTGTCTCCATAACTCAGGCCCCATTGGGAGGCAGCAGCGGAAGCAGCAGTAGAGAGGAGCTGCCAAAGCAGGCAGGAGTTCGGATCCATTATTGAAGATCTCTGCCTAAAATCCCCTGAGGAAACTGAGCCCTGTGTGATGGCCCTGTCCCCACGTGGGCTCCTGAATTTAATCTCACACTGAATAGCAGCCGAGCCTCCCCCCCCACCCTGAAAGCCCTGAGGCTGGGAAGCAGAATGTGAATCTCAGCACCCAAGTGCTGGCTGGGCAGACCTGGAGGGGAGGTGGGTGTGGTGAGGATTCTCAGAAATCAAGTAACTGGCTGGGAAAATGCCCAGAAAAGGGAAAAAATATAAGACCATAGAAGGTCACTTTCTTGTTGAACAGATATCTCCTCCTATCCGTTCTGATTAGGAAGAACAAAGCTTACCATTAGGGAAAAGACATAGAAGTCAAGGCTTCTGTATCTCAAACATCCCAAAATAAATATTCAAAGGGCTCAGGGGCATAGAAGAGCTCAAAAAGCATTTTTGAAAATCAAGTTAGAGAGAGGTAGAGGAAAAAACTGGGAAGAGAAATGAGAGAGATGCAAGAAGAAAAAAGAAAAGCAGGTCAACACCTTGCTAAAGGGAGACCCAAAAAAAATGCTGAAGAAAATAACATCTAAAAAAATAGGCTAACTCAATTGGTAAAAGAGGTTCAAAAAGCCAATGAGGAGAGAATATCTTAAAAAGCAGAATTAGCCAAGTGGAAAAGGAGGTTCAAAAGCTTACTGAAGAAAATAGTTCTCTCAAAATTAGAATGGAACAGATGGAGGCTAACGATTTTATGAGAAACCAAGAAATCACCAAACAACACCAAAAGAATGAAAAAATGGAAGAGAATGTGAAATACCTCAAGGGAAAAACAACTGACCTGGAAAACCGATCCAGGAGAGACAACTTAAAAAATTATGGGACTACCTGAAAGCCATGATCCAAAAAAAGAGCCTAGACATCATCTTTCATGGAATTATCAAGGAAAACTGCCCTGATATGCTAGAACCAGAGGGCAAAATAAATATTTAAAGATTCAACCGACCACCTCCTGAAAGAGATCCAAAAAGAGCAACTCCTAGGAATATTGTGGCCAAATTCCAGAGTTCCCAGGTCAGGGAGAAAATATTGGAAACAGCTAGAAAGAAACAAGTATTGTGGAAATACAATCAGGATAACACAAGATCTAGCAGCTTCTACACTGAGGGATTGAAGGGTGTGGAATAGTATATTCCAGAAGTCAAAGGAACCAGGACTAAAACCAAGAATCACCTACCCAGCAAAACTGACTGTAATACTACAGAGGAAAATATGGTCTTTCAATGAAACAGAGGACTTTCAAGCATTCTTGATGAAAAGACCAGAGCTGGAAAGAAAATATGAGTTTCATACACAAGAATGAAAAGAAGCATGAAAAGATAAACAGCAAAGAGAAGTCATAAGGGAGTTACTAAAGCTGAACTATTTGCATTCCTACATGGAAAGACAATATTTGTAACTCTTGAAGCTTTTCAGTATCTGGGTAGTTGGTGGGATTACACAAACACACACACACACACACATGCATGCACACACAGAGATAGAGAGTACAGAGTGAATTGAACAGGATGGGCTCATTTCTCAAAAAAAATGAAGTTAAACGGTGAGAGAGGAATGTATTGGGAAGAGAGAGGGAGAAATGGAATGAAGCAAATTATCTCTCATAGAAGAGGCAGGCAGGAGACTCTTTAGAGGAGGGAAAAAGAGGGGCACTGAGAGAAAAACATGAAGTTTACTCTCATCACATCCCACTAAAGAAAAACAATATAAACGCACACACATTTTGGGCATGAAAACCTATCTTACAACACAGGAAAGTGGGGGAGAAGGGGATAAGCAGGGTGGGAGGGATGGTGAAAAGGAGGGCAATAGGAGGAGGGAGCAATTTGAAATCAATACTCTTGGGGAGGGACAGGATCCACAGAGGGAATAGAAGCAATGGGGGTAGATAGGATGGAGGGAAATATAGTTAGTCTTACACAATACAACTATTATGGAAGTCATTTGCAAAACTACGCAGATAGGGCCTATATTGAATTGCCTGCCTTCCCAAAGGAAATGGTTGAGGAGGGCAGGAGGGGGGAGAAGTTTGGAACTCAAAGTTTTTAGGAACAACTGTTGAGTATTGTTTCTTGCTACTAGAAAATGAGAAATACAGGTAATCGGGAATAGAAAGTTATCTGGCCCTACAGGACAAAAGAGAAGATGGAGACAAGGGAAGGGAAGGATGATAGAAGAGATGGCATATTGATGATAGGGGAAATTATAATGCTCAGTGTAATGGGGTGGGGGAAGCTTACAAATGGGGAGAAAATGTGGAGCCCAAAATTTTGTGAAAATGAATATAAAAATTTAAATAAATAAATTTACAAAATGGGTGTCAGAACATATATGTCTTCGAAGTGATAGATATGAAGTACATTTTCCTTTATCCCGAGAATTTACCATGTCACTTACTGGAAAAGCTATATGGTGACAATGGTCTTAATAGTTTCCTATCAAATGTTATGTCTTTTTTTGACAGAAGATTAAGTTATGGCCATTGTAAGCAGTCAGCATTCAAAATATGGAAGAAATACTGGTCTGTTCTTGTCTTAAAAATTAAAAGAAATGTGCAGGTTGTGTCTAAGAAGTGGCAAACACTAGGGAATTGGTTATTAGAATTTCATGCCTGAGAACAAATATGACATACAGGGTGAGTGACATCTTTATTTTTTTTGTTGTTCTAATAATAGTTATTGCATTTCCAAAGAGCTTTCCTACAATTCCAAGCTAGCACATTTCTATTGCAAGCAAATAGAATTAAAATGACAGATATCACTGTTGACAATTGTCATAGTCAATAACTGAATAACATAAGTGAATAATAATGCATTCAGTATTAATCCCTTTTTCTTAAAAATTCAGAGCATTTTTATTGAGAGAAATTAATTAATACTAGCCATACCTGTGGTTACAAAAGTAAGTATTATATTGAGTTTCTTTCACCATAAAAAGAAACAAAATGTATTTCTTGCTCCCTTATACTTCCCATTTTCTTTCTTCCTTTATCCATTAAGGAGATACTGAAATTAAGATCCTGTGATTTCACTCAACATTCTGCTGCAAATCTTTTTATTTGCTAAGAAAAAATTGAAATATTCAAAGGGTGTCAAAATCCAAGAATATCTGGAAAAAAAAAAAACTGGAATAAGAGTTTCTTAACCTGATTTGGTCTCATGAATGTCTATTAGTATGATGAAGCATATGAACCCCTTCTCAGAATAATATATTTAAATATTTAAAATAAATTCATGTGTTCCAAAATAATACATAGGTTCAAAATGTAAAGCAAATGCATTGTGATGCACAAATAATAATACAATTTTTAAAATGTTCCTGAACACCAGGTTAAGAATTCCTTCTAGAAGTTAATTTTCCATCCAATTTTCTATTTCCTACCTAAATAGTAATTAAAAGTCAATCCAACTCTCAAAAGAAATAGGAATGATACAATACACACTTAATTTTCTTCATTTTCTACATGTTTCAGACAGAGTATTTGTACCAATGAATCACAGTTTCAGTATTATTCATACTCAGACACTGTGTTGTTTTTCTTTTCTTTTTTCTTTTTTTTAAATTTTTTTATTTATTTAACTTTTTTACATTCATTTTCACAAAATTTTGGGTTTCCAAATTTTCTCCCCTTTTCTCCCCTCCCCCCCACCCCAATACACCGAGCAATCTAATTTTCCCTATCTCCAATCTGCCCTCTCTTCTGTCCATCCCTCCCTTCTCTTGTCCCCATCTTCTCTTTTGTCCTGTAGGGTCAGATGACTTTCTATTCCTCATTAACTGTAGGTCTTATTTCCTAGTAGCAACAACAATACTAAAACAGTTGTTCCTAAAACTTGAGTTCCAAATTCTCCACATCCCTCCCTCCCCACCCATTCCCTTTGGGAAGGCAGGCAATTCAATATAGGCCCTAATCTGTGTAGTTTTTGCAAATGACTTCCATAATAGTTTGTGTTGTGTAAGACTAACTGAATTACCCTCCATCCTATCCGGCTCCCCATTGTTTCTATTCTGTCTTTTAATCCTGTCCCTCCCCAAGTGTGTTGACTTCAAATTGCTCCTCCTCCCATTGCCCTCCCTTCCATCATCCCCCCACCTTGCTTAACTCCTTCTCCCCCCACTTTCCTGTACTGTAAGATAGATTTTCATAGCAAAATGAGTGTGCATTTTATTCCTTCCTTTAGTCAAATGTGATGAGGGTAAAACTTCTTGGTTTTTTTTTTTTTTTTCTCAGCTCTCCTCTTCTTCCCTCCACTAAAAGGTCTCATGCTTGCCTCTTAAATGACATATAATTTACCCCATTCCATTTCACCCTCTTTCCTCCCCCTACCTTTCTCTCTCACCATTTACCTTAATTTCTTTTAAGATATGGTCCCATCCTATTCAATTCACTCTGTGCTCTCTGTCTCTGTATGTGCGTGCATGTGTGTATGTGTGTGTGTGTGCATGCGTGTACATGTGTGTGTCATCCCACCAACTATCAAGGTACTGAAAAATTTTACGAGTTACAAATATTGTCTTTCCATGTAGGAATGTAAACAGTTCACCTTTGGTAAGTCCCGTATGACTTCTCTTTGTTCTTTACTTTTTCATGCTTCATCTCATTCTTGTGTTTGAAAGTCAAATTTTCTTTTCAGCTCTGCTCTTTTCATCAAGAAGGCTTGAAAGTCTTCTGTTTCATTGAAAGACCATATTTTCCCCTGAAGTATTATACTCAGTTTTTGCTGAGTAGGTGATTCTTGGTTTGAGTCCTAGTTCCTTTGACTTCTGGAATATCCTATTCCACACCCTTCGATCCCTTAATGTAGAAGCTGCTAGATCTTGAGTTATCCTGATTGTATTTCCACAATACTGGAATTGTTTCTTTCTAGCTGCTTGCAATATTTTCTCCTTGAACTGGGAACTCTGGAATTTGGCCACAATGTTCCTAGGAGTTTCTCTTTTTGGATCCCCTTCAGGTGGTGATCGATGGATTCCTTCAACGCTTATTTTGCCCTCTTGTTGTAGAATGTCATGGCAGTTTTCCTGGAAAATTTCATGGAAGATGATGTCTAGGCTCTTTTTTTTGTTCATGACTTTGAGGTAGTCCCCATAATTTTAAATTGTCTCTCCTGGATCTATTTTCCAGGTCAGTTGTTTTTCCCATGAGATATTTCACATTCTCTTCCATTTTTTTCATTCTTTTGGTTTTGTTTGGTGATTTCTTGGTTTCTCAGAAAGTCATTACACTCCATCTGTTCCTTTCTAATTTTGAGAGAACTATTCTCTTCAGTGAGCTTTTGAACCTCTTTTTCCATTTGGCTAATTCTGCTTTTGAAAGCATTCTTCTCCTCATTGGCTTTTTGAACCTCTTTTGCCAATTGAGGTTAGCCTATTTTTTCAAGGTGTTTATTTTCTTCAGCATTTTTTTAGGGTCTCCTTTACCAAGGTATTGACCCGTTTTTTCATACTTTTCTTGCATCTCTCTCATTTCTCCTTCCCAGTTTTTCCTCTACCTGTCCTAACTTGCTTTTCAGAATCCTTTTAGATCTCTTCCAAGGCCTGAGCCCACCCAACATCCCCCTGGGATGTCTTGGATACAGAGGCCCCGCCCTCCACGTCTTTCCCTGATGGGAAGAATATTTCCTTGTGATCAGAACCGAAAGGCGGGGATATTTGCACCTGTTCAAAGAAGCTCTCTATAGTCTTATTTTTCTTCCCTTTTCTGGGCATTTTCCCAGCCAGTTACTTGAGTTCTGAGATTCCTGTCCACCCCTGCCTAGATCCGCCCAGCTAGTGCTTGGGGTCTGAGATTCAAATTGGCTTTCCGTGGCAGACGCAGCTGCTATTCAATGTGAGCTTTAGTTCTGGTGCTGGGGTGGGGGAAGGGCCGCCTCCCAGGCTCAGTTCCCTGAGGGGCTTTATGCAGAAACCTTCAGTAATGGAGCGGATGGGGCAGGGCCATCTCCCAGGCTCAGCTCCTTCAGGTGGTTTATGCAGAGACCTTCAGTAGTGAAGATCCTGCCTGCTGCTTGGGGAATCCTGGGCTTCTACCACTGCCGCCACCGCTGCTTCTGCCCTAACCCTAACCTCCGTCGCTTCCCTCCCCTACCTCTGCCTCCACCGCTTCCTCCCCAGGGGGCCCGAGCCACGGAGACACCCCTCTCCTCTCTCGGCCATCCCAGACGTCTTTCTCACTGACCTGTAGCGTCAGTGGGTGGAGGGACCTTCCTGGCCACTGGAGATTCTGTCCCTGAAGCCTGCTGGGATCTGCTCCTCTCTGCCGCATGGCCAGGGCAGTGCTGGGGTGGACTCTGCTTTCCAGGGCACAACAGACCTTGGGGACCGCTCTCCAGGGGCTCTCTGGAATGGAAATCTCTTCTACTGTGTTTTCTGCACACCCTGCAGTGATTCCAGAACTTGTGGGGGAGCTCGTCTTACATTAAATCCATGGGCCTGTGGATTTGGAGCTAGCATACATGAGTCTTTCTACTCTGCCATCTTGACACTGCCCCCTGTGTTTGTTCTTCACTGGAGAAAAAAGTACTCAAGCAAAAAGGAGTAAATATTTCCTATCATTATAAGTGTTTTAAAACCACAAAAACAGCAAGTGAACTTTACAGAGGTTAGGTATGTTGCCTAAGTTTACACAGCAAATAGATAACAGAAACTGATCTACAATAAAAATAATTTGTAATGATGAAAACTATTATTTATAATACACATACTATGCTGACATATGGAGAAATGTAATCAAATTATGCATTGAAACTACTCTAGAAAGAATAGACAATTAATAACCAGATAACAAGTGAAATGGATTCCAAACATATGTAAGTCTCTGATTGTACTTTTTCTTTCTTTTTGATAAAAAGTTTGTTAGTTCATGTTGTGACTAAATAAAGTGACTTAATAAAAATAAGGAGAATTATCTTCCCACATCATAATATTAAAATAAATATTATGATAAGTTACTATATGTTCCCTGCCTTCTGTACTACGATGGAGAAAGTTCCTTGAAAAAATGCTATGTTTTATATTACATAATATAAATAAATAAATAGAATTGTGTTCCTCACATTACCTGGCCAAAAAAAAAATTCATTGTCCTCTTAATATTTGTTGAATGAAAGAATTTATGAATCAGTGAGAAATAAGCAGTAGGAAAACATTAAAATATATGACTATACACATGTTCAATAAATAAACTTTTCTCTCTTAAAAAATATGCCAGCTCGTCTCTAAATCAAATAGTGAGTTATTATTAATTGATTACTGTTTTCAGAGAATTTTAAACCTAGGTACTGGTGAAAAATACAACTCTAACTAGGAACCCCTGCCTCTACCTGAGGAGTTTTTCAAGAATGATTCCCTGAATTGACCCTACATTTCTCTCTAAACTGGAATATTTGTTATCCCTTGCATAGAGTCATTGCCTTCGGTATAGTAGAGTTGATACATTAAACTAATAAAGAATATTACACAATAATTATGCAATAACTTTTATTATGGGAGATATGGTGAATATGGGAGATGTGAACCTTAGATTTTATCTATATAGATAAACTGTGTAAAATATAAAACGACAAATCCTTTGGTACTTTGATTAAAGAAAAGCATTTTACTTTACACTTTACGGTTTCTACTAAAAACTGGTAGACAGATGCAGGTTATAATCTCCATTGTACAGACAAGGGAATTAAAGCAGATAGAGCTTAAAGTAATTGCCCAGTGTCATATGACTAGTATTTTTCTAAGGACAATTTAAATTCAATTCTTCAAAACTTCAGATTCCCCACTCTGTCCCCCTGCTCCACCAAGCTGCCACTGTTTTCATTTATAATTTTAAAGCCTTAAGGATTTGCCTGAAGTGTTGAAAGATTGCCCATGGTCATATTGTTAACATATGGCCAAGGCAAAACTGAACTCAAGTTTTCCCGACTTACAAGCTGGCATTTCTACCCATGACTCTGTGCTGGTTATCATTCAATAATTATAGAAAAAAAAGACTAGAAGAAATGATAGCAGGAACATTAATTTGGCATTTATGTGTCATTTTAGAGTATCTCAGGAAGGATCTCAGTGTATACAGAATTGGGCCTGGAATCAGTAAGATCTGAATTCAAATCCAGGTTCAGAGACTCACTAACTCTGTGACAATGGGAAAGTTCCTTAATCTCTGCTGAAATTTACTGAAGAAGGAAAATGGCAAACCATTCCACTATATGTACCCAAGAAAATCTTGTATGGGGGATATTAATGAGTAGGACATGATTGAACAACTGAACACAAAAGCCTTTCTTTATATGTGGAATATTACTAAATGGAATATGGTTTTCCAGTAATCTCTAATACATTGTTTCACATAATAGATATGTAACAAATACTTGTCGAAATGATTTGTTAAAATAATCTCTATGCTATGGTACCATATAATATTTTGTACATTATAGATATCTAAACAAATATTTGTGGAATGACTGGGTGGAAAAATTTCTAAATACTCTCTCTCTCTCTCTCCATATATACATATATATGTGTGTGTGTGTGTGTGTGTGTGTGTGTGTGTGTGTATGTATGTGTGTGTGTATTGTAATCACTAACTCTGTGAAGACTAACTTTAGTGCCATTTAAAAAAAAAATCTGTAAATTAACCTCACTTAGAACCTATTTTGTGCCAAACACTGTACATTTAACGGCAAAACCAAAATATTCCTTGTTCATTAGGAGCTTGAATTTAACTAAAGGAAACAGTATGTATATAAACAGTATATAACAGAAGAAATGCCAAATAAATAAATAATATATACATGTCACATATCATGCATGTGTATATATAATGTCAGTACACAAACAAAAATGAACACACACTTTTAATATCGCAAATACATGGTGCTGTGCTTGTATATAAGCATTGTGGCAGTAGGCACCTGACTATAGGGAAAGAATCAGGAAAAAAATTCACGTAGAAGATGATTCTTGAGCTTCATTCTGAAAAAGGTAGAAAATTTCTATAACTTTTTAAGAAAGAACAAATAGGGTAGTTTATACTTTATGCTAGATTGAAATAGGGGAGCTACCAGAAATTTAATGAGTAAGTAGGACAGTCATATATTTAATAAAAATTCCTTTGGGAGCCATGTGAAGGTTAACGATATTGCAGAGAAACATGAGTCAAAGAATGCAATTGAGAGTGTGCCTGTAAATAGTCCTGAGAGGTGATGAAGACTGAACTAAGGTTGCAAGAGAAGATATTGCAAAATTTGGCAACTGATGAGATCAGCCAAATCCTTAAGTAGAGTGAGGAAATAGGAAAAGTCAACAGTAGCATCAGGTTGAGAACCCTAAGAGACTGGAAGGATGATTGGCATGCTCAATTCCATTTTGTTTTTAAATAAAGTACAGAATGCTGAAGTTGTTCCTCCATCATTAGAAAAGGTAAAATTTACAAGAATTCAAAGTTTCTGCTGTCTGTAATGATTCAAGTACTTAAACAATCAAAAAAGAAAGCCGCTTGAATCCAAGATTTGATCTGGAAAGCATAGTAAATTCTTGGGACGTAGATCTAGCTGGCTTATTAGTTAGAAAATGACCTAGGAAAAATTAGGACTTCGTTACCTCAAGAGAGAAAAGAGACAAGAACATCGTTTTTGGCGATAATACCTACTAAATCAAAGACACTGGATGAGATTTTCCAGTTTTTTGGGTTTTTTTTTTTGGTTTGTTTGTTTGTTGTTGTTGTTGTTTTTTTTTTTTTTGTAATTCTCACTAAATTAATTTCTTTGCTCCTTGCTGAAGTTCTGTACAATAACGGGAAATTGAAAAGACTTAGGTGATCTCTCACTTCCCTGAATAACAAAGTTACATATTTCCTCTTCAATGAACTCTTCAGGATGAGGAATTTACTAGCTTATCGTTATCTACTTTCTTTACCCCATTTCCTTTGGGTGAAGGGAATAGGCGCTCACTATAACATCTGATCACCATCACTACATAAAGCCAAAATTTGCTAAATCAATTATATTTGTGGTCTTTAGGAGTATTATATCTGATTGAACCAGAATGCTTTTTGTTTGAGAATTGTTTTCCACCAAGAGCTGTTTATTTTCATTATCATTGTTAAATCATGTTATTTTGGTCTCTCATTAATTTGTTAGAACATTTCCTCCATACGATGTATATACATATACATACACACACACAAACACATAAATAAATAGACAGATATATATATATATATATATATATATATACACACACATATATATATATATACATACATATATTTATATATATATATATATGGGAAATTAAGGATGATAATAAACTACATTCACAAACATTTTTATAATATGGATAAAAGAAGAAAGATAGCTTATACTAATATTTTCAAAGTGCTTTATGTATGTAATTTCATTTGATATCTGCTGCAAACTTTTAAGCTAGGCACTAGAGATAGAAAATCATCCTTATAAATATTACATGTAGGTCAATGTGGCAAATAAGCTGCGACCTACTTCTGACTGCCATGAATCTATTATCCTTTGTACCTATCATCTAAGACTTTGATTTCTGAGGTATGTTGGTGGTTTAGCAGATTGTTTGTAGTAGTGAATAAAGTAATTCAAATCCAAGTTTAGAAACTTACTAGCTATGCAACCCTGGGAAAGATATTTAAACTGTTTTTGCCTCAGTTTTCTCAACTGTAAAGCAGGAAAAATAATAACAACTGCATTCCAAGATTGTTATGAGTGTCAAACGAGATAATAATTGCAAAGCACTTAATATGGTATCTGCAACATAATAAGCACTTTATAAATGTTATCAATTTTTATTTTTTTTTTCTAAGATTTGCCACACTACAGCATCTCTACGAGAAATTCCTCTGCTTAGAAAGAATAAAGTTTTGCAGTAGGCAGTAGCTTGAAAATCATTGAAAGCAATTTCTTATTCATCTTTCCATTTTCTATTTGACTACGCATATGCCAAAGCCCATTCTATTTGGTATTTACGAAGTTCAAAATAAAAATAGAATTAACTTTCAAAATAAAATCATTCTATAGTTACCTCTTCCCTAAATTACTCCCAGTTTTACAAGAAATTTTACTCACAACTGATGAGGTAGGTAGTATGATATTATTATTGTTATTTTACAGATGAGAAAACTGATGCTCATAGATGGAAGTAACTTACTCAATTCCACTACATGTGCTAAAATGAGTATTTTTGGGACTTTCAAGGGCCTACATTCCATAACCTTACTACTAAAAAATCCAGGGTATTTTAGGTTATCAGAAAGGACTTTGGTGGAAACCATCATGTTTAATATTTATATTAGCATGTTCCAAATTCCATAAACACTTCCATATACACCTTTATAAAACGAAACAATAAAAAAGTCTACTCAAATTTATTGCTTTTCTATGACTTAAGCATGCTTTTTTTTTTACTGTACATTTGGATTAGTCAGCCCTCGAGGTAACATCTTTCTTTGGCTCCTTTTTTTGAGACTGTAACCTCTGCTAATATTCCATTCTGTTGAAAGCTCTTATGCTTTGCCTGTAAGCTTGTTTGAGGCAGTGAATAAGTGTCAAACTGACCAATGCCAAAAAATATGTTGAGTTTACTTTAAACATTTTTCAAAACTTTTAAAATTAAAATGCATAACAGAACTGATTATCTACAACTGTAATGCAGTATGGTATGTTGCTCACAGTAACTTAATTGGAATTGTTTTGCTAGTTGTTACATAGATTCTTAAAAAATTGAGGAGAGTTTACAGATTGAAAAAAAAATAACTGTTTTCCTGGATTTTTGAACTAGATTTTTCAATGAGGTAAAAAGAAAGAAGAAGATGTTTAAAACTAACAAATAAAAATAAAAAAGGGTAGTAAAAATTTTTGTCAATGTCATTACATTAACAAATAATCCTTTCTAAATTGCTAAATTAATTAATTTGTCCCAAAATTAAATTCAGTTTAATACCTTGACATTTAAGAAATGATCAAAAAAGTTAGGATGTATTGAATAATATTTCTACTGAAGTACAGAACTTACAATTGAGAAGTTCTTGCTATATGTTAATTAAACAAATAAAGATCTGGAGGTCATAGATGATAATAATATATGAATAGAAATTTCCCTTCCATTATTTTCACTCTGGTTTTTAAACCTAGATATACCAGCAGAACACTAATTGTAATATTAATTACCAAAAGCTTGAAAGATTTTTAAAATATGGGTCCTGAAAAATATTACATTAAAACAAGCCTAACTGACTTCAGGCAATCTCATTCTCAAAAGCCTGTTCTCCAAGTGATTGATTTATTTTTTGTTAGAACAGGGTAAACTATCTACTGAGGCTTACAGGGTAGCAGTTTGAAAGGAGTACTCACACAAGATTTGTTTTTAAAGTCAAAAGAATGTCAATATAATAGCAATGAAGAAAGGTAAAATGCAAAGAATTGTTCAGTCTGTAAAAAAAATGCTAAGGTATAGCTTAATGACGGTCTTAAATTAGTAAAAACAACTCCTATAAAATTATTATGATTACCCGATCTATCTTTTCCTTAAGTACAAAAGAGGAAAATGGATTGAAATTTTCTTTTTAATGAGATACTAGAATATCATTGAGCATTGTGGTACTTTTTTGTAATTTTATATTTTGTAATTTATACTGAAAGTTATATATGAACCAAAAACCTGTAGTGCATCAAAAATTGCTCACTACTGGTGGAGTCCACACTGATTAGTGATAAGGATATGATCGCAGAGAGATGGACTGAGCACTTTCACAGTATTTTCAACAGGCTATCATCAATAAATGCTAAGGCCATCCTTCCTTAACTGAACTTCCAGCAGAAGAAGAGGTGTTTCAGGGACAATTAGGCTCTTTCATGTGGCAGAGTACCTGGTGCTGATTCTATTCCAGCTGAGATTTACAAGGTAGAGTGACCATTGCTCACACAAAAACTGACTGATATTTTCCAGGTTATATGGCAAGAGGAGGTTATCCCCCAGGAGGTCAAGGATGCCTCCATTGTTCATCTCTACAAAAGTGGAAGGGAATAGATTGTCCTTGTGGACAATTACGGGGGGGAGGAGAGGGGACAGGGGTTCTCTCTCTTAGTCATTGCTGGCAAAATTCTTGTTAGAGTCCTCCTTAATAGGCTGATTGTTCACCTGGAACATGGTCATCTACCTGAGAGCCAGTATGGCTCTAGAAAGGGCCAACAAACAGTCGATACGCAGTTTTGCTGCCTAACAACTCCGGGAGAAATGCCAGGAACAGAAACAGAAGTCTGTTACACCACATTTTCTGGATGTGACCAAGGCCTTTGATACTGTTTTCTCATGAGGACTTATGGGAAATTATGTCAAAAATTTGGTTGCTTGGAGTTCATAAATATTGTACATCAATTTCATGATGACATGTTTGCCCAGGTTCTGGATAGTGCAAAATGCTCTCCTTCCTTCCCAGTCACCAATGGAGTGAAAGAGGACTGTATGCTTGCTCCCATGCTTTTTAGCATAATGTTTTCAGCCATGTTGTTAAATACTTTCAATAAGGAAAAACAGGGCATCAAGGTCAGCTACTGTACTGATGGTAAATTCTTCAATTTGAAATGACTACAAGCCAAGACCAAAGTGGAGGGAGTGCTGGTGCACGATTTTCTGTTTGCAGATGATTGTGCAGTTGATGTGGCCTCAGAAATTGAGATGCAACAAAGTATGGATCAATTCTCCCCCTCCTGTGCTAATTTTCACCTAATAATTACCACCAAGTAAACACAGGTTTTCCATCTGTCACCACCACACCATTCATACATGGAACCACCGGTTACCACAAATGGGGAAGTTTTTGAATTACTACGGATAAGTTCACGTACCCTTGATAGTGTACTTTCCATAGATGTATACATAGACAGTAAGGCTGATGCATGCATTGCCAGAGTTAGCTTAATGTTTGGAAGGTTCCAAAGAAAAAGTTTGGGAGAGAAGAGGTATTAGACTAGCTATCAGACTGAAGGTCTACAGAGCCATTGTGCTGACCTCCAATTATGCATGCCTGTGAATCATGAACATTCTACTAGGGTCATGCCAAAAACTTCACTCACTTCCATTTTAATTGTCCTTAGGAAGATGCTATCACCTAGCAGGCATAAAGTACCAGATGCTGAAGTCCTTTCTGGAGGTGCACAGCACAAAGGAAATGCAGGATATGCAGACTTGGAGTATTCACCTCAAATAGTCACACGGGCCATCTGTGCCCAACCTGTGGTAGAGCATTCCAAGGGCTTATTGTCTTATCAGCCACTGTCAGACACACTGAAATTTCATTTTGTCATGGCGATGTTATTTTGGTCCTCTTTGAGAATAAAGGACAACAACCAACAAATCAGTCATAATTATTTTGAACTAAATAAAAGTAGAAGGGAAAATTGTAGCAAAACAGCAATTGGGAAAAGGGATACTCTTTTATTTAAAGTTATAGTTTCATTATGAGAAGTGTAAATGTGCATTCCTGCACCAGTCCAATGATATTAACAACTCTTTGGGGGTACAACTTAATTTATGGTGACACTAGGAATTTTTTCTGCTTGGTTTCCATTCAAAAACTTACTTCAAAACAGGTTCCAGAATAGATAACTTACCCATCCATAATAAAAATTATTTCTACTGTCACCTTTGTCATCACTTTGTAATTCTTATAAAGCAGCCTGGAATTTCCACCTATTCAGTTTCTGAAGCAATTAAAAAGCCACCTTCTTAACAGAAAGAATTGCGAAAATAGAATAAAAATTGAAAAGAGTATATTTTGATTGAAAGAGATATTTTATTGGGGTTATTTCTAAAGGTTGTATTTTGAACCAGATGATGTCAAGATTTGAAGCACTTACATGCCTTAAATTTCTTGATGTGAGTTTTGTCTTTTTTTCTTTAAATATGTGGACAGTCCTAAAATAAATTGTTTAGAATTGGTGAATAGTCCTCCATAGTGATGATAGCCCTTTAGTTCCTAACTTGCCTTACTATGTATGGTTGTATTCTTTTTCTCGTTTTTAGAAAAGCAGTGTTGAAAAGGTAAACTTTGAAGTCCAGCAGCCTTTTCACATCATCTAGTCCTCAGTAAAACCTTGAGGAGGACAGATCCTTGTGCCCATAAAAGAAGGCAGTTTAGACAAGTGGGATGTTTAGAAAGTAATCTAATTGGAAGACAAAGCCAAGATAGGAGATTAGAAGTAGCAACCCAGCTGAAGTATCCCAACTGTTTCCTGCAAGCAGCTTTAAAATAATTCCTCAAATTGAATTTTGCAGCAACAGAGTCAAGAAAAGATTAGGTTCAGACATTTTTCTAGGCTAAGATGCCTCATATCTGATCTGTGAAACTGGGATGAGGCCCAGCTTGGAAAAAGTAGTAGCACCAGCAGTGGGCTTTGGGGGCAGCAGCGATAGCAGCAGTTAACAGCAGCTTCAGAATCTCTCAGCCCAAAGTGGTAATTGGGTTAGACAACTAGTCAGAAACTACAGGAACTGGGTTCAGCACATTAACAAATCTATTGGCCAGACCACAGTCCTGGGAATGCAGTTTTAAAGGGTGGGAAAGGAGTGCTTTTGAGTGATTGCAAGGAAACAGGGGAACTGGTCATAGTTCAAAGTACAAGAGGAGTATTAGCACTTCTTTTGACTACAGGGAAACAAAGACCATTCCTCGGTAAAGACCAGAGTGCAGACCAGGGCAGCAGTGACCAAAATTTTTCTCCAGATCATATAACTTGGAAGCAACGAAACCTTGTATATCCTAAGAACTGATTTTGGAAACATCAGCAAGATAGAGTGGGAAGCTTGAGACAGTGTCTCTCCATACCCAGGTGAGCAGAGCTAAACTTTAAGAAAAATTTCAAAGTGAAAAAAAAAAAAAAGACTGGAAAAAATGAGTAAATGAGAAACAATAAAAAAAAATAACTTGATTATGAAAATTTGCTACAGTGACTGAGACAAATTCACAATCCCAGAAAGACAATAATTTGAAAACACCTATATGTTCTTACCATGAGCTCAGAAATATCTATATCATATGTTAGAACTTCCCTTCTACAAAGGGAGTAGGACAAGGGAATTACCCTATGACCAGCCAAGTCTTGGAGATGTTTAACATGTCAGTGAACCTTTGGAAGTGAATTCTAGCTTAATTGGGTGATGCCTCTGGTTGACAGAAGCAAGAACAATTTTGAGCAGTAACTACACACTCAAGAATTTCATTCAGAATTTTTTTTTAAATATAAATTTATTTATTTAACTTTTTACATTCAATTTCACAAAATTTTGGGTTCCAAATTTTCTCCCCATTTATCCCCTCCCCCACTCCAATACACTGAGCATTCTAATTTTCCCTATCACCAATCTGCCCTCTCTTCTATCTTCCCCTCCCTTCTCTTGTCCCCATTTTCTCTTTTGTCCCTGTAGGGTCAGATGACTTTCTATCCCCCATTAACTGTGTTTCCTTATTTCCTAGTAGCAAGAACAATACTCAAACAGTTGTTCCTAAAATTTTGAGATCCAAATTCTCCCCATCCCTCCCTCCCATTCCCACCCATTCCCTTTGGGAAGGCAGGCAATTCAATATAGACCATATCTGTGTAGTTTTGCAAATGACTTCAATAACAGTCGTGTTATGTAAGAATAACTGTATATCCCTCCATCCTATTCTGCCCCCCATTGTTTCTATTCTGTCTTTTTATCCTGTCCCTCTCTGAGTGTTGACTTCATATTGCTCCATCCTCCTATTGCCTTCCCTTCCATCATCCCCCCAACCCTGCTTATCCCCTTCTCCCCCACTTTCCTGTAGTGTAAGTTAGGTTTTCATAATAAAATGTGTGTGTATTTTATTCCTTCCTTTAGTCAAGTGTGATGAGAGTAAAACGTCATATTTTTTCTCTCAGCTCCCCCCTTTTTCCCTCCACTAAAAAGTCTCCTGCTTGCCTCTTGAATGAGATCTAATTTTACTCCATTCCATTTCACCCTCTCTCTCCCACTACATTTTCTCTCTCACCATTTGCCTTAATTTCTTTTAAGATTATGTTCCCAACCTATTCAATTCACTCTGTGCTCTCTGTCCTCTGTGGGTGCGTGCATGTGTGTATGTGTGTGTGTGCTTTGCACACATGTACATGTGTGAGTGTGGCGTGTGCGTTTGTGTATGTCTGTGTGTGGGTCCCACCAACTACCCAGATACTGAAACGTTTTAAGAGTTATAAATATTGTCCTTTCCATGTAGGAATGTAAACAGTTCACCTTTGGTAAGTCCCGTATGACTTCTCTTTGCTGTTTACTTTTTCATGCTTCTTCTCATTCTTGTGTTTTGAAAGTCAAATTTTCTTTTTTCAGTTTCTGGTATTTTCATCAAGGAGTGCTTGAAAGTCCTCTGTTTCATTGAAAGACCATATTTTTCCCTGGAGTATTATACTCAGTTTTGCTGGGTAGGTGATTCTTGGTTTTAGTCCTAATTCCTTTGACTTCTGGAATATCATATTCCACACCCTTTTATCCCTTAATGTAGAAGCTGTTAGATCTTGTGTTATCCTAATTGTATTTCCACTATACTGGAATTGTTTCTTTCTAGCTGCTTGAAATATTTTCTCCTTGTTTTGGGAAATCTGGAATTTGGCCACAATGTTCCTAGGAGTTTCTCTTTTTGGATCTCTTTCAGGCAATGATCGATGGATTCCTTCAATACTTATCTTGCCCCTCTGCTTCTAGAAATATCAGGGCAGTTTTCCCTTGATAATTTCATCAAAGGTGATGTCTAGGCTCTTTTTTTTGATCATGGCTTTCAGGGAAGTCCCATAATTTTTAAATTGTCTCTCCCTGGATCTCTTTTCCATGTCAGTTGTTTTTCCAATGAGATATTTCACATTCTCTTCCATTTTTGCATTCTTTTGGTTTTGTTTGGTGATTTCTTGGTTTCTCAGAAACTCATTAGATTCCATCTGTTCTGTTTAATCTTGAGAGAACTATTGTCTTCAGTGAGCTTTTGAACCTCTTTTTCCATTTGACTCATTATGCTTTGAAAGCATTCTTCTTCTCATTGGCTTTTTGAACCTCTTTTGCCAAATGGGGTTAGCCTATTTTTCAAGGTGTTATTTTTCTTCAGCATTTTTTTTGGGTCCCCCTTTACCAAGATATTGATCCGTTTTTTCATGCTTTTTCTTGAATCTCATTTTCTCTTCCCAGTTTTTCCTCCACCTGTTTTAACTTGATTTTCAAAATCCTTTTTGAGCTCTTCCATGGTCTGGGACCACTGGACATCCACCTTGGATGTCTGTGATACAGAGACCTCGACCTCTACGTCTTTCCCTGATGGCAAGCATTGTACTTCCTCATCAGGAATGAAAGGGAGGAAGAAACATCTCTTTCCCTAAGAAAGCAGTCTCTATGGTCTTATTTTTGCTTCCTTTTTTCTGGGCATTTTCTGCCAGTTACTTGAATTCTGAGAGTCCTCTCCACCCCCACCTAGATCTGCCCAGCTAGTGCTTGGGGTCTGAGAATTAAATGCTGCTTCCCCACCTCAGGCCTTTCCATGGCGGGGAGCGGCTTGCTATTCAATGTGAGCTTAAGTTATGGTGCTTGGGTGGGGGGCAGGGCTTCCTCCCAGGCTCAGTTTCCCTCTGGGGGTTTATGCAGAGCCCTTCGGTAATGGCCCTGATCCCCTGCCTGCTCCTGGAGCCCCAGGTTGCCACTGCGTCTGCCGCTGCCTCTGCCACTGCCTTCCAAGGGGGGGGCCAGAGCCACGGAGACACCCTGCTCCCCTCTTGGCCAGGCCAGACGCCTGTCTCACTGACCTGTAGCACCTGTGGGTGAAGGGACCTTTGTGGCCACCGGAGATCCTGTCTCTGAAGCCTGCTCGGATCTGCTGCTTTGGGGGCCGCATGGCCAGGGCAGCACAGGGGTGGGCTCCGCTGTCCGGAGCGTGACGGACCCCTGGGGATGGCTTTCCAGGACTCTCTGGAACGGAAATATCTTCCACTGTGTTTCTGTGTGGCTTGCAATGCTCCAGAATTTGTGGGGAGTTCTTTTTACAGGAAGTTTAATGGGCTGTGGATTCGGAGCTAGCATACGTGAGTCTTTCTACTCCACCATCTTGGCTCTTCCCCCCCTCACTCAGAATTTTTTAAACATTCTGTTGCCCAGCTTATTATATCTACAAATACCCTCTCCCTTTACCACTGTTCTCCTTCAAAAATCCCCAAAACTATATTATCTCTCCCATTTTCCCACTCCTGTTTGTGGAGCTGAGGGAACTGAAGAAGATACTCTCTGCTCCCTTGGAGAAGCTTCTCTCTCCAACAGCTTTTTTTCTCATACAAAAAATGCTTTTTAGTTGGTTTATAAATATCTGTTTCATTTCAGGCCCCTTTACAGGTTTATGCATGTTATGGTGACAGTTTGTAAAGTCACAAACAGGATTCCAATTATATGTGGAGAAACCTCATTAGATTTTAGTGCACCAAAGAAAAATGTTAATTTGAAGCAAAAACAACAGCAATTTTTTAAAGGGGAAAGGAAGAGATAAAAGTGGAAGATGACAAAATAAGTAAAGAAATGCATGACATACAAGAAAATTATGAGAAGAGAATAAACTGCTTGCTAATAGAGGGAGAAAAATTTAAAAAAAAATAAAATAAAACTTTAAAAAAAAAAACAGAATTAGCCTAATTATAAAAGAGACTCAAAACATTCGAGGAAGGAGAAGAAGATTAAGAAGAAGAAGAAGAAGAAGAAGAAGAAGAAGAAGAAGAGCAGGAGGAGGAGGAGGAAGAGGAAGAGAAAGAAGAGGAAGAAGAAGAAGAAGAAGAAAAAACTCCTTTAAGAGCAAAATTGAGTAAATGGAAACAGCGTTTCAAAAGCTCACTGAAGAAAATCATTACTTAAAAAATAGAGTTGAGTATGTGGAAACTAATGATTTCCATGAGACAACAAGAAGCAATAAACAAGTCAAAAGAATGAAAAGATAAAAGTAAATGTAAAATATTTCACTTGGGGAAAAAATAACTTGGAAAATATATGAAGGGAGAGATAACTTGACAATTAACTACCTGAAAGCAATGATGGAAGAATGAGATGACATATCATATTTTTAATTAGTTATAAAAGAAAATGGCCAAGCAGGAAAATAGTAATCAAAATAAACCATTAATCATCTCGTTAAAGATCACAAAATTGAAACTCCTTGGAATATTATAGTAAAATTCCAAACCTCTCAGTTCATGAAGGAAAATATTGCAATCAGAAAGAAATAATTAAAATATTGTGGAACCAGAATCAGTCCCTCAGGCCAGTCTGCACGGAATTGGAGGACTTGGAATAGTTAGGAACACAATCAAGAATAATGTATTTAGCAAACAGAGAATAATCTTTCAGGGGAAAATGGATATTTAATGAAAATAGAGGACTTTCAAGTATTCTTGATTCTTGACCAGAGTTGAAACAGAAATTTGACATTTGTACTTTCAGAAGACTAAAGGAAAGGCATAAGATGATAAAGCATGAAAGAGAAAGTGTAAGAGACTCAATAATATTAAAACTGTTCATATTCCTGTATGAAAAGATGTCACATGCAATTTTCTAAGAACTTTATCATTACAAGGATAATTAAAAGTGGTCTACATAGACTGATTCAGGGGTATGAGTCAATAATGTTGGGATAATCTAAAAAAATGAAGGTATGAGAAAGGAATATGCTGAAAGATGGGGGTTTGAGGTAGAATGGGGAAAATTTTCACATGCAAAATAGACGTAAAAAAGTTTTTAAAATCAAAATGAAGGTATTTAATGAAATATTAATAGGAATAGAAATAATAACAGAACATGCTCCCATAAATTTAGAGTCCATTCTCTGGCAAATACACCACACTCTTAGTATGAAAAGTGGATCTAAGTAGAGATTTGTGCTTGAAGAGTGTACACATGGGTATCTTGTGCTCATGGCTTCCACATGGAAAGAGTCAAGTAAACACACACACACACACACACACACACACACGCATGCACGCACGCAACGGCACGCAGCCATGCAACACACAGTGTACCAAAGGATGCAATCAAAGATAGAGTACAAATGCTTAACTACAATAGAGCTGCTGACATCTTCAAACGGTATTATCATGCAGATCTCTGATGGAACTGTTTTCCTATGGGAGTTGGTTTCTATCAATCCCTATCAGATATTAGGTTTCTCTTTGTTCTACTCTTGACGTCATATGTAATTTATTCAATTCCTCCAGAAGGCAATCATATCTCTGCTCCAGTTAATTGTCAGTCATCCATCTATCTTCAGGATCTTTTAATCATTGGGGAAACTTAATACCTACAACATCAGTGTAGTGGCCTTGAAGGGACCAAGGATGTAGATTTATCAGCTAGTTCTTTCATGTACACTATACTATCTAGGGTGTGTGTGTGTGTGTGTGTGTGTGTGTGTGTGTGTGTGTGTTTATTGTGGTTAATAAAACATTTCCTTTGAAGAGAACCTATAGGCAATTATCTTCAACATTTAGCACAGTGCCTAGCACACAACAGGTACTTAAAAATGCTTGTCAACTTTACTTTGGCTAGCTCATCAATCAGCTTTTCTAAACTGCTAAGTGTGTGTTAGGTGCAGTTTGTGAGTAGCAGAGATATTTTTCAGTCACCTTCTACTCTGTCCTCAATCTACTTACAGGGATGGCCATACCTTCTCCTTCATAAGCTTTTTTTAATTCATGGTTTATGCCAACCTTCCTTTCAGGGTCAGCTGATAATAGCTCTTCTCAATTAGTCCTTAATGGTCAATAGTTATGAATTTATTCCCTTTGGCCAGTGTTCACATAAAATGTAATAGAAAAGTTAAAATCAGATCTGTTTCTTAGTATTTTTTCCCCTTATTTTTTTTAAAACTACTCATTTGTTGTCTTCTGGAAGTCTCTCAGATAAACTCTCAGCTTACTTAGGATCAAAATTATACTTTCCCCTAATTTTTTGTGTTGCCATTCTGATCAGGGTTAAATATCCTCAAGCCCCTACTTCCTTATATGGAAAAGGAGCTCAGTGATCTAGTGGATCAGGGAAAGTGTTTAAATTTTCCCAGAATACTCCTGTTCCATGCAAATAGTAACTCTAAGTTTGATTATAAAAGACATAAAAATCCACAGACATTTGTCCTCATCCTTTCCCATTCTTTTTTTAAATTTATTTTTAGTTTTCAACATTCACCTTACACCAGGTTTTGCGTTTGAAAATATTCTACACATCACTCCCCCTCCTTCTGCTTCAAGATGGTGTGCATTTTGATCACCCATTCCCCCAATCTGCCTTCCCTTTTATCACCTCTCAAACTCTTTTCTTATTCCTTAACCCCTCTATTTTCCTGTTGGGCAAAATAGATTTATATTACCACATTTCTTGTATATCTTATAACCCAGATGCTTGTGAAATAATTATTAACATTCATTTTTTAAAAAATTTGAATTCCATAATCTCTCCTGTACTCCCTCCCCTACCCACCCTCATTGAGAAGGGCAAAACAAATTGCTGTTCATTATACATGTGTAATTATACAAAACTCTTCCAAAATAGTCCCCTATTTATTCTACACTCTCATTTCACCCTATCCAACCTGAAAAAGTGTTTCCTTCTGTTTATCCCTCCCCTATTTACCCTCTTAGTAGGTAGAGTTGCATACCCAATTCAGTGTGTATGTTATTACCTCCTTCAGCCAAGCCTGATGAGAATGGAAGTTCACTCATTCCCCTCTCACCTCACTTCTCTTCCCATTACTGTAAAAGCGTTTTCTTTTCTCTTTTATCTAAGAACATTTATTCCATTCTACCTCTTCCCCTTTCTCCATCACTCAGTACATTTTTTCTTTCACCCCTCAATTTTATTTTTTACATATCATCCCTTCATATTAAATTCATCCTGTACTTTATGCATCAAAAATGCTTGAAAGTCTTCTACTTCATTGATTGTCCATTTTTAACCCTGAAGGATTGTATTCAGATTTGCTAGGAAGGTAATTCTTCGTTTTAATCCTAGATCCTTCCATCTCTGGAGTATCATATTCCAAACCCTCCAATTCCTTGTTGTAGAAAGTTAAATCTTGTGTTGTCCTGATTGTGGTTTCCACAGTATGTGAATTGTTTTCCTTCTGGCTATTTAAAATATATCCGTCTTAACCTTCTACTCTGGAATCTGGAATTTGCCTACAATAATTACTATAAGTTTTTCTTTTGGGGACTCTTTCAGGAGATGGTCTGTGGATTCTTTAAATTTCTAATTTTAACCCTCTGGTTTCCAGAATATCAAGGCAGTTTTTTCTTGCTAATCACTTCACAGATAATGTTTAGGGTTTGTGTGTATGTGTGTGTGTGTGTGTGTGTGTGTGTGTGTGTGTGTGTGTGTGTTTGTTTTACCATGGCCTTCACCTAGTCCAATAAAAATTTTTAAAATTTTCTCTCCTGAATCTATTTTCCCAGGTAAGTGTTTTTTTTCTTTCCAGTGAGGATGGCTCTTATTGTATTCTGTTTTTCATTCTTTCGAGTTTTATTTTCATAATTTCTTGATTTGTCATGTAGTCATTAGATTCCATTTGCTCCATTCTAATTTGTAAGGAATTTATTTCTTTTGAACTTTTGCACCATCTTTTCCATTTAACCAATTCTGCTTTTTTAAGATATTCTTTTCCTCATTGTTTTTGGGCCTCTTTTGCCATTTCAGTTAGTGTACTTGTTAAGGTGTTGCTTTTCCTCAGTGTTTTTTGGGGGTCCTCCTTTAGCAAGTTGTTGAATCATTTTTCATTCTATTTCTCATTTCTCTTCCCAATTTTTCCTCTACTCTTCTTACTTGATTTTCAAAATTCTTTTTGAACTCTTCTATGGCCTGAGTCCAATTCATATTTTTTCTTGGAGACTTTAGAATGTAGGAGCTTTGACTTTTTTGTGTTCTTCTGATTGTATGTTTTTCATCTTCTTTTTTCACCAAAGTAAGATTCTCTGGTCTGGATTTTTTGCTCTGCTATTTGCTCATTTTCATAACCAATTACTTGACTTTTTAAACTCTGTGTCAACGTAAGATTCTGCTTCCATTGTGGAGTGTGTACTGTCCCAAGTTGCAGGAGCTTTATACAGAGTTACATCTAGGGGCCAGTAAATTTCCACTTCTTCTAAGGTGATATGATGAGAACAGAGATGATTACTCCTCTCTTAATGTGTGCTCTTGTCTTTGAGTGATCACAAATACTTTTTCTTGGTCTTGGAAACTGTGAGGAAGACCTCTGTCTCCACAGTCTCTCCACACCAACATTCTGCCACACCAGCATTCTTCTTCACCCTAGTACTGCCATGCAGGACTGCAACCCTGATCCAAAGCAAGGATAAAGCAAAAAGAATTCCTGCTTCAGTGCCAGCAAAGTAATTGCCCTCTGACCAGTTGCTCAATCTTCCCTCCATCTGTGGGATGAAAACTCCGGAAGCAGCACTGCTACTGCCACTACCCCAGGCATTAGGTGAAGTGATTTCTGTCACTGAGATTAAGTGGGACTATTTTCTATTAATTTTGTAGATTGTGCTTGGCATATGTGAGTTTAGAAGACTAGAAACTGTCATAGCTGCCAGTTATTCAATCCTCTGAGGCTTGCTCCACGTGGGGCCAGTCTCTGCTGGCATGGTCCATGCTGGACTGCTCTCCTTTCTCAGATTAGTGCAACAGACCTTTCTTTTGGACCTCCCAAGTTGTCTTGGGGCTGAAAATGTGTTTCACTCAGTTATATTGTATATTATGCTGCTGGAGAATTTGTTTAGAGTCATTTTTATAGGTATTTTGAGGGGTTTGGAAGAGACATCTAACAAATGTCTGTTTTTACTCCACCATCTTCCAATAATATGTTGTTCATGAAAGATGCACATAAAACACAATGTCCCATACAGAAAACTAAAATAAGAAGTATGAGCAGGGGTAGCAACCATGATCTCAGGAAAAAGCAAAAATCAAAAATAGACCTAGTGAAAAGACATAATAAGGGAAACTGCATTTTATAAAAGATATTACAAGCAAAGAAGTGATACAAAAAATGCTATTAAATTTCTCTGATGAACCCCCTCTTTTCTCAATATATATAGGAAACTTAGTGAGATTTATAAAACCAAGGAGCCATTACCAAATTGATTGTCAGGAGATATAAAGAGGCAGTATTCAGAAGGAAGAGATCATTGCTATTGATATTTACAAAAAATGCTCTAATTA
>JAJHZJ010000933.1:0-137753 GCA_023548195.1 Bettongia penicillata ogilbyi | reverse complement strand
TTGCACGTTTACTATATTAATTTTCAACATTGATTATTTATTTTCCTCCTCTTTTTTTTTATGTTCTGAAAGCTTTTTATTCCATTTAGTAAGGAAATTATGATAAAAATATTAACATAACATTTATATAACACTTTAAAGGTTTGCATATATAAAATATATATGCATACTTTATGTACACACATAATGTGTTTATGTTATATGTACAATTTCTAATATTTGATCTTAACAATAGTAAGTAAAGTAGGCACTATTCTTATCATCACCGTTTTAAAAGATGATGCTATTACTTTCACCATTTTTAATGAGAGACTTGTTCAGGATAACACAGCTAGTAACTGTCTAAGGCAAGATTCATATATAATACTTTCTAACTGTATTTGCTGAACCAATTATTAAAAATGCCATTAGGAAGCTTTGTGACTAAATGTTATTTCTGGTCAGTCATGGAAAAAAGTTCCATCTGACATAATTGATTGGTGACAATTCAGTTTGTTGGTTGAATTCTTTTTTTTTCTTTGATATTTATATTTTATTTTTTTTTAATGTTTTACAATCATTCCTTAAAGTTAAGATTTTATCCCCTCCACCCTTCCCCCAATACCCCCTCCCTCCCCATGACAGCATACAATTCTGTTTAGGTTCTACATATACTTTCCTACTGAGCACATTTTCACTATATTCATGCTATGTAGTCGAACTAAAATAAATGGAAGAAATCATATAACAAATCAACACATAATACACTGAAACCCACCCACACACAAACATGATCTGCTACATTCTGCAAGTGACTTCCACATTTCTTTCTCTGAGTGTGGAAGGCATTTTGCCTTAGAAGACCGACATTAGGATTTTTTTTTTTTTCTCAGTAAGTTCTTGTGTTATTACAAAGTTCCAAGTCTACCAGAAAAAACTCTCGCACACTGTGGTCGTTGCTGTGCACAAAGTTCTCCTGGTTCTGCTCCTTTCGCTCAGCATCAGATCATATAAGTCCTTCCAGGCCTCCCTGAAGTCTTCTTGTTCATCATTTCTTATGGCACAATAGTACTCCATTACATTCATATACCATAATTTATTCAGTCATTCCCCAATTGATGGGCATCCCCTTGACTTCCAGTTTTTGGCTACCACAAAGAGTGCTGCTATAAATATTTTTGTACACGTGGGACCCTTTCCTGTTTTTATAATCTCTTGGGGATACAATCCTAGTAGCAATATTTCTGGGTCAAAGGGTATGCACATTTTTGTAGCCTTTGGGCATAGTTCCAAACCGTTCTCCAGAAGGGGTTGGATGATCTCACAGCTCCACCAACAATGAATTAGTGTTCCAAACTCTCCCACATCCTCTCCAGCATTTATCATTTTCTTGTTCTGTCATGTTTGCCAATCTTACAGGTGTGATGTGATACCTCAGAGTTGTTTTGATTTGTATCTCTCTAATCAATAGTGATTTAGAGCACTTTTTCATATGATTATAGATATTTTTGATTTCTTCCCCTGAAAATTGCTTGTTCATATCCTTTGACCATTTATCAATTGGGGAATGACTTGTATGGTTATATATTTGAGTCAGTTCTATATATTCTAGAAATGAGGACTTTATCCCCGAGCTTAGCTGTAAAAATTTTTTCCCAATTTACTACATCCCTCCGAATTTTGGTTGCATTGGGTTTGGTTGTGCAAAAACTTTTCAGTTTAAAGTAATCAAAATTATCCATCTTGCATTTCATAATGCTTTCTATCGTTTCTTTAGAAAAAAATTCTTCCCCTCTCCATAAATCTGATAAATACACTATACCTTGCTTCTCCAGTTTATTCATGGTATCAATCTTTATACCTAAATCATGTACCCATTTGGACTTTATTCTTGTGTACGGTGTCAGGCATGGGTCTATGCCTAATTTCCACCACACAGTTAACCAGTTTCCCCAGCAATATTTGTAGAACAATGAGTTCTTATCCCAGAAGCTGGGATCTTTGGGTTTATCAAACAGGAGGTTGCTATATTCCTTGCCAACTGTGTCTTGAGTGCCAAGCCTGTTCCATTTGTCTACCCCTCTGTTTCTTAGCCAATACCAAGTGGTTTTGATAATTGCTGCTTTATAATACAATTTGAGGTCTGGTAGCGCTAGGCCACCTTCCCAAGCATTTCTTTTCATTAGTCCCCTTTGATATTCTGGACCTTTTGTTTTTCCAAATGAATTTTGATATTATTTTATCCAGCTCTAGAAAATAATTATCTGATAGTTTAATTGGTATGGCACTAAATAAGTAGATTAATTTAGGTAGAATTGTCATTTTTATTACATTAGCTCGGCCTACCCATGAACAACTGATGTTTTTCCACTTACTTAAATCTGACTTTATTTGTGGAAAAAGTGTCTTGTAATTGTGTTTGTATAATCCCTGGGTTTGTTTTGGCAGGTAAACTCCTAAGTATTTTATAGTGTCTACTCTCGCTTTAAATGGGATTTTCTCTTTCTATCTCTTGGTGTTGGACTTTGTTGCTAATATATAGGAATGCAGAAGATTTGTGTGGGTTTATTTTGTAACCTGCAACTTTGCCAAAGTTGTTTATTATTTCAAGTAGCTTTTTACTTGAATCTCTGGGATTCTCTAAATATATCATCATATCATCTGCAAAGAGTGATAACTTAGTTTCTTCTTTGGCTATTTTTATTCCTTCAATTTCTTTATCTTGTCTAATTGCTACCGCTAACATTTCTAGTACCATATTGAATAATAATGGTGATAATGGGCATCCTTGTTTCACCCCTGACCTTATTGGAAATGCCTCTAGCTTATTTCCATTGCATATAATGCTTGCTGAAGGTTTTAGGTAGATACTGCTTATTATTTTATGGAAAGTTCCCTTTATTCCTATGTTCTCCAGTGTTTTTAATAGGAAT
The DNA here is from genome assembly GCA_023548195.1 of Bettongia penicillata ogilbyi. Lineage (NCBI taxonomy): Eukaryota > Metazoa > Chordata > Mammalia > Diprotodontia > Potoroidae > Bettongia > Bettongia penicillata. The sequence continues at coordinate 134,841 of JAJHZJ010000933.1, read as the reverse complement.
GGGTGTTGTATTTTGTCAAAAGCTTTTTCTGCATCAATTGAGATAATCATGTGTTTTTGTTGGTTTTGTTGTTGATATGATTGATAATGCTAATAGTTTTCCTAATATTGAACCAGCCCTGCATTCCTGGTATGAAACCTACCTGATCATAATGTATTATTCTCTTGATAAGATGCTGTATTCGTTCTGATAAAATCTTGTTGAAAATTTTTGCATCTATATTCATTAGAGAAATTGGTCTATAATTTTCTTTTTCTGTTTTATCTCTTCCTGGCTTGGGTATCAAAACCATATTTGTATCATAGAAAGAATTTGGGAGTACTCCTTCTTCCCCAATTTTCCCAAATAGTCTATATAGTATTGGAATTAACTGTTCTTTAAAGGTTTGATAGAATTCACTTGTGAATCCATCTGGTCCTGGAGATTTTTTTCCTAGGGAGTTCATTGATGGCTTGTTCAATTTCTTTTTCTGAGATGGGGTTGTTTAAGTATTCAATTTCCTCTTCTGTTAATCTGGGCAATTTGGTTTTTTTTTAAATATTCATCCATCTCATTTAGATTATCGAATTTGTGGGCATAAAGTTGGGCAAAATAATTTCTAATTATTGTTTTAATTTCCTCCTCATTGGAGGTGAGTTCACCCCTTTCATTTTTAATATCAGTAATATGATTTTCTTCTTTCTTTTTTTTTAATCAAATTGACCAAAGATTTATCAATTTCATTAGTTTTTTCATAAAACCAACTATTGGTTTTATTTATTAATTCAATAGTTTTCTTAATTTCAATTTTATTAATCTCTCCTTTGGTTTTCAGTATTTCTATCTTGGTATTTTCTTGGGGATTTTCAATTTGTTCTTTTTCTAGCTTTTTCAGCTGCATACCCAAGTCATTGATCTCCTCTTTCTCTATTTTATTTATGTAGGCATTCAAAGATATAAAACTTCCCCTAAGAACTGCTTTTGCAGTATCCCATAAGATTTGGTAGGTTGTCTCATTATTGTCGTTCTCTTGAATGAAGTTGTTGATTGTTTCTATGATTTCTTCTTTAACCCATTCCTTCTTTAGGATTAAATTATTTAGTTTCCAACTGATTTTTGCTTTATCTTTCCATGGCCTTTTATTACATATAATTTTTATTGCATTATGATCTGAGAAGGATGCACTGATTATCTCTGCCTTTCTGCACTGGATTTTGAGATTTTTATGTCCTAGTACATGGTCAATTTTTGTAAATGTTCCATGTACTGCTGAGAAAAATGTATATTCCTTTCTATTCCCATTCAATTTTCTCCAATGATCTATCATATCTACCTTATCTAGACTTTTATTTACCTCCTTAACCTCTTTCTTGTTTATTTTGAGGTTAGATTTATCAAGTTCAGAAAGAGGGAGGTTGAGGTCCCCCACTAGTATAGTTTTGCTGTCAATTTCTTCCTTCAACTCCCTCAATCTCTCCTCTAAGAATCTGGATGCTATACCACTTGGAGCATACATGTTTAGTAAGGATATTGCTTCATTGTCTATGGTGCCTTTTAGCAGGATATAGTTTCCATCCTTATCCCTTTTGATTAGATCTATTTCTGCTTTTGCTTTGTCTGAGATTAGGATTGCTACTCCTGCCTTTCTTACATCAGCTGAAGCACAATATATTCTGCTTCATCCTTTAACCTTTATCCTATGTGTATCCCCCCGTTTCAAATGTGTTTCTTGTAAGCAGCATATTGTTGGATTATGGCTTTTAATCCATTCTGCTATCCGTCTCCGTTTTATGGGAGAATTCATTCCATTCACATTCACAGTTATGATTTCAATCTGTGCATTTCCCTCCATCTTCTTTCCCACCATTTGTGCTTTTAGCTCTGCTGTCTCCCTTCCCCTCCTCACTAGTATTTACTTTTCACCACCTCCTCTTGCCGCCTTCCCCTCTTTCTTTTAGCCCCCCTCCCTTTTACTCCCCTTTACTCTTATTGCTTCTTCCCTCCCTTTTGCCTCCCTCCCCTTTCTTCCCCCTTCCCCTCCCACTGCTTATAGAGCTAGTTAGGATTTTCTACTTAAGTTTATTGTTCTGTCCTTTAAACAAATCCGATGAGAGTACCTCTCACACAATGCTCATCTCCCTCCCCTCTTTCCCTCTACTATGATTTTGTACTTCTTCTTGTGATGTAATTTGCCATTTTCTGCTTCCTCCTTTTCACACCTCCTATTACACTCCCTTCTCATACTTAAATCACATTTTTTATCATGATATCATTTACTTTATACCCGTTCCCCCTATGCTTATCCCTTTTATATTTCTTAATAGACGCACAGTTCTCAAGATAAACAGTTATCATCTTTCCTTACAGGGAGGTGAACAACTTGCCCTCATTGAGTAGCAAGTTGTTCCCCCCCCACTGTTTACCTTTTTATGATTCTCTTGAGACCTGCATTTGAAGATCGAATTGTCTATTAAGTTCTGGTGTTTTGGTCAGGAAACTCTGGAAATCCCTTACTTCGTTGAATGACTTTCTCCTTGCCTGAAATGTTATGCTGAACTTTGCTGGGTAGTTGATCCTTGGTTGCAGTCCCAGCTCCTTTGCCTTACGGAATATTGGGTTCCAATTCTTTCGATCTTTTAATGTAGAAGCTGCAAGGTCCTGTGTAATCCTGATTGTATCTCCTTGATATTTAAATTGTTTCTTTCTGGCTGCTTGTAATATTTTCTCCTTCACTTGATAGCTCTGGAATTAGGCAACTATATTTCTTGGGGTTTTGTGTTTGGGGTCCCTTTCAGGAGGGGAACGGTGGATTCTTTCGATGACTATTTTGCCCTCTGAATCTAGTACTTCTGGGCAGTTTTCCTTGATGATTTCCTGGAAGATATTGTCCAGGCTCTTTTCTCCATCCTGAGTTTCTGGCAGGCCAATAATTCTTAAGTTTTCTCTTCTGGATCTATTTTCCAGGTCAGTTGTTTTTCCAATTAGATATTTTACATTTTCTTCTATCTTTTCATTCTTTAGATTTTGTTTGACTGATTCTTGCTGTCTCATTGAGTCGTTAGTTTCTACTTGCCCAATTCTAATCTTCATCACATTGTTTTCTTCTGTTAACTTTTGTATCTCTTTTTCCATCTGCCCAATTTTTCCTTTAAAGAAGATATTTTCTCCAGTTAAATTTTGTACTTCCATTTCCATCTGGCCTTTCAGGAATTTATTTTCTCCAGTTAATTTTTGAACTTCTTTTTTCATCTGTTCAATTTTCCTTTTCAGGGAGATGTTCTCATCAGTGAATTCTTTCTTAATAATTTTAAAATCATTGGCCAGTTTATCTTCTATTTCCTTCTTCAGCTGTCCCAGGAGAGCTGCTTGTACTTGCCAGTAGTTCATAGTCCCATCTGAAGTTTCAGATGGAAGTACGGTCTCAGCTGTGACCTCTTTGGGGCTTGTGTTTTGGTCCTCTTCTTTTTCCTGTTCATGATTTTGATTGAATGTTGTGGCTTCTGGTTCTTTCAGTCAGAACCTAGAGAAATTTTTGCTGAGCTGATGTGTGAAAAAGCTAAAAGTAGGTATTTGTTTGGTGTTTCCCTGATCAGCCCTGGGTTTAAATTGTTAAGTGTGGAGGAGGGGTGGTCTGGTCCCAGGAGATTTCCTTAGCTGAATTGAGGCAAAGGCAATCTCAGGGGCTGGTAATCCCAACCGCCCTATTGTCTTTCTGATTCCACTGGACAGCTGAGGCAAGCCTAGATGCTAATGCGTGTTCCCAACCCTCCTGGGGCTCCTCTCTTAGTGCTGAGGATTGCCTGGGTCCTAGTGCGAATTTTCTCTGCTGTCCTTCTGGTTTGACTCTGCCACCATAGGAGGAATCCCCCTTAGCTATTTTCCTCGTCTCAGGTGTTATGAGATTATTGGTCTCCTTCTTCTATTTCTGCTGATCTGGGATTTTTCTGGGGAGATATTTTATGGTTCTTTCACGGTCATCAAGGGGGAAGGAGAGAGCATAAGCATAAGCTGAACACTCCGCCATCCTGGCTCCCAGAAGTTCAAGTAGGTGACTTACCGGAGTTTGATCTCAGGGCTGAAGGTCTCATGAGCTGCTGCGCTGACATCTGGCGCTCCGCGGCTTTCACTGACTCGGTTCGGGTTCACTCCCACCCCAGGTGCCGCTCCTCTGGTTCCGCACGCCACTCAGATTTCTCGGATCTCTTCTCAATGGTGACAATTTAATATCTTCCAGGTACAATAGCATAGCTTGTACTGACTTAACTGATGTAGATAATATATGTGGATTTTTACCCTTTATATGTATATATATATATATATATATATATATATATATATATATATATACACATATATATATATATTTACATATTACTTCAGTGTTGTCTCTTAAGGAGGAACTGCCAAAATGCCTTCATTTACATTCCTATATGCCTCAACAGGGAAAAGGCTAAATACTGATATCACAAGCAAGAAAAACATAGAAGAGTCAAGTAGACAGGTCACTTGTAGAGAATTTAGGGAGTCAGTGTTGAGAATGTAATATCTACTTAGTATCCAATGTATTTCTGGAGTCATCTTCATATACACCTACCATTTTGGTCACGGGAGGAAGGGACAATTGTGTATTGGCAATTATGTTCCAGGTATTCTAGCACAGCTTGCACTGACTTCACTGTTGTAGATAAGGTATATGGATTTTTAGCTTTTACATACATTACATCAGACTTGTCTCTTTAGGGGAAGCGAGAAAATGCGTTTCATTGGATTTCCATAGGCCTCAACAGGGAAAAAGCTAAATAGTGGTATAACAAGCAGGAAAAAGATCGAAGAGTGAAATTGATAGGATACTTGTAGAGAGATTAAGGTGTCAGTGATGACAATATAATATCTTCTTAGTATACATTGTATCTCTTCAGTTATCTTCAAATACACCTTCCAAGTAGGCCAATGGAACAACTGGCAATTTTGTACTTGCAAGTACATTCCAGGTACACTAGAATACCTTGCAATGTTTTCACTGATCTCGATAAAATATGTGGATTTTTACAATTTATATTCCTTACTTAAGTGTTGTCTCTTAAGGAGGAACTGCCAAAATGCCTTTATTTAGATTCCTATATGCCTCAAAAGGGAAAAGGCTAAATACTCATATCACAAGCAGGATAAATATAGAAGAGTCAAGTTGATAGGATACTTGTAGAGAGTTTAGGGTGTCAGTGGTGACAATTTAATATCTTCTTAGTATACATTGTATCTCTTGAGTTTTCTTCAAATACACCTTCCAAGGAGGCCAATGGAGAAATTGACAATAGTGTGCTTGCAAGTATCTTCCAGGTACAGTAGCATAGCTTGTACTGACTTCACTGATGTAGATAACATAGGTGGATTTTTACCATTTAAATATATATATATATATATATATATTTACATGTTACATCAGTGTTGTCTCTTAAGGAGGAACTGCCAAAATGCCTTCAATTAGATTCCTCTCTGCCTGAAAAGGGAAAAGGCTAAATTGTGACATCACAAACACGATAATGATAGAAGAGTCAAGTTGACAGGTCACTTGGAGAGAATTTAGGGAGTCAGTGCTGACAATGTAATATCTGCTTAGTATCCAATGTATTTCTTGAGTCATCTTCATATACACTTACCATTTTGGGCAAGGGAGGAAGGGACAATTGTGTATTTGCAATTATGTTCCAGGTACTCTAGCAGAGCTTGTACTGACTTCACTGTTGTAGATAAGGTATATGGATTTTTAGCCTTTGCATACATTACTTCAGAGTTATCTCTTTAGGGGAAGTGACAAAATGCGTTTCTTTGGATTTCTATAGGCCTCAACACGGAAAAGGCTAATTACTGATATCACAAGCAGGATAAAGATAGAAGAGTCAAGTTGATAGGGTACTTGTTGAGAGGTTAAGGTGTCAGTGATGACAATATAGTATCTTCTTAGAATACATTTTATCTCTTGAGTTATCTTCAAATACACCTTCCCAGTAGTGCAAAGGAGAAATTGACAATAGTGTACTTGCAAGTATCTTCCAGGTACACTAGCATAGCTTGTACTTACTTCACTGCTGTAGATAATATATGTGGATTTTTACACTTTAAATATATATATATACTTACATATTACTTCAGTGTTGTCTCTTCAGGAGGAAGTGCCAAAATGCTTTCATTTAGATTTCTATATGCCTGAAGAGGGAAAAGGCTAAATACTGATATCACAAGCAGGACAAAGATAGAAGAGTCAAGATGATAGGATACTTGTAGAGAGTTTACGGTGTCAGGGCTGACAATGTAATATCTTCTTATTATACATTGTATTTCTTGAGTTATCTTCAAAGACACCTTCCATGTTGGCCAATGGAGGAATGGACAATTGTGTACTAGCAAGTAACTTCCAGATACTCTAGCATAGCTTGCACTGAATTCACTTCTGTAGAAAAGATATGTGGATTTTGACCCTTTACATATATTATTTCACAGTTCTCTCTTTAGAGGAAGTGACAAACACCATTTCTTTGGGTGGCTATAGGACTCAACAAGGGAAAGGGAAAATACAGATATCATAAGCAGGACAAAGATCGAAGAGTCAAGTTGATATGAGAATTGTAGAGAATTTAGGGTGTCAGTGGTGACAATTTAATATCTTCTTAGCATACATTGTATCTCTTGAGTTATCTTCAAATACACCTTCCAAGTAGGCCAATGGAAAAATTTACAATAGTGTGCCGGCAAGTATCTTCCAGGTACACTAGCATAGCTTGTACTGAGTTCACTGCTGTAGATAATATATGTGGATTTTTACACTTTAAATATATATATATATATATATATATATATATATATATATATATATATATTTACATATTACTTCAGTGTTTTCTCTTAAGGAGGAACTGCCAAAATGCCTTCATATAGATTACTGTATGCCTGAAGAGGGAAAAGGCTAAATACTGATATCATAAGCAGGAGAAAGATTGCAGAGTCAAGTTGACAGTTCACTTGTAGAGAATTTAGGGAGTCAGTGCTGACAATGTAATATCTACTTAGTATCCAATGTATTTCTTGAGTCATCTTCATATACACTTACCATATTGGTCAAGGGTGGAAGAGAAAATTGGGTACTTGCAATTATGTTCCAGGTACTCTAGCACAACTTGTACTGACTTCACTGTTGTAGAAAAGGTATATGGATTTTTAGCCTTTACAGACATTACTTCAGAGTTGTCTCTTTAAGTGAAGAGAGAAAATGCGTTTCTTTTGATTTCTATTGGCCTCAACAGGGAAAAGGCTAAATACTGATATCACAGGCAGGATAAAGATAGAAGAGTCAACTTGATAGGACACTTGTAGGGAGTTTAGGGTGTCAGGGCTGACAATGTAATATCTTCTTACTATATATTGTATTTCTTGAGTTATCTTCAAATACACCTTCCATGTTGGCCAAGGGAGGAATGGTCAATTGTGTACTAGCAGGTATATTCCAGATACTCTAGCATAGTTTGTACTGAATTCACTGTTGTAGAAAACCTATGTGGATTTTCACCGTTTGCATATATTATTTTGCAGTAGTCTCTTTAGAGGAAGTGACTAATACCATTTCTTTGCATGGCTATATGCCTCAACAAGGAAAAGGGAAAATACACATATCTCTAGCAGTAAAAAGATAGAAGAGTCAAGTTGAAATGAGACTTGTAGAGAGTTTAGGGTGTCACTGGTGACAATTTAATATCTTATTAGTAAACATTGTATCTCTTGAGTTATCTTCAAATACACCTTCCATGTAGGCCAATGGAGAAATTGACAATGGTGTACTTGAAAGTATCTTCCAGGTACACTAAAATACCTTGTACTGTTTTCACTGCTCTCGATAAAATATGTGGATTTTCAACCTTTACATACTCTACTTCGGTGTTGTCTGTTAAGCAGGAACTGCCAAAATGCCTTTATTTAGATTCCGATATGCCTCAACAGGGAAAAGGCTAAATACTGATATCACAAGCAGGATAAAGATAGAAGAGTCAAGGTGACAGGGCACTTGTAGAGAATTTAGGGAGTCAGTGGTGATAATGTAATATCTACTTAGTATCCAATGTATTTCTTGAGTCACCTTCATATACCCTTGCCATTTTAGTCAAGGGAGGAAGGGATAATTGTGTACTTGCAATTATGTTCCAGGTACTCTAGCACAGCTTGTACTGACTTCACTCTTGTAGGGAAATTTTATGTATTTTAACCTTTACATACAATACTTCACAGTTGTGTCTTTACGGGAAATGACAAAATGCGTTTCTTCGGATTTCGATAGGCCTCAGCAGGGAAAACGCTAAGTACTGATATCACAAGCAAGAAAAAGATAGAAGAGTCAAATTGATAGGATACTTGTAGAGATTTTAAGGTGTGATGACCATAGTCGTGGGTGATTATTAACCACATGCTCGCGTGAAGCTCTCACGCTTGACTCTAACTGTAACCCCAACTTTACTCAGTTTCATGCAATGCAATTTATATAACCCTATACCATATTTCACCTGTGAATTCTATACTAAAATTATGCCTCATTCCATTTTTGTCTTAGTAGTAGGAATAATACTTTCAAATACCAAATGCCAATTCATGTTACAAATGCAAACTCTATACTCATATTGCAATACAAAATGAAAACTGACATCCACATCATAATTTCTTTCACATACTCTAACACCAGACAACCATTTCAAAGTACTCTATCAAGCTGTTATACCAAAATCTAGGTTTCTATAACATGTTTCATGCCCATACTACACACTAACATTGCATTTCCAAATTTAACCATAACGTTTTACCAACAATTCTAATAACAATTTTCAGGTTTAATGGTGATGTATATCCTCGTCGAAGCTCACATTTCTATTCCCAATTAAGACAAAATTAGCAATTACGATATCTTCTTCAATAGTCTAATTCTAAATTCCAGTTCTTCATTCAAATTCCACATGTCAGTTCCACGATCCAAATCTAAATTCTGATTCGAAATTTCACTTTCAAATTCCAAATCTAAATTCCACGTCTAAATTCCAGTTCCAAATTCCAACTCTAATTTCCACTATCAAGTTCGAGTTCCAAATTATAGGTCGAAATTCCAGTTCCACATTAGAGTTCTAAACTCCACTTTCCAATTCCAATTCTCAATTCCACCTCTGTATTCCAGTTCCAAATTCCATTTCTAAGGTCCAAGTCCATGTTCCAGGCCCAAATTCTAATTCCAAATTCTAGTTCCACATTCTACTTCTAAATTCCACTCCGAAATTACAGAACCAAAAGAAAGATTCAATTTTTACTCCAAATTTTCTTTCCAAAATGCTGCTCTGTAAATCACATTTCACTTCCAAAATACAATTGGGAACACAAAATCCAATTATAACTTCTCAATTCCACTTCTGTCTTCTAAACCAAACCCTAAATGTGCTCATTTTTCTCACTTTATTTTAAATCTAACCATAACCCTAAGCCTTGATTATGACCATAGACATGGGTGATTATTACACACATGCTCGAGTCAAGCCCTCACTCGTGACTCTAACTGTAACCCCAACTCCACTCAGTTTCTTGCAATGCAATTTCTATAACCCTATAAAAAATTGCACCTGTGAATTCTACACTAAAATTATGCCTCATTCCAATTATGTCTTAGTAGTAGGAATTATACTGTCAAATACCAAATGCCAATTCATGTTTCAAATGCCAACTCTATGCTCATATGGCAATACAAAATGAAAACTGACATCCACATCATAATTCCTTTCACATACTCTAACATCAGAGAATCATTTCAAACTACTCTATGAAATTGTAATACAAAAATCTAGGTTCCTATAACATGTTTCACGCTAACACAACACACTAACTTTGCATGTCGAACTTTTAACCGTAAAGTTTTACCAACAATTCTCATAATAAATTCCATGTTTAATGGTGCTGCATATCCACGTCGAAGCCCAAACTTCTATTTCAAGTTAAGACAAAATTTCCAATTACAATATCTTCTTCAACAGTCTAATTCAAAATTCCAGTTTTTCATTCAAATCCACATCTCAGTTCCACGTTCCAAATCCAAATTTTAAATCAAAATTCCACTTCTAAATTCCATTTCCAATTTCCAACACTAATTTCCACTAACAAGCTCCAGTTTCAAATTCTAAGTCGAAATTCCAGTTCCACATTAGAGTTCTAAGCTCCACTTCCAAATTCCAATTCTGAATTCCACTTCTAAATTCCACTTGCCAATTCCAATTCTAAATTCCACTTCTGTATTCCAGTTCCAAATTCCATTTCTAAGTTCCACTTCCATGTTCCAGGTCCAAATTCTAATTCCAAATTGCAGTTCCACATTCTAGTTCTAAATTTCACTTTGAAATTGCCGATCCAAAAGAAAAATTTATTTTTTACTCCAAATTCTCTTTCCAAAATGCTGCTCTGTAAATCACATTTCACTTCCAAAATACAATTGGGAACACAAAATCCAATTATAACTTCTCAATCCCAATTCTGCCTTCCAAACCAAACACTAAATGTGCTCATTTCTCTCACATTATTCTAATTCTAACCACAACACTAAGGCTTGATTATGACCATAGACATGGGTGATTATTAACCACATGCTCGAGTCAAGTCCTCACTCTTGATTCTAACTGTAACCCCAACTCACCTCAGTTTCATGCAATGCAATTTTTATAACCCTCTTCCAAATTGCACATGTGAATTCTCCACTACAAATATGCTTCATTCCAATTACGTGTTTGTAGTGGGAATTATACTTTAAAATACCAAATGCCAATTCATATTTCACATGCCAACTCTATACTCATATTGCAATACAAAATGAAAACTGACATCCACATCATAATTTCTTTCACATACTCTAACACCATACAACCATTTCAAAGTACTCTATTAAACTGTTATACCAAAATCGAGGTTCCAATAACATGTTTCATGCTAATAATACAAACTAACATTGCATTTCCAAATTTAACCATAACGTTTTACCAACAATTCTAATAACAAATTCCATTTTTAATGGTACTGCATATCCACGTCGAGGCTCACACTTCTATTCAAAATTGAGACAAAATTTCCAATTACATTATCTTCTTCAATAGTCTAATTCTAAATTACAGTTCTTCATTCAAATTCCACATCTCAGTTCCACGTTCCAAATCCAAGTTCTAATTCTGAATTCCACTTCCAAATTCAAAATCTAAATTCCACTTCTAAATTCCTCTTCCAGATTCGAATTGTAAATTCCACTTGTAAATTCCAGCTCCAAATTCCAATGCTAAGGTCCACTTCCATGTTCCAGTTCCAAATTCTAATTGCAAATTCTAGTTCCACATTCTAGTTCCAAATTCCTCTTCGAAATTGCAGATGCAAAAGAAAGTTTCATTTCTTGCTCTAAATTCTCTTCCCAAAATGCTGCTCTGTACATCACATTTCACTTCCAAAATACAATTGGGAAGACAAAATCCAATTATAACTTCTCCATACCAATTCTGTCTTCTAAACCAAACACTAAATGTCCTCATTTCTCTCACTTTATTCTAAATCTAACCATAATCCTAAGCCTTGATTATGACCTTAGACGTGGGTGATTATTAACAACAGGCTCGAGTCAAGCCCTCGCTGTTGACTCTAACAGTAACCCCAAATCCACTCAGTTTCATGCAATGCAATCTCTATAACCCTATACCAAATTTCACCTGTGAATTCTACACTAAAATTGGGACCAATTCCAATTATGTCTTAGTAGGAGGAATTATAGTTTCTAATACCAAATGACAATTCCTATTTCAAATGCCAACTCTTATACTCATATTGCAATACAAAATGAAAACTGACATCCACATCATAATTTCTTTCACATACTCTAACACCAGACAACCTTTTCAAACTACACTATCAAACTGTTATAAAAAAAACTAGGTTCCTATAACATGTTTCATGCTAATCCTGCACACTAACAATAGAGGTCCAAAATTTAACCGTAAATTTTACAAACAATTCTAATAAAAAATTCCATGTTTAATGGTGCTTCATATCCATGTCGAAGCTCACATTTCTATTCCAAGTTAAGACAAAATTTCCAATTACAACATCTTCTTCAATTGTCTAATTCTAAATTCCAATTCTTCATTCAAATTCCACATCTCAGTTCCACGTTCCAAATCCAAATTCTAATTCTCATTTCCACCTCCAAATTCCAAATCTAAATTCCACGTCTAAATTCCAGTTCCAAATTCCAACTCTAACTTCCACTAAGAAGCTCCAGGTTCAAATTCTAAGTCGAAATTCAAGTTCCAAATTAGAGTTCTAAATACATCTTCCAAAATCCAAATCTGAATTCCACTTCTACATTCCACTTCCAGATTCCAATTCTAAATTCCACTTCTAAATTCCAGTTCCAAATTCCATTGCGAAGGTCCACTTCCATGTTCCAGGTCCAAATTCTAATTCCAAATTCTAGCTCCACATTCTAGTTCTAAATTCCACTCCGAAATTACAGATCCAAAAGCAAGTTTCATTTCTTATTCCAAATTCTCTTTCCAAAATGCTGCTCCGTAAATCACATTTCACTTCCAAAATACAATTCGGAACCCAAATCCTATTATTACTTATCAATCCCAATTCTGTCTTCTAAACCTAACACTAAATGTGCTCGTTTCTCTCACTCTATTCTGAATCTAACCATAACCCTAAACAATGATTATGACCATAGACGTGGATGATTATTAACCAAATGCACGAGGCAAACCCTCACTCTTGACTCTAACTCTAACCCCAACTCCACTCTATTTCATCCAATGCAATTTCTATAACCCTATCCCAAATTGCACATGTGAATTCTACACTAAAATTATACCTCATTCCAATTATGTCTTAGTAGTAGGAATTATACTTTCAAATACCGAATGCCAATTCATGTTTCGAATGCCAACTCTATAGTCATATTGCAATACAAATGAAAACTGACATCAACATCACAATTCCTTTCACATACTCTAACACCAGACAACCATTACAAACTACTCTATTAAACTGTTAAATCAAAATCTAGGATTCTATAACATGTTTCACGCTAATACTATACACTAACATTGCAGGTCCAAATTTTAACCATAAAGTTTTATCAACAATCCTCATAACAAATTCCGTGTTTAATGGTGCTTCATATCCACGTCGAAGCTCACACTTCTATTGCAAGTTAAGTCAAAATTTCCAATTACAATATCTTCTTCAATAGTCAACTTCTAAATTCCAGTTCTTCGTTCAAATTCCACATCTCAGTTCCACGTTCCAAATCCAAATTCTAAATCTAAATTCCACTTCCAAGTTCAAAATCTAAATTTCACTTCTAAATTTCAGTTCCAATTTCCAACTCTAACTTCCACTAAAAAGCTCCAGTTTCAAATTCTAACTCGAAATTCCATTTCCACATTAGAGTTCTAAATTCCTCTTCCAAATTCCAATTCTGAATTCCACTTCTGTACTCTAGTTCCAAATTCCATTTCCAAGTTCCACTTCCATGTTCCAGTTCCAAATTCTATTTCCAAATTCTAGTTCCACATTCTAGTTCTAAATTCCACTCTGAAATTACAGATCGAAAACCAAGTTTCATTTCTTATTCCAAATTCCCTTTCCGAAATGCTGCTCCGTAAATCACATTTCACTTCCGAAATAAAATTGGGAACAAAAAATCCAATTATTACCTATCAATGCCAATTCTGTCTTCTAAACCTCACGGGAAATGTGCTCATTTCTCTCACTCTATTCTAAATCTAATCATAACCCTAAGCAATGATTATGACCGTAGATGTGGGTGATTATTAACAACATGCTCGAGTCAAGCCCTCACTCTTCACTCTAACAGTAACCCCAAATCCACTTAGGTTCATGCAATGCAATTTCTATAACCCTATACCAAATTTCACCTGTGAATTCTACACTAAAATTATGCCTCATTGCAATTATGTCTCAGTAGTAGGAATTATACTTTCAAATACCTAATGCCAATTCATGTTTCAAATGCCAACTCTATACTCATATTGCAATACAAATGGAAACTGACATCCACATCATAATTCTTTCACATACTCTAACAAAAGACAACCATTTCAAACGACTCTATGAAACTGTTATACCAAAATACTGATATGACAAGCAGGAAAAAGATAGAATAGTCAAGCTGATATGAGACTTACAGACAGCTTAGGGAGACAGTGTTGACAATGTAACATCTTCTTAGTATACAATGTATTTCTTGAGTCATCTTCAGATATACATTTCATGTTGGCCGATGCAGCAATGGATAATGGTGTACTTGCAAGTGTCTTCCAGCTACACTCGCATATCTTCCATTGACTTCACTGCTGTCGAAAAGATATGTGGATATATACATTTTACATACATGACTTCAATGTTGTCTCTTAAATAGTAACGGTTAAAATCCCTTTATTTAGATCCCCATAGGCCTCAACAGGGAAATGGCCATATACTGATATGACAAGCAGGATAAAGATAGAAGAGTCAAGTTGAAAGGACACTTGTAGAGAGTTTAGAGTGTCAGGGCGGACAATGTAGTATCTTCTTATTATACATTGTATTTCTTGAATTATCTTCAAATACACCTTCCATGTTGGCCTATGGAAATGGACAATTGTGTACCAGCAAGTATCTTCCAGATACTCTAGCATAGCTTGTACTGATTTCACTGCTCTAGTAACGATATGTGTAGTTTCACCCTTTACATATATTATTACACAGTTGTCTCTTTAGAGGTATTGACAAAAACCATTTCTTTGGATGGCTATAGGCCTCAACTAGGAAAAGGTAAAATAATGATATCCCAAACAGGAAAAAGATGGAAGAGTCACGTTGATATGAGACTTGCAGACAGCTTAGGGAGACAGTGTTGACAGTGTAATATCTTCTTAGTATACGTTGTATTTCTTGAGTTATCTTCAAATACAACTTCCATGTTGGCCAATAGAGCAAGATACGATGGTGTATTTGCAAGTGTCTTCCAGCTACACTCGCATATCTTGTATTGCCTTCACTGCTGTCGAAAAGATATGTGGATATTTACCTTTTACATACATGTCTTCAATGTTGTCTCTTAAATAGGAACTGTTAAAATGCCTTTATTTAGATCCCCATAGTCCTCAACAGGGAAATGGCTATATACTGATATCACAAGCAGAACTGTTAAAATGCCTTTATTTAGATCCCCATATACTGATATCACAAGCAGAACTGTTAAAATGCCTTTATTTAGATCCCCATAGTCCTCAACAGGGAAATGGCTATATACTGATATCACAAGCAGAAAAAAGATAGAAAAATCCAGAAGTATCTAGGATACTTCTAGAGAAGTTAGGGTATCAGTGGTGACAGTTTATTATCGTCTTAGTATACGTTGTGTCTCTTGAGTTATCTTCAAATACAGCGTCCTAGAAGGCCAATGGAGAAATTGACAATAATGTAATTGCAAGGATCTTCCAGGTACCCTAGCATAGCTTGTACTGCCTTCACTGCTGTAGGCAATATATGTGGATTTTTAACCTTTATATATATATGTGTATATATATATATATATACATATTACTTCAATGTTGTCTCTTACGGAGGAAATGCCAAAATGCCTTCATTTAGATTCCTATATGTCTGAACAGGGAAAAGGCTAAATACTGATATGACAAGCAGGATAAAGATAGAAGAGTCAAGTTGAAAGGACACTTGTAGTAAATTTAGAGTGTCAAGGCTGAAAATGTAATATCTTCTTATTATACATTGTATTTCTTGAGTTTTCTTCAAATACACTTTCCATGTTGGCCAATGGAGAAAAGGACAATTGTGTACTAGCAAGTAGCTTTCAGATACGCTAACATAGCTTGTACTGACTTGACTGCTCTAGAAAAGATATGTGGATTTTCACCCTTTCATATGTTATTTCACAGTTGTCTTTTTAGAGGTATTGACAAAACCCATTTCTTTGGATGGCTATAGGCCTCAACTAGGAAAAGGCAAAATACTAATATCCCAAGCAGGAAAAAGATAGAAGAGTCTAGTTGATATGAGACTTGCAGACAGCTTAGGGAGACAGTGTTGACAATGTAATATCTTCTTAGCATACATTGTATTTCTTGAGTTATCTCCAAATACACCTTCCATGTTGTCCAATGGAGCAATGAACGATGGTGTACTTGCAAGTGTCTTCCAGCTACACTCGCATATCTTGTATTGACGTCACTGCTGTCGAAAAGATATTTGGATATTTACCTTTTACATACATGACTTCAATGTTGTCTCTTCAGTAGGAACTGTTGAAATGCGTTTATTTAGGTCCCCATAGGCCTCAACAGGGAAATGACTATATACTGATATCACAAATCGGATAAAGATAGAAGAATCAAGCTGATAGGATACTTCTAGAGAGTTTAGGGTGTCAGTGGTGATAATTTAATGTCGTCGTAGAATACATTGTTTCTCTTGAGTTATCTTCAAATACAGCTTCCAAGTAGGCAAATAGAGAAGTTGACAATAGTGTACTTCAAGTACTTCAAGATGGCAGAGTAGAAGGACGCACGTTTACGAGCACCGAAACCAAAAGCCCATAGAATTAATGTAAAAAGAGTCCCCCATAACTTTTAGGTCAATACAAAGTGTGCAGAAGCAGAGTGGAAGAGATTTCCGTTCCGGGGAGCCCTGGAGACCCATCCACAGGGTCCGGCGTGGCCCGGAAAGTGGACCCCACCACCAACGCTGCCCTGGTCGCGGCCCCAGAGAAGCTGATCCGAGCAGGCTTCAGGGTCGGAAGCTCCGGCAGCCGGGTAAGTCCCTCTACCCACAGAAGCTACAGGTCAGTGAGAGAGAAGGCCGGGCTGGAGGAGAGGGGAAGCAGGGCGTCTCTGTGACTCAGGCCCCCTCAGGAGGAAGCGGCGGCGGCAGAGATGGGGGCAGGAAGCGGCGGAGGCAGAGGTGTGGGCGGCAGCTGAGGCGACAGCGGCCCAGGCCTCAGGAATCCCCCAGCAGCAGGCAGGATCTTCATTATGGAAGATTCCCGCATAAAACCTGACGGAGCTGAGCCTGGGAGACGGCTCTGCCCCCACCCCGCTCTATTACTGAAGGCTTCTGCTCAAAGCCCCTAAGGGAACTGAGATTGGGAGGCGGGCCCCTACCCCACCCCGACCCTGGTCCCACCTGCTCCATTCCTGAAAGTCTCTGCATAAAGCCCCTGAGGGATCAGAGTCTGGGAGGCAGCCCTGCCCTCACCCCAGCACCTGAACTAAAGCTCACTGATTGACAGCCAGCAGGAGGAAAGACATTTAAATCTCAGAGGCCAAGCACTAGCTGGGCGGAACCAGGCGGGGGTGGAAAGGAATCTCAGAAGTCAAGTAACTGGCTGGGAAAGTACCTAGAAAAGGGAAGAAAAATAAGACTATAGAGAGTTTTTTCCAACAAATGCAAATGATACCGACGTTCGGATCTGAAGATGAGGACGTATCTTTGCCATCAGGGAAAGACGTGGAGGGCGGGGCCTCAATACGCCAGAAACCCCAGGGGGGTTGTGGGTGGGCTCAGGCCCAGGAAGAGCTCAAAAAGGATTTAGAAAAGCAAGTTAGACAGGTGGAGGAAAAACTGGGAAGAGAAATGAGAGAGATACAAGAAAAGTATGAAAATCGGGTCAATACCTTGGTATAGGAGACCCAAAAAAATGCTGAGGAAATTAACACCTTGAAAAATGGCTCACTCAATTGGCAAAGGATGTTCAAAAAGCCAATGAGGAGAAGAATGCTTTCAAAAGCAGAATGAGCCAAATGGAAAAAGAGGCTCAAAAGCTCACTGAATTTAATAGTTCTCTCAAAATTAGAATGGAACAGATGGAGTCTAATGACTTTACAAGAAACCAAGAAATCACCAAACAAAACCAAAAGAACGTAAAAATGGAAGAGAATGTGAAATATCTCATGGGAAAAACAACTGACCTGGAAAATAGATCCAGGAGAGACAATTTAACAATTATGGGACTACCTGAAAGTCATGATCAAAAAAAGAGCCTAGACATCATCTTCCATGAAATTATCAAGGAAAACTGCCCTGACATCTAGAACCAGAGGGCAAAATAAGTATTGAAAGAATCCATCGATCACCCCTGAAAGAGATCCAAAAAGACAAACTGCTAGGAACATTGTGGCCAAATTCCAGAACTCCCAGCTCAAGGAAAAAATCTTACAAGCAGCTAGAAAGAAACAATTCCAGTACTGTGGAAATACAATCAGGATAACCCAAGATCTAGCAGCTTCTACATTAAGGGATCGAAGGGTGTGGAATAGGATATTCCAGAAGGCAAAGGAACTAGGACTCAAACCAAGAATCACCTACCCAGCTAAACTGAGCATAATACTTCAAGGGAAAATATGGTCTTTCAATGAAACAGAGGACTTTCAATCATTCTTAATGAAAAAATCAGAGCTGAAAAGAAAATTTGACTTTCGAACACAAGAATGAAAAGAAGCATGAAAAAGTAAACAGCAAAGAGAAGTCTTAAGGGACTTACCAGAAGTGAACTGTTTATATTCATACAGGGAAAAACAATATTTCTAACTCTTAAAACTTTTCAGTATCTGGGTAGTTGGTGGGACCACACATACACATGTACACGCATGCACACACATACACACATGCACACACATGCAGAGATAGAGAGCACAGATTGAACTGAATAGGATGGGACCATATCTTAAAAAAAACTAAGGTAAATGGTGAGAGAGAAATGTAGGGGGAGGAAAGAGAGGGAAAGGGAAGGGGGTAACTATATGTCATTTAAGAGGCAGGTAGGAGTTTTTCTTAGGGGAGGGAAAAAGGAGAGCTGAGAAAAAAACAAAAACAAAAACAAGAAGTTTACCGTCATCACATTTGACTAAACGAAGGAGTGAAATGCACACTCATTTTGGTATGAAAACCTATCTTACAGTATAAGAAAGTGGGGGAGAAAGAGATATTGCAAGGGGGGGATCATGGAGGGGAGGGCAAAGGGAGGAGGGAGCAAATTGAAGTCAACACTTGGGGCGGGACAGGATCAAGAGACAGAAGAGAAAAAATGAGGGGCAGGTTAGGAAGGATGGTAATACAGTTAGTCTTACACAATACGACTATCAGGGAAGTCATTTGCAAAACTACACAGATAGGGCCTAAATTGAATTGCCTGCCGTCCCAAAGGGTATGGGTGGGAAGGGAGGGATGGGGAGAATTTGGAACTCAAAGCTTTAGGAACAACTGTTTAGTATTGCTGTTACTACTAGGAAAGAAGACATAGAGTTAATGAGGAATAGAAAGTCATCTGGCCCTACAGGAGAAAAGAGAAGATGGAGACAAGAGAAGGGAGGGATGACAGAAGAGAGGGCAGAGTGGAGATAGGGAAAATTAGATTGCTTGGGCTATTGGGGTAGGGGGAGGGCATAAAAGGGGAGAAAATTGGGAACCCAAAAAATTTGTGAAAATGAATGTAACAAATTAAATAAATAAAAAAAATAAAATGTGAAAAGAAAAAAGATCATAAAAAAAAAGTATATTGCAGGTACCCTAGCATATCTTGTACTGACTTCACTGCTGTAGATAATATATGTGGATTTTTACTATATATATATATATATATATATATATATATATATATATATATATGTACACATATACATATACATATATATACACACACACACACACACACACACACACACATATATATATATATATATATATATATATATATATATATATATATATATATATATATATATATATACTTACATATTACTTCAGTGTTGTCTCTTCAGGAGGAACTGACAAAATGCCTTCATTTAGATTGCTATATGCCTGAAGAGGGAAAAGGTTAAATACTGATATCACAAGCAGGACAAAGATAGAAGAGTCAAGATGATAGGACACTTGTAGAGAGTTTAGGATGTGAGGGATGACAATGTAATATCTTCTTATTATACATTGTATTTCCAGAGTTATCTTCAAATACACCTTCCATGTTGGCCAATGGAGGAAAGGACAATTGTGTTCTAGCAAGTATCTTCCAGATACTCTAGCATAGCTTGTACTGAATTCACTGCTGTAGAAAAGATATGTGGATTTTCACCCTTTACATATATTATTTAACAGGTGTCTCTTTAGAGGATGTGAAAAACACCATTTCTTTGGATGGCTATAGGTCTCAACAAGGAAAAGGGAAAATACTGATATCACAAGCAGGAAAAAGATGGAAGAGTCAAATGGATATGAGACTTGTAGAGAGTTTAGGGTGTCAGTGGTGACAATTTAATATCTTCTTAGTATATATTATATCTCTGAGTTATCTTCAATAAACCTTCCAAGTAGGCCAATGGAGAAATTGACAATAGTGTGCTTGCAAGTATCTTCCAGGTACACTAGCATAGCTTGTAGTGACTTCACTGCTGTAGATAACATATGTGGTTTTTTACCCTTTTTTATCTATCTATCTATCTCTCAATCTATCTATCTATATATTTACATGTTACTTCACTGTTGTCTGTTATGGAGGAACTGCCAAAATGCCTTTATTTAGATTCCTATATGCCTCAACAGGGAAAAGACTAAATACTGATATCACAAGCAGGATAAAGATAGAAGAGTGAAGTTGATAGGATACTTGTAGAGAGTTTAGGGTGTCAGTGGTGACAATTTCATATCTTCTTAGTATACATTGTATCTCTTCAGTTATCTTCAAATACACCTTCCAAGTAGGCCAATGGAGAAATTGACAATAATGTACTTGCAAGTATCTTCCAGGTACCCTAGCATGGCTTCTACCGACTTCACTGCTGTAGAAAATATATGTGGATTTTTACCCTTTATATACATACATATATATACATATATATATATATATATATATATATATTTACATATTACTTCAGTGTTGTCTCTTAAGGAGGAACTGCCAACATACCTTCTTTTAGATTCCTGTATGCCTGAACAGGAAAAAGGCTAAATACTGATATCACAGGCAGGATAAAGGTAGAAGAGTCAAGTTGACAGGAAACTTGTAGAGAATTTAGGGAGTCAGTGCTGACAATGTAATATCTACTGATCCAAAGTATTTCTTGAGTCATCTTCATATACACTTACCATTTTGGTCAAGGGAGGAAGGAACAATTGTGTACTTGCAATTATGTTCCAGGTACTGTACCACAGCTTGTACTGACTTCACTGTTGTAGATAAGTTATATGGATTTTTACCCTTTACATACATTACTTCAGAGTTGTCTCTTTAGGGGAAGTGAAAAAATGCGTTTTTTGGATTTCTATAGGCCTGAACAGTAAAAGGCTAAATACTGATATCACAAGCAGGATGAAGATAGAAGAGTCAAGTTGACAGGATTCTTGTAGAGACTTTAGGGAGTCATTGCTGACAATGTAGTATCTACTTAGTATCCAATGTATTTCTTTAGTCATCTTCATATAAACTTACCACTTTGGTCAAGGGAGGAAGGGACAATTGTGTACTTGCAATTATGTTCCAGGTACTCTAGCACAGCTTGTACTGACTTCACTGTTGTAGATAAGTTATATGGATTTTTAGCCTTTACATACATTACTTCAGAGTTGTCTCTTTAGGGGAAGTGACAAAATGCATTTCTTTGTCTTTCTATAGGCCTCAACAGGGAAAAGGCTGAATACTGATATCACAAGCAGGAAAAAGATCAAAGAGTCAAATTGATAGGATACGTGTAGGGAGTTTAAGGTGTCAGTGATGACAATATAATATCTTGTTAGCAGACATTGTATCTCTTGAGTTATCTTCAAATACACCTTCCACATAGGCCAATGGAGCAAATGACAATGGTATACTTGCAAGTACATTCCAGGTACACTAGAATACCTTTTATTGTTTTCACTGCTCTCGATAAAATATGTGGATATTCTCCCTTTATATACCTTACTTCAGTGTTGTCTGTTAAGGAGGATCTGCCAAAATACCTTTATTTAGATTCCTATATGCCTCAACAGGGAAGAGGCTAAATACTGATATCACAAGCAGGATAATGATAGAAACATCAACTTGATAGGATACTTGTAGAGCGTTTAGGGTGTCAGGGCTAACAATGTAATATCTTCTTATTATACGTTGTATTTCTTGGGTTCTCTCCAAAAACACCTTCCATGTTGGCCAATGGAGGAATGGACAATTGTGTACTAGCAAATATCTTCCAGATACTCTAGCATGGCTTGTACTGGCACCACTGCTGTAGAAAAGATATGTGGATTTTCACCCTTTACGTATCTTATTTCACAGTTGCCTCTTTAGTAGAAGTGAGAAACACCATTCCTATGGATGGCTATAGGCCTCAACTAGGAAAAGGCAAAATAATGACGTCACAAGCAGGAAAAAGATAGAAGAGTCAAGTTGATATGAGAATTACAGACACATTAGGGAGACAGTGTTGACAATGTAATATCTTCTTAGTATACATTGTATTTCCTGAGTTATCTTCAAATACACCTTCCACGTTGGCTAACGGAGCAGTGGAAGATGGGGGGTACTTTCAAGTGTCTTCCGGCTGCACTCGCATATCTTGGTATGACTTCACGGTTGTCCAAAAATATGTGGATTTTTTACCTTTTACATACATGACTTCATCGTTCCCTCTTAAATAGAAACTGTTCAAATGCCTTTATTTAGATCCGCATAGGCCTCAACAGGGAAATGGCTACATACTGATATCACAAGCAGGATAAAGATAGAAGAGTCATGTTGATAGGATACTTGTAGAGAGTTTAGGGTGTCAGTGGTGAGAATTTATTATCTTCTTAGTATACATTATATCTCTTGAGTTATCTTCAAATACATCTTCCAAGCAGGCCAATGGAGAAATTGACGGTAGTATACTTGCAACTATCTTCCAGGTAGACTAGCATAGCTTCTAGTGACTTCACTGCTGTAGATAATATATGTGGATTTTTTCCAAGTATATATATATATATATATATATATACATATTTACATATTACTTCAGTGTTGTGTCTTAAGGAAGAACTGCCAAAATGCCTTCATTTAGATTCCTATATGCCTGTACAGGAAAAAGTCTAAATAGTGATATCAGAAGCAAGATAAAGATAGAATAGTCAAGTTGACAGGACACGTGTAGAGAATTTAGGTAGTCAGTGCTGACAATGTAATACCTACTTAGTATCCAAAGTATTTCTTGAGTTATCTTCATATACACTTACCATTTCGGTCAAGGGAGGAAGGGATAATTGTGTACTTGCAATTATGTTCCAGGTACTCTAGCACAGCTTGTAGTGACTTCACTGTTGTAGATAAGGTATATGGATTTTTAGCCTTTACATGCATTACTTCAGAGTTGTCTCTTTAGGGGAAGTGACAAAATGCGTTTCTTTGGATTTCTATAGTCCTCAACAGGGAAAAGGCTAAATACTGATATCACAAGCAGGAAAAAGATCTGAGAGTCAAATTGATAGGATACTTGAAGAGAATTTAAGATGTCAGTGATGACAATATAATATCTTCTTTGTATACATCTTGAGTTATATTCAAATACACCTTCGAAAAATGCCAATGGAGAAATTGGCAATAGTGTACTTGCAAGTATCTTCCAGGTACACTAGCATAGCTTGTACTGACTTCTCCGCTGTATTTAATATATGTGGATATTTACCCTTTTACATATATATATATATACATATATTATAAATATATATATATATATATATATATATATATATATTTATATATTACTTCAGTGTTCTCTGTTATGTATGAACTACAAAAATGCCTTCATTTAGATTACTGTATGCCTGAACAGAGAAAAGGGTAAATACTGATATCACAAGAAGGATAAAGATAGAAGAGTCAAGTTGACAGGACACTTGTACAGAATTTAGGGAGTCAGTGCTGACAAGGTAATACCTACTTATTATCCAATGTATTTCCTGAGCCATCTTCCTATACACTTACATTTTGGTCAAGAGAGGAAGGGACAATTGTGTACTTGCAATTATGTTCCAGGAAATCTAGCAGAGCTTGTACTGACTTCACTGTTGTAGATAAGTTCTATGGATTTTGAGCCTTTACATACCTTATTTCACAGATGTCTCTATAGGGGAAGTGACAAAATGCGTTTCTTTGGATTTTTGTAGGCCTCAACAGGAAAAAGCTTAATACTGATATCACAAGCAGGAAAAAGATCAAGGAGTCAAATTGATAGGATACTTGTAGAGAGTTTAAGGTGTCAGTGATGACATTATAATATCTTCTTAGAATACATTGTATTTCCTGAGTTATCTTCAAATACACCTTCCACGTTGGCTAAGGGAGCAGTGGAAGATGCGGTACTTGCAAGTGTCTTCCAGCTACACTCGAATATCTTGTATTGACTTCACTGTTGTCGAAAAGACATGTGGATTTTTACCTTTTCCATACATGACGTCAATGTTGACTATGAAACAGGAACTGATAAAATGCCTTTATTATTTCCCCATAGGCCTCATCAGGGAGATGGCTATATACACATATCACAAGCAGGATAAATTTAGAAGAGTCAAGTTGATAGGACACTTGTAGAGAGTTTAGGGTGTCAGTTGTGACAATGTAATATCTTCTTAGTATACATTGTATCTCTTGAGTTCTCTTCAAATACACCTTCCAAGTATGCCAATGGAGATATTGACAGTAGTGTACATGCAAGTATCTTTCAGGTACACTTGCATAGCTTGTACTGAATTAACTGCTTTCGATAATATATGTGAATTTTTGATCTTTATATATATATATATATTATATATATATATATTTATACATATATATATTTACATATTACTTCAGTGTTGTCTCTTAAGGAGGATCTGCCAAAATTCCTTCATTTAGATTCCTATATTCTTGAACAGGGAAAAGGCTAAATACTGATATCACAAGAAGGATAAAGATAGAAGCGTCAAGTTGACAGGTCATTGTAGAGAATTTAGGGAGTCAGTGCTGACAATGTAATATCTATTTAGTATCCAATGTATTTCTTGAGTCATCTTCATATACACTTACCATTTTGGTCAAAGAAGGAAGGGACAATTGTGTACTTGCAAGTATGTGTCAGGTACTGTAGCACAGCTTGTACTGACTTCTCTGTTGTAGATAAGTTATATGGACTATTAGCATTTACATACATTACTTCAGAGTTGTCTCTTTAGGGGAAGTGACAAAATGTGTTTCTTTGGATTTCTATAGGCCTCAAAAGTGAAAAGGCTAAATACTGTTATCACAAGGAGGAAAAAGATCGAATAGTCAAATTGATAGGATACTTGTAGAGAGATTAAGGAGTCAGTGACGACAATAAAAAATCTTCTTACTGTACATCGTATCTCTTGACGTGTCTTCAAATACATCTTCCAATTAGGCCAGTGGAGCAATTGACAATGGTGTACTTGCAAGTATCTTCCAGGTACGCTAGAATACCTTGTATTGTTTTCACTGCTCTCGAAAAAATATGTGGATTTTCACCCTTTATATACCTTACTTCAGTGTTGTCTCTTAAGGAGGAACTGCCAAAATGCCTCTATTTAGATTCCTATAGGCCTCAACAGGGAAAAGGCTAAATACTGACATCATAAGCAGGATAAAGATAGAAGAGTCAACTTGATAGGACACTTGTAGAGAGTTTAGGCTGTCAGGGCTGACAATTAAATATCTTTTTATTATACATTGTATTTATTGAGTTATCTCCATATACACCTTTCATGATGGACTATGGAGGCATGGACAATTGCGTACTAGCAAGTATCTTCCAGATACTCTAGCATAGCTTGTACTGACTTCACTGCAGTAGAAAAGATATGGGCATTTTCAACCTTTACATATATTATTTCACAGTTGTCTCTTTAGAGGAAGTGACAAACACCATTTCTTTGTATGGCTATAGGCCTCAACTAGGAAAGGAAAATACTGATATCACAAGGAGGAAAAAGATAGAAGAGTCAAGTTGATATGAGACTTGCAGACAGCTTAGGGAGACAGTGTTGACAAGGTTATATCTTGTTAGTATACATTGTATTTCCTGAGTTATCTCCAAATACACCTTCCATGGTGGCCAATGGAGCAATGGATGATGGTGTACATGCAACTGTCTTCCAGCTACACTTGCATATCTTGTATTAACTTCACTGCTACCGAAAAGATGTGAGGATTTTTATCTTTTACATACATGTCTTCAATGGTGACTCTGAAATAGGAATTGTTAAAATGCCTTTATTTAGATCCCCATAGGACTCATCAGGGAAATGGCTGTATACTCATATCACAAGCAGGATAAAGATAGAAAAGTCAAGTTGATAGGATACTTGTAGAGATTTTAGGGTGTCAGTGTTGACAATTTAATATCTTCTTAGTATACATTGTATCTCTTGACTTATCTTCAAGTGCACCTTCCAAGTAGGCCAATGGAGAAATTGACAATAGTGTGCTTGCAAGTATTTTCCAGGTACACTAGCATAGCTTGTACTGACTTCACTGCTGTAGATAGTGTATGTGGATTGTTACCCTTTATATACATATATTTATATATATATATATATACATATATATACATTTATATATATATATACATATATATACATTTATATATATATATATTTATATATTTCTTCAGTGTTGTCTCTTAAAGAGGAACTGCCCAAATGCCTTCGTTTAGATTCCCATATGCCTATGAGGATCTAAATAAAGGCATTTTAACAGTTCCTACTTAATAGAAAACATTGAAGCCATGTATGTAAAAGGTAAATATCCACATATCTTTTCGACAGCAGTGAAGTAAATACAAGATATGCGAGTGTAGCTGGAAGACACTTGCAAGTACACCATTGTCCATTGCTCCATTGCCCAACATGTCAAGTGTTTTTGAAGATAACTCAAGAACTACAAAGTATACTAAGAAGATATTACATTGTCAACACTGACTCCCTAAGCTGTCTGCAATTCTCATAACAACTTGACTCTTCTATCTTATTCCTGCTTGGGATATCAGTATTTTACCTTTTCCCTGTTAAGGCCTATAGCCATCCAAAGGAATGGTTTTTGTCAGTACCTCTAAAGAGACAACTGTGAAATAATAAATGTAAAGGGTGAAAATCCACATATCTTTCCTAGAGCAGTGAAGTCAGTACAAGCTATGCTAGAGTATCTTGAAGATACTTGCTAGTACACAATTGTCCATTTCTCCATTGGCCAACGTGGAAGGTGTATTTGAATTTAACTAAAGAAATACAGAGTATAATAAGAAGATATTACATTGTCAGCCTTCACTCTCTAAACACTCTACAAGTGTCCTCTCAACGTGACTCTTCTATCTTATCCTGCTTGTGATATCAGTATTTAGCCTTTTCCCTGTTCAGGCATATAGGAATCTAAATGAAGGCATGTTGGCAGTTCCTCCTTAAGAGACAACACTGAAGTAATATGTAAATATATATATATATATATATATATATATATATATATATATATATATATATATATATATATATATATATATATATATATATATATAAAAGGGTAAAAATCCACATATATTTTCTACAGCAGTGAAGGCAGTACAAGCTATGCTAGGGTACCTGGAAGATACTTGCAAGTGCATTATTTCCAATTTCTCTATTGTCCTTCTTCGAACCTGTATTTGAAGATAACTCAAGAGATTCAGTGTATATTAAGACGCTATTAAATTGTCACCACTGACACCCTAAACTCTCTAGAATAATCCTATCAGCTTGATTTTTCTATCTGTATCCTGTTTGTGATATTAGTATATTGCAATGTCCCTGTTGAGGCCTATGGGGAACTAAATAAACGCATTTTAACAGTTCCTATTTAAGAGACAACATTGAAGTCATGTATGTAAAAGTTTAATATCCACATATCCTTTTGTTAGCAGTTAAGACAATACAAGATATGCGAGTGTAGCTGGCGGACACTTGCAAATACACCATCGGCCATTGCTCCATTGGCCAACATGGAAGGTGGATTTGAAGATAACTCAGGAAATACAATGTATACTAAGAAGATATTACATTGTCAACAATGTCTCTCTAAGCTGTCTGCAATTCTCATAACAACTTGACTCTTTAATCTTTTTCCTGCTTGGGATATCAGTATTTTGCCTTTTCCCAGTTGAGGCCTATAGCCATCCAAAGGAGTCGTTTTTGTCAATACCTCTAAAGAGGCAACTGTGAAAAAATATATGTAAAGCTTTAAAATCCACATATCTTTTCGAGAGCAGTCAAGTCAGTACAAGCTATGCTAGATTATCTGAAAAATACTTGCTAATACACAATTGTCCGTTCCTCCGTTGGCCAACATGGAAGGTGTATTTGAAGATAACTCAAGAAATACAATGTGTAATAAGAACATATTAAATTTTCAGCCCTGACACTCTAAACATACTTCAAGTGTCCTTTCAACTTGACTCTTCTATCTTTATCCTGCTTGTGATATCAGTATTTAGCCTTTTTCCTGTTCAGGCATACAGGAATCTAAATGAAGGCATTTTGGCATTTCCTCCTTAAGAGACAACACTGAAGTAATATGTAAATATATATTATATATATATATATATATATGTTTTATATATATATATATATATATATATATAAAGGGTAAATATCAACATATATTGTCTACAGCAGTGAAGTCAGTATAATATATGCTAGTGTACCTGGAAGATCCTAGCAAATACACTACTGTCCATTGCTCCCTTGGCCAACTTGGAAGGTATATTTGAAGATAACTCAAGAGATACAATGTATAGGTAGAAGATATTACATTGTCACCACTGACACCCTAAACTCTCCACAAGTATCCTATGAACTTGACGCTTCTCTGTTTATCCTGCTTGTGATATCAGTGTGTAGCCATTTCCCTGTTGAGGCCTATGGGGATCTAAATAAAGGCTTTTTAACAGTTCCTGTTTAAGAGACAACTTTGAAATCATGTACGAAAAAGTTAAAAATTCACATATCTTTTCGACAGCAGGGAAGTCAATACAAGATATGCGTGTGTAGCTGGAAGACAGTTGCAAGTACACCATCGTCCATTGCTCCAATGGTCAATATGGAAGGTGTGTTTGAAGATAATGCAGGAAATACGATGTATACATAGAAGATATTACATTGTCAACACTGTCTCCCTAAGTTGTCAGCAAGTCTCATATCAACTTTACTCTTCCATTTTTTCTTGCTTGTGATATCAGTATTTGCCTTTTCCTAGTTGATGCCTATAGCCATCCAAAGGAATGGTGTTTGTCACTCCCTCTAAAGAGACAACTGTGAAATAATATATGTAAAGGGTGTAAATCCACATATGTTTCTTCAGCAGTACACAATTGTCCATTCCAACGTTGTCCAACATGGAAGGTGTCTTTGCAGGTAACTCAAGAAATACAATGTATAATAAGAAGATATTTCATTGTCAGCCCTGACACCCTAACCTCTCTGCAAGTGTCCTATCAAGTTGACTCTTCTATCTTTATCCTGCTTGTTATGTCAGTATTTAGCGTTTTCCCTGTTGAGGCCTTGTGATATCAGTATTTAGCCTTTTCCCTTTTCAGGCATATAGGAATCTAAATGAAGGCATTTTGGCAGTTCCTCCTTAAGAGACAATACTGAAGGAATATGTAAATATATATATATATATATATATATATATATATATATATATATATATATATATATGTATATATACATATAAAGTGTAAAAATACACATATGTTATCTACAGCGGTGAAGTCAGTACAAGCTATGCTAGTGTACCTGGAAGATATTTGCAAGTACACTACTGCCAATTTCTCCATTGGCCTACCTGGAAGGTGTTTTGAAGAGATACAATTTATACTAAGAAGATATTATATTGTCACCACTGACACCCTAAACTGTCTACAAGTATCCTATCAACTTGAGTCTTTTATGTTTATCTTGCTTGTGATAACAGTATGTAGCCATTTCCCTGTTGAGGCCTATGGGGATCTAAATAAAGACATTTTAACAGTTCCTATTTAAGGGACAACATTGCTGTCATGTATGTAAAAGGTAAAAATCCACATATCTTTTCAACCGCAGTGATGTCAATACAACATATGCGAGTGTAGCTGGAAGACACATGCAAGAACACCATCGTCCATTGCTCCATTGGCCAACATGGAAGGCGTATTTGAAGAAAACTCAGGAAATACAATGTATAATAAGAAGATATTACATTGTCAACACTGTCTCCCTAAGCTGTCTGCAAGTCTCATATCAACTTGAGTCTTCTATCTTTTTCCTGCTTGTGATATCAGTATTTTGCCTTTTCCTAGTTGAGGTCTCTAGCCATCCAAAGGAATGGTGTTTGTCACCGCCTCTAAAGAGACAACTGTCAAATAATATCTGTAAAGGGTGAAAATCCACATATGTTTTCTACAACAGGGAAGTCAGTACTAGCTATGCTAGGGTATCTGGAAGACACTTGCTAGTACACAATTGTCCATTCCAACGTTGTCCAACATGGAAGGTGTCTTTGCAGATAACTCAAGAAATACAATGTATAATAAGAAGATATATCATTGTCAACCCTGAAACCCTAACCTCTCTACAAGTGTCCTATGAAGTTGACTCTTCTATCTTTATCTTGCTTGTGATGTCAGTATTTAGCCTTTTCCCTGTTGTGGCCTATAGGAATCTAAATAAAGGCGTTTTGGCAGTTCCACCTTAAGAGACAACACTGAAGTAAGATAGGTAAAGGGTGAAAATCCACATATTTTATCGAGAGCAGTGGAAACAGTACAAGGTATACTAGTGTACCTGGAAGATACTTGCAAGTACACCATTCTCAATTGCTCCATTGGCCTACTTGGAAGGTGTATTTCAAGATAACTAAAGAGATACAGTGCATACCAAGAAGATATTATATTGACACCACTGACACCTTAAACTCGCTACTTGGCTCTTCTATCTTTATCTTGCTTGTGATATCACTATATAGCCTTTTCCCTGTTCAGGCATATAGGAATATAAAAGAAGGCATTTTGGCAGTTCCTCCTTAAGAGAAAACACTGAAGTAGGATATGTAAAGGGTGAAAATCCACATACGTTTTCGAAAGCAGTGAAGTCAGTACAAGCTATGCTAGAGTATCTGGAAGACACTTGCTAGTAGACAATTGGCCATTCCTCCACTGTCCTACATGGAAGGTGTATGTGGAGATAACTCAAGAAATACAAGATAAAATAACATGATATTACATTGTCAGTCTTGACACCCTAAACTCCCTACAAGTGTCCTATCAAGTTGACTCTTCTGTCTTTATCCTGCTTGAAAAATCAGTATTTATCCTTTTCCTTGTTCAGGACTATAGAAATCTAAATGAAGGCATTTTGGCAGTTCCTCTTTAAGAGACAACACTGAATAAGGTATGTAAATGGTGAAAATCCAGAAATTTTATCGAGAGCAGTGAAAACAATACAAGGTATTCCAGTGTACCTGGAAGATACCTGCAAGTACACCATTGTCAATTGATCCATTGGCCTACTTTGAAGATGTACTTCAAGATAACTCAAGAGGTACAATGTATACTAAAAGATATTATATTGTCATCCCTGACACCTTAAACTCTCTACAAGTATCCTATCAATTTGACACTTCGATCGTTTTCCTGCTTGTGATATCAGTATTAAGCCTTTTCCCTGTTGAGGCCTATAGAAATCCAAAGAAAGACATTTTGTCACTTCCCCTACAGTGACAACTCTGAAGTAATGTATGTAAAGGTTAAAAATCCATATACCTTATCTACAACAGTGAGTTCAGAACAAGCTGTGCTAGAGTACCTGGAACATAATTGCAAGTACACAATTGTCCCTTCCTCCCTTGACCAAAATGGTAGGTGTATAAGAAGATGATTCAAGAAATACAATGGATACGAATTACATATTACTTTGTCAGCACTGACTCCCTAAATTCTCTGCAAGTGTCCTGTCAACTTGACTCTTCTATCTTTATCCTGCTTGTGATGTCCGTATTTAGACTTTTCCCTGTTGAGGACTATAGGATTCTAAATAAAGGCATTTTGGCAGTTCCTCCTTAAGAGACAACACTGAAGTAAGGTATGTAAATGGTGAAAATCCACATATTTTATCGAGAGCAGTGAAAACAATACAAGGTATTCTGGTGTACCTGGAAGATACTTGCAAGTACACCATTGTCAATTGCTCCATTGGCCTACTTGGAAGGTGTATTTGAAGATAACTAAAGAGATACAATGTATACTAAGAAGATATTATATTGTCACCACTGACACCTCATACTCGCTGCAAGTATTCTATCAACTTGACTCTTTTATGTTTATCCTGCTGGTGATATCAGTATGTAGCCATTTTCCTGTTGTGGCCTATGGGGATCTAAATAAAGGCGTTTTAACAGTTCCTATTTACGAGACAACATTGAAGTCATGTATGTAAAAGGTAAAAATTCACATATCTTTTCGACAGCAATGAAGGCAATACAACATATGCGAGTGTAGCTGGAAGATACTTGCAAGTACACCATGGTCTATTGCTACATTGGCCAACATGGAAGGTGTATTTGAAGATGACTCAGGAAATATAAGCTATACTAAGAAGATATTACATTGTCAACACTGTCTCCCTAAGCTGTCTGCAAGTCTCATATCCACTTGACTCCTCTACCTTTTTCTTCCTTGTGATATCAGTTTTTTTTCCTTTTCCTAGTTGATGCCTATAGGAATCCAAAGGAATGGTGTTAGTCACTTCCCCTAAAGAGACAACTGTGAAATAATATCTGTAAAGGGTGAAAATCCACATATGTTTTCTACAGAAGTGAAGTCAGCACAAGCTATGTTAGAGTATCTGGAATATACTTGCTAGTACACAATTGTCCATTTCTCCATTTTCCAACATGGAAAGTGTATATGGAGATAACTCAAGAAATACAATGTATAATAAGAAGATATTACATTGTCAGCCCTGACACCCTAAACGCTGTCCAAGTGTCCTATCAAGTTGACTCTTCTATCTTTATCCTGCTTGTGGTATCAGTATTTATGCTTTTCCTTCTTGAGGCCTATAGGAATCTCAACAAAGGCATTTTGGCAGTTCCTCCTTTAGAGACAACACTGAAGTAATATGTAAATATATATATATATATATATATATATATATGTATTTATATATATATATATATATATGTAAATTGTAAAAATCCACATATATTATCTACAGCAGTGAAGTCAGTACAAGCTATGCTAGTATACCTAGAAGATACTTGAAAGTACACTATTGTCAATTTCTCCATTGGCCTAATTGGAACGTGTACTTGAAGATAACTCAAGAGACACAATGTATACTAAGAAGATAGTAAATTGTCACCACATATACCTTATCTACAACAGTGAAGTCAATACAAGCTTTGCTAGAGTACCTGGAACATAATTGCAAGTACACAATTGTCCCTTTCTCCCTTGACCAAAATGGTAGGTGTATATGAAGATGACTCAAGAAATACATTGGATACTAAATAGATATTACATTGTCATCACTGACTACCTAAATTCTCTACAAGTGTCCTGTCAACTTTACTTTCTATCTTTATCCTGCTTGTGATATAAATATTTAGCCTTTTCTCTGTTCAGGAATATAGGAATCTAAATGAAGGCATTTTGGCAGTTCCACATTAAGAGACAATAATGAGGTAATATGTAAATATAAGTATATATATATATATATATATATATATATATAGATAGATAGATAGATAGATATAGATATAGATATATATTGGGTAAAAATCCACATGTATTATCTACAGCAATGAAGTCAGTACAAGCTATGCTAATGTACCTGGAAGATACTTGAAAGTACACAACTGTCAATTTTTCTATTGGCCTACTTGGAAGGTGTATTTGAAGATAACTCAAGAGATACAATTTATACTAAGAAGATATTAAATTGTCACCACTGACAGCCTAAACTCTCTACAAGTATCCTATCAACTTGACTCTTCTATCTTTATCCTGCTTGTGATATCAGTATGTAGCCATTTCCCTCTTGAGGCCCATGGGCATCTAAATAAAGGCATTTTAACAGTTCCTATTTAAGAGACAACATTGCAGTCATGTATGTAAAAGGAAAAAAACACATATCTTTCCTACAGCAGTAAAGTCAATACAAGATATTCGAGTGTATTTGGAAGACACTTGCAAGAACACCATCGTCCATTGCTCCATTGGCCAACATGTAAGGTGTATTTGGAGATAACTCAGGAAATACAATGTATATTAAGAAGATATTACATTGTCAACACTGTCTCCCTAAGGTGTCTGCAAGTCTCATATCAACTTGACTCTTCTATCTTTTTCCTGCTTGTGATATCAGTTTTTTGCCTTTTCCTAGTTGAGGCCTATAGCCATCAAAAGGAATGGTGTTTGTCACTTCCTCTAAAGAGACAACTCTGAAATAATATATGTAAAGCATGAAAATCCACGTATATTTTCTACAGCAATGAAGTCAATACAAGCTATGCTAGAGTATCTGGAAGACACTTGCTAGTACACAATTGTCCATTCCTCCATTGTCCCCCAGGGAGGGTATATTTAGAGAAAACTCAAGAAAGAAAATGTATAATAGGAAGACATTACATTGTCAGCCTTGACACCCTAAAATTTTTACAAGTGTCCTATCAAGTTGGCTCTTCTATCTTTATCCTAATTGTGATATCAGTATTTATCCTTTTCCTTGTTGAGGCCTATAGGAATCTAAATAAAGGCATTTTGGCGGTTCTTCCTTAAGAGACAACACTGAAGTAAGGTATGTAAGGAGTGAAAATCCACATGTTTTATCGATAGCAGTGAAAACAATACAAGGCATTCTAGTGTACCTGGAAGATACTTGCAAGTACACCATTATCAATTGCTCCATTGGCCTACTTGGAAGGTGTATTTAAAGATAACTCAAGAGATACAATGTATACTAAGATGATATTATATTGTCATCACTGAAACTTTAAACTCTCTACAAGTATCCTATCAATTTCATTCTTCGATCTTTTTCCTGCTTGTGATATCAGTATTTAGCCTTTTCCCTGTTGAGGCCTATGAAAATCCAAAGAAACACATTTTGTCACTTCCCCTAGAGACACAACTCTAAAGTAATGCATGTAAAGGCTAAAAATCCATATTAGTTATCTACAACAGTGAAGTCAGTAGAAGCTGTGGTAGAGTAACTGGAGCATAATTGCAAGTACACAATTGTCCCTTCCTCCCTTGACCAAAACGGTAAGTGTATATGAAGACGACTCAAGAAATACATTGGATACTAGGTAGATATTACATTGTCAGCACGGACTCCCTAAATTCTCTGCAAGTGTCCTGTCAACTTGACTCTTCTATCTTTATCCTGCTTGTGATATCAGTATTTAGCCTTTTCCCTGTTCTAGCATATAGGAATCTATATGAAGGCATTTTGGCAGTTCCTCCTTAAGAGACAACACTGAAGTAATATGTAAATATATATATATATATATATATATATATATATATATATATATATACACATATATATATGTATATACACATACATATATATACATATGTATATATATACATATATATGTATATATATATATATATATATATATATATATATATATATATATACTATAAAGAGTAAAATTCCACATATATTTTCTACAGCAGTGAAGTCAGTACAAGCTATGCTAGTGTACCTGGAAGATACTTGCAAGCACACTATTGTCAATTTCTCCATTGTCTTACTTCGAAGGTGTATTTGAAGATAACTCAAGAGATACAATGTATACTAACAAGATAGGAAATTGTCACCACTGACACCGTAAGCTCTCTGCAAGTATACTTACAACTTGACTCTTCTATCTTTATCCTATTTGTGATTCTCAGTATATAGCCATTTCCCTGATGAGGCATATAGGAATCTACATGAAGGCATTTTGGCAGTTCTTCCTTAAAAGACAACACTGAAGTAAGGTATGTGAGGAGTGAAAATAAACATATTTTATCGAGAGCAGTGAAAACAATACAAGGTATTCTAGTTTACCTGGAAGATACTTCCAAGTACACCATTGTTAATTGCTCCTGTGCCTACTTGGAAGGTGTATTTAAAGATAACTCAAGGGATACAATGTATATTAAGAAGATAATATTATGTCGTCACTGCCACCTTAAACTCTCTACAAGTATCCTATGAATTTGACTCTTCGTTCTTTTACCTGCTAGTGATATCCGAATTTAACCTTTTCCTTGTTGAGGCCTATAGAATTCCAAAGAATTGCATTTTGTCACTTCCCCTAAAGAGACAACTCTGAAGTAATGCATGTGATGGCTAAAAATCCATATACCTTATCCACAACAGTGAAGTCAGTACAAGCTGTGCTAGAGTACCTGGAACATAATTGAAAGTACACAATTGTCCCTTCCTCCCTTGACACAAATGGTAAGTGTATATGAAGATGACTCAAGAAATACATAGGATACTAAGTAGATATTACAGTCAGCTCTGAATCCCTAAATTCTCTACAAGTGTCCTGTCAACTTCACTCCTCTACCATTATCCTGCTTGTGATATCAGTATGTAGCCTTTTCCCTGTTCAGGCATATGGGAATCTAAATGAAGGCATTTTGGCAGTTCCTCCTTAAGAGACCACATTGAAGTAATATGCAATTAAATATATATATATATATATATATATATATATATATATATATATATATATATATATATATGTATATATATATATATATGTAAAGGCTAAAAATCCACATATATTATCTACAGCAGTGAAGTCAGTACAAGCTACACTAGTGTACCTGGAAGATAATTGCAAGTACACTATTGTCAATTTCTCCATTGGCCTACTTGGAAGGTGTATTTGAAGATAACTCAAGAGATACAATGTATACTAAGAAGATATTATTATGTCATCACTGACACCTTAAACTCTCTACAAGTATCCTTTCAATTTGACTCTTCCATTTTTTCCTGCTTGTGATATCAGTATTTAGCCTTTTCCCTGTTGAGGCCTATAGAAATCCAAAGAAACACATTTTGTCACTTTCCCCACAGAGACAATACTGAAGTAATGTATGTAAAGGCTAAAAATCCATATAACTTATCTACAACAGTGAAGTCAGTACAAGCTGTGCTAGAGTACCTGGAGCATAATTTCAAGTACACTACTGCCAATTTCTCCATTGGACTATTGGAAGGAGCATTTGAAGATAACTCAAGCGATACAATGTATACTAAGAGGATAGTAAATTGTCACCCCTGTCACCCTAAACTCTCTACAAGTATCCTATCAACTTGAATCTTCTAAGTTTATCCTGCTTCTGATATCAATATGTATCCATTTCCCTCTTGAGGCCTATGGGTATCTAAATAAAGGCATTTTAACAGTTCCTATTTCAGAGTCAACATTGAAGTCATGTATGGAAAACGTAAATATCCACATATATTATCTATAGCAGGGAAGTCAGTAGAAGCTCTGCTAGTGTACCTGGAAAATACTTGCAAGTACACTATTGTCAATTTCTCCATTGGCCTACTTAGAAGCTATATTTGAAGATAACTCAAGAGATACAATGTATTCTAAGACGACATTAAATTGTCACCACTGACAACCTAAACTCTCTAGAAGAATCCTATAGGCGTAATTTTTCTATCTTTATCCTTTTTGTGATATTAGTATATAGCCATTTCCTTGTTGAGGCCTCTGAGGATCTAAATAAAGGCATTTTAACAGTTTCTACTTAATAGAAAACATTGAAGCCATGTATGTAAAAGGTAAATATCCACATATCTTTTCGACAGCAGTGAAGTAAATACAAGATATGCGAGTGTAGCTGGAAGACTCTTGGAAATACACCATCGTCCATTGCTCCATTGCCCAACATGGAAAGTGTTTTTGAAGATAACTCAAGAACTACAAAGTATACTAAGAAGATATTACATTGTCAACACTGTCTCCCTAAGCTGTCTGCAATTCTCATAACAACTTGACTCTTCTATCTTATTCCTGCTTGGGATATCAGTATTTTACCTTTTCCCTGTTAAGGCCTATAGCCATCCAAAGGAATGGTTTTTGTCAGTACCTCTAAAGAGACAACTGTGAAATAATAAATGTAAAGGGTGAAAATCCACATATCTTTCCTAGAGCAGTGAAGTCAGTACAAGCTATGCTAGAGTATCTGGAAGATACTTGCTAGTACACAATTGTCCATTCCTCCATTGGCCAACATGGAAGGTGTATTTGAATTTAATTAAAGAAATACAATGTATAATAAGAAGATATTACATTGTCAGCCCTCACTCTCTAAACACTCTACAAGTGTCCTCTCAACGTGACTCTTCTATCTTATCCTGCTTGTGATATCAGTATTTAGCCTTTTCCCTGTTCAGGTATATAGGAATCTAAATGAAGGCATTTTGGCAGTTCCTCCTTAAGAGACCACATTGAAGTAATATGTAAATATATATATATATATATATATATATATATATATATATATATATATATATGTGTGTATATATATATATATATATATATATATATATATATGTATGTATGTATGTATAAAGGGTAAAAATCCGCATATATTTTCTACAGCAGTGAAGGCAGTACAAGCTATGCTAGGGTACCTGGAAGATACTTGCAAGTACATTATTTCCAATTTCTCTATTGTCCTTCTTCGAACCTGTATTTGAAGATAACTCAAGAGATTCAGTGTATATTAAGACGATATTAAATTGTCACCACTGACACCCTAAACTCTCTAGAAGTATCCTATCAGCTTGATTTTTCTATCTGTATCCTGTTTGTGATATCAGTATATAGCCATTTCCCTGTTGAGGCCTATGGGGAGCTAAATAAACGCATTTTAACAGTTCCTATTTAAGAGACAACATTGAAGTCATGTATGTAAAAGGTAAATATCCACATATCCTTTTGTTAGCAGTTAAGACAATACAAGATATGCGAGTGTAGCTGGCGGTCACTTGCAAATACACCATCGGCCATTGCTCCATTGGCCAACATGGAAGGTGGATTTGAAGATAACTCAAGAAATACAATGTATACTAAGAAGACATTACATTGTCAACAATGTCTCTCTAAGCTGTCTGCAATTCTCATAACAACTTGACTCTTTAATCCTTTTCCTGCTTGGGATATCAGTATTTTGCCTTTTCCCAGTTGAGGCCTATAGCCATCCAAAGGAATGGTTTTTGTCAATACCTCTAAAGAGGCAACTGTGAAAAAATATACATAAACTTTAAAATCCACATATCTTTTCGAGCAGTCAAGTCAGTACAAGCTATGCTAGATTATCTGAAAAATACTTGCTAGTACACAATTGTCCGTTCCTCCGTTGGCCAACATGGAAGGTGTATTTGAAGATAACTGAAGAAATACAATGTATAATAAGAACATATTACATTGTCAGCCCTGACACTCTAAACTTACTACAAGTGTCCTTTCAACTTGACTCTTCTATCTTTATCCTGCTTGAGATATCAGTATTTAGCCTTTTACCTTTTCAGGCATATAGGAATCCAAATGAAGGCATTTTGGCAGTTCCTCCTTAAGAAACAACACTGAAGTAATATGTAAATATATATATATATATATATACACACACATATATATAAAGGTTAAAAATCCACATATGTTATGTATAGCCGTGAAGTCAGTACAAGATATGCTAGGGTACCTGGAATACACTTGCAAGTACACTATTGTCAATTTCTCTATTTGCCTACTTGGAAGCTGTATTTGAAGATAACTCAAGATATACAATGTATTCTAAGACGGTATAAATTGTCACCACTGAAACCCTAAACTCTCTAGAAGTATCCTATCAGCTTGAATCTTCTATCTTTGTCCTTCTTTTGATAACAGAATATAGCCATTTCCCTGTTGAGGCCTATGGGGATCTAAATAAAGGCATTTTAACAGTTACTATTTAAGAGACAACATTGAGGTCATGTATGTAAAAGGTAAATAGCCACATATCTTTTCGAGAGCAGTGATGTCCATACAAGATATGCGAGTGGAGCAGGAAGACACTTGCAAGTACAACATCGTCCATTGCTCCATTGGCCAGTATGGAAGGTGTATTCGAAGATAACTCAAGAAATACAATGTATACTAAGAAGATATTACATTGTCAGCCCTGTCTCACTAAGCTGTCGGCAAGTCTCATAACAACTTTACTCTTCTATCTTTTTCCTGCTTGTCATATCAGTATTTTGCCTTTTCCTAGTTGAGGATTATAGCCATCCAAAGAAATGGTTTTTGTCCATACTTCTAAAGAGACAACTTAGAAATAATATATGTAAAGGGTGATAATGCACGTATCTTTTCCAGACCTGTCAAGTCAGTACAAGCTATGCAAGAGTATCTGGAAGATACTTGCTAGTACACAATTGTCCATTCCTCCCTTGGCCAACATGAAAGGTGCATTTGAAGATAACTCAAGAAATAAAATGTATAATTAGAACATATTACATTGTCAGCCCTGATACTCTAAACTATCTACAAGTGTCCTGTCAACGTGACTCTTCTATATTTATACTGCTTGTGATATCACTATTTAGCCTTTTCCTTGTTCAGACATATACGAATCTAAATGAAGGCATTTTGGAAGTTCCTCCTTAAGAGACAACACTGTAGTAATATGTAAATATATATATATATATATGTATATATATATATATATATGATAAAAATCCACATATATTATCTACAGCAGTGAAGTCAGTGGAAGATATGCTAGGGTACCTGGAATATACTTGCAGAACACTATTCTCAATTTCTCCATTTGCCTACTTGGAAGCTGTATTTGAAGATAACTCAAGAGATACAATGTATTCTAAGACGACATTAAATTGTCACAACTGACAACCTAAACTCTCTAGAAGAATCCTAAAGGCATGATTCTTCTATCTTTATCCTTTTTGTGATATTAGTATATAGCCATTTCCTTGTTGAGGCCTATGGGGATCGAAATAAAGGCATTTTAACAGTTCCTACTTAATAGAAAACAATGAAGCCATGTATGTAAAAGGTAAATATCCACATATCTTTTCGACAGCAGTGAAGTAAATACAAGATATGCGAGTGTAGCTGGAAGACTCTTGGAAATACACCATCGTCCATTGCTCCATTGCCCAACATGTCAAGTGTTTTTGAAGATAACTCAAGAACTACAAAGGATACTAAGAAGATATTACATTGTCAACACTGTCTCCCTATGCTGTCTGCAATTCTCATAACAACTTGACTCTTCTATCTTTTTCCTGCTTGGGATATGAGTATTTTACCTTTACCCTGTTGAGGCCTATAGCCATCCAAAGGAATGGTTTTTGTCAGTACCTCTAAAGAGACAACTGTGAAATAATAAATGTAAAGGGTGAAAATCCACATATCTTTCCTAGAGCAGTGAAGTCAGTACAAGCTATGCTAGAGTATCTGGAAGATACTTGCTAGTACACAATTGTCCATTCCTTCATTGGCCAACATGGAAGGTGTATTTGAATGTAACTAAAGAAATACAATGTATAATAAGAAGATATTACATTGTCAGCCCTCACTCTCTAAACACTCTACAAGTGTCCTCTCAACGTGACTCTTCTATCTTATCCTGCTTGTGATATCAGTATTTAGCCTTTTCCCTGTTCAGGCATATAGGAATCTAAATGAAGGCATTTTGGCAGTTCCTCCTTAAGAGGCCACATTGAAGTTATACGTAAATATATATATATATATATATATATATATATATATATATATATATATATATATATATATATATACATATATAAAGGGTAAAAATCCACATATATTTTCTACAGCAGTGAAGGCAGTACAAGCTATGCTAGGGTACCTGGAAGATACTTGCAAGTACATTATTTCCAATTTCTCTATTGTCCTTCTTCGAACCTGTATTTGAAGATAACTCAAGAGATTCAGTGTATATTAAGACAATATTAAATTGTCACCACTGACACCCTAAACTCTCTAGAAGCATACTATCAGCTTGATTTTTCTATCTGTATCCTGTTTGTGATATCAGTATATAGCCATTTCCCTGTTGAGGCCTATGGGGGAATAAATAAACGCATTTTAACAGTTCCTATTTAAGAGACAACATTGAATTCATGTATGTAAAAGGTAAATATCCACATATCCTTTTGTTAGCAGTCAAGACAATACAAGATATGCGAGTGTAGCTGGCGGACACTTGCAAATACACCATCGGCCATTGCTCCATTGGCCAACATGGAAGGTGGATTTGAAGATAACTCAAGAAATACAATGTATACTCAGAAGATATTACATTGTCAACAATGTCTCTCTAAGCTGTCTGCAATTCTCATAACAACTTGACTCTTTAATCCTTTTCCTGCTTGGGATATCAGTATTTTGCCTTTTCCCAGTTGAGGCCTATAGCCATCCAAAGGAATGGTTTTTGTCAATACCTGTAAAGAGGCAACTGTGAAAAAATGTATGTAAAGGGTGAAAATCCACATATCTTTTCGAGAGCAGTCAAGTAAGTACAAGCTATGCTAGATTATCTGAAAAATACTTGCTAGTACAAAATTGTCCATTCCTCCGTTGGCCAACCTGGAAGGTGTATTTGAAGATAACTCAAGAAATACAATATGTAATAAGAACATATTAAATTTTCAGCCCTGACACTCTAGACTTACTACAAGTGTCCTTTCAACTTGACTCTTCTATCTTTATCCTGCTTGTGATATCAGTATTTAGCCTTTTCCCTGTTCAGGCATATAGGAATCCAAATCAAGGCATTTTGGCAGTTCCCCCTTAAGAGACAACACAGAAGAAATATGTAAATATATATATATATATATATATATATATACATATATATATATATATACATACATATATATA
Source organism: Bettongia penicillata ogilbyi (assembly GCA_023548195.1). NCBI lineage: Eukaryota > Metazoa > Chordata > Mammalia > Diprotodontia > Potoroidae > Bettongia > Bettongia penicillata. The sequence continues at coordinate 91,793 of JAJHZJ010000933.1, read as the reverse complement.
TATATATATATACACATATATATAAAGGTTAATTATCCACATATATTATCTACAGCAGTGAAGGCAGTACAAGATATGCTAAGGTACATGGAAGATCCTTGCGAGTACATTATTGTCAATTTCTCCACTGTCCTTCTTGGAAGTTGTATTTGAAGATAACGCAAGAGATTCAATGTATATTTAGCCTTTTCCCTGTTCAGGCATATAGGAATCTAAACGAAGGCATTTTGGCAGTTCCTCCTTAAGAGACCACATTGAAGTAATATGTAAATAAATATGTATATATATATATATATATATATATATATATATATATATATATATATATATATATATATAAAGGGTAAAAATCCACATATATTTTCTACAGCAGTGAAGGCAGTACAAGGTATCCTAGGGTACCTGGAAGATACTTGCAAGTACATTATTTCCAATTTCTCTATTGTCCTTCTTCGAACCTGTATTTGAAGATAACTCAAGAGATTCAATGTATACTAAGACGATATTAAATCGTCACCACTGACACCCTAAACTCTCTAGAAGTATCCTATCATCTTGATTCTTCTATCTTTATCATGTTTGTGATATCAGTATATAGCCATTTCCATGTTAAAGCCTATGGGAAAATAAATAAACGCATTTTAACAGTTCCCATTTAAGAGACAGCTTTTAAGTCATGAATGTAAAAGGTAAATATCCACATATCTTTTCGACAGCAGTGACGTCAATACAAGATATGCGAGTGTAGCTGCAAGACACACACACACATATATATATATATAATATATATATATTTATATATATATATATATGTATATATATTACTTCAGTGTTCTCTCTTCAGGAGGAACTGCCAAAATGCCTTCATTTAGATTCCTATATGCCTGAACAGGGAAAAGGAATACTACTGATATCACAAGCAGGATAAAGTTAGAATAGTAAATTTGACAGGACACTTGTAGAGAGTTTAGAGTGTCAGGGCTGACAATGTAATATTTTCTTATTATACATTGTATTTCTTTAGTTATCTTCAAATACACCTTCCAGGTTGGCCAATGGAGGAATGGAGAGTTGTGTACCAGGAAGTATCTTCCAGATACTCTAGCATAGCTTGTACTGACTTGACTGCTCTAGAAAAGACTGTAGATTATCCCCATTTACATATATTATTTCACAGTTGTCTCCTTAGAGGAATTGACAAGCACCATTTCTTTGGATGGCTATAGGTCTCAACCAGGAAACGGCAAAATACTGCTATCCCAAGCAGGAAAAAGATAGAAGAGTCAAGGTGATATGAGACTTGCAGACAGCTTAGGGAGACATTGTTGACAGAGTAATATCTTCTTAGTATACATTGTATTTCCTGAGTTATCTTCAAAAACACTTTCCATGTTGGCCAATAGAGCAATTGACGATGGTGTATTTCCAAGTGTCTTCCAGCTACACTCGCAAAACTTGTATTGACTTCACTGCTGTCGAAAAGATATGTGGATATTTACATTTTACATACATGACTTCAATGTTGTCTCTTAAGTAGGAACTGTTAAAATGCCTTTCTTTAGATCCCCGTAGGCCTCAACAGGGAAATGGCTATATACTGATATCACAAGCAGGATAAAGATAGAAGAATCAAGCTGATAGGATACTTCTAGAGCGTTTCGGGTGTCAGTGGGGCCAATTTAATACCGTCTTAGAATACATTGTATCTCTTGAGTTATCTTCAAATACAGCTTCCAAGTAGGCAAATGGAGAAATTGACAATAGTGTACTTGCAAGTATATTCCAGGTACCCTAGCATATCTTGTACTGACTTCATTGCCGTAGATAACATATGTGGATTTCTACCCTTTATATATTTACATATTACTTCAGTGTTGTCTCTTTAGGAGGAACTTCCAAAATGCCTTCATTTAGATTCCTATATGCCTGAACAGGGAAAAGGCTTAATACTGATATCACAAGCAGGATAAAGATAGAAGAGTCACGTTGATAGGACCCTTGTAGAGAGTTTAGAGTGTCAGGGCTGACAATATAATATCTTCTTATTATATATTGTATTTCTTGAGTTATCTTGAAATACACCTTCCATGTTGAACAATGGAGGAATGGCCAATTGTGTACTAGCATGTATCTTCCAGATACTCTAGCACAGCTGTTACTGACTTGACTGCTCCAGAGAAGATATGTGGATTTTCACCCTTTACATGTATTATTTCACAGTTGTCTCCTTGGAGGAATTGACAAACAACATTTATTTGGATGGCTATAAGTCTCAACTAGAAAAAGGCAATATACTGATAGGACAAGCAGTTAAAAGATAGAAGAGTCAAGTTGTTATGAGACTTCCAGACAGCTTAGGGAAACAGTGTTGACAATGTAATATCTTCTTAGAATACGTTGTATTTATTGAGTTATCTTCAAATACACCTTCCATGTTGGGCAATGGAGCAATGTACGATGGTGTACTTGCAAGTGACTTCTAGCTACACTCGCATATCTTCTATTGACTTCACTGCTGTCGAAAAGATATGTGGATATTTACCTTTTATATACATGACTTCAATGTTGTCTCTTAAGTAGGAACTGTTAAAATGGTTTTATTTAAATCCCCATAGGCCTCATCAGTGAAATGGCTATATACTGATATCACAAGCAGGATAAAGTTGGATGAATAAATCTGATAGGATACTTGTAGAGAGTTTGGGGTGTCAGTGGTGACAATTTAATGTCGTCTTAGAATACAGTGAATCTCTTGCGTTATCTTCAAATACAGCTTCCAAGAAGGACAGTGGAGAAATTGACAATAATGTACTCGCAAGGATCTTCCATGTACCTTAGCATATCTTGTACTGCCTTCACTGCTGTAGATAATATATGTGGAATTTTATGCTTTATATATATATATATATTTACATATTACTTCAGTGTTGTCTCTTAAGGTGAAAATACCAAAATGCCTTCATTTAGATTCCTCTATGCTTCAACAGGGAAAAGGCTAAAAATCACAATCAGGTCAAAGTTAGAAGAGTCATGTTGACAGGTCACTTGGAGAGACTTTAGGGCTTAAGTGCTGACAACGTAATATCTACTTAGCTTCCAATGTATTTCTTGAGTCATCTCCGTATACACTTACCATTTTGGACAAGGGAGGAAGGGACAATTGGGTACTTGCCATTATGTTCCAGGTATTGTAGCACAGCTTGTACTGACTTCACTGTTGTAGATAAGGTACATGTATTTTAACCTTTACAGACATTACTTCAGAGTTCTCTCTTTACGGGAAGTGAGAAAATGTGTTTCTTTGGATTTCTATAGGCCTCAACAGGGAAAAGGATAAATAATGATATCACAAGCAGGAAAAAGATTGAAGAGTCAAATTGACAAGATACTTGTAGAGTGTTTAAGATGTCAGGGATGACAATAAAATATCTTCTTAGTATACATTGTATCTCTTGAGTTATCTTCAAATACGCCTTCCAAGTAGGCCAATGGAGAAAAGGACACGGGTGTACTTGCAAGTATCTTCCACGTACACTAGAATACCTTGAATTGTTTTCACTACTCTCGATAATATATGTGGATTTTCACCCTTTATATACCTTACTTCTGTATTGTCTCTTGTGGAGGAACTGCCAAAACGCCTTTATTTAGATTCCTATACGCCTCAAGAGGGAAAAGGCTAAATACTGATATCACAAGCAGGATAAAGATAGAACAGTCAAGTTGATAGGATACTTGTAGAGAGTTTAGGGTGTCAGTGATGTCAATTCAATATGTTCTTAGTATACATTGTATCTCTTGAGTTATCTTCAAATACCCCTTCCAGGTAGGCCAATGGAGAAATTGAAAATAGTGTACTTGCAAGTATCTTGCAGGTACACTAGCATAGCTTGCACTGACTTCACTGCTGTAGATAACATATGTGGATTTTTACACTTTTTTATATCTATCTATCTATAAATGTATATACATATATATATATATATATATATATATATATATATATACATTTACATATTACTTCAGTGTTGTCTCTTTAGTCGGAACTGCTGAAATGCCTTCATTTAGATTCCTATATGCCTGAACAGGGAAAAAGATAAATACTGACATCACAAGCAGGATAAAGTATAAAAGAGCCCAGTTGACAGGACACTTGTAGAGAATTTAGGGAGTCATTGCTAAAAATGTATTATCTACTTATTATTCAATGTATTTCTTCAGTCACCTTCATATACACTTACCATTTTGGTCAAGGGAGGAAGGGACAATTTTGTACTTGCAATTATGTTCCAGGTACTCTAGCACACCTTGTAATCACTTCACTGTTGCAGATAAGGTATATGGATTTTTAGCCTTTACATACATTACTTCAGAGTTGTCTCTTTAGGGGAAGTGACAAAACGCTTTTCTTTAGATTTCTATAGGCCTCGACAGGGAAAAGGCTAAATACTGATACCACAAGAACAAAAAAATCGAAGAATCAAATTTATAGGATACTTGTAGAGAGTTTAAGGTGTCAGCGATGACAATACAATATCTTCTTAGTATCCATTGTATCTCTTGAGTTACCTTCAAATACAACTTACAAGTAGCCCAATGGAGCAATTGACAATGGTGTACTTGCAAGTATCTTCCAGGTACACTAGAACACCTTGCATTGTTTTCACACCTCTCGATAAACTATGTGGATTTTCACCCATTATATACCTTACTTTAGTGATGTGTCTTAAGGAGGAACTGCCAAAATGCCTTTATTTAGATTCCTATATGCCTCAACAGGGAAAATTCTAAATACTGCTATCACAAGTAGGATAAAGATAGAAGATTCAAGGTGATAGGATGATTGTAGAGATTTTAGGGTGTCAGTGGTGACAATTTAATATCTTCTTAGTAAACATTGTATCTCTTGAACTATCTTCAAATACACCTTCCAAGTAGACCAATGGAGAAATTGACAATAGTGTGTTTGCAAGTATCTTCCAGAGAGACGTTCATAGCTTGTAATGACTTCACTGCTGTAGATAACATATGTGGATTTTTACCCTTTAAATATATATATGTGTGTGTGTGTGTGTGTGTGTGTGTGTGTGTGTGTGTGTGTGTGTGTGTGTGTATATATATATATATATATATATATATATATATATTTACATATTACTTCAGTGTTGTCTCTTAAGGAGGAACTGCCAAAAAGCCTTCATTTAGATTCCTATATGCCTGAACAGGGAAAAGGCTAAATACTGATATGACAAGCAGGATAAAGATCGAAGAGTCAAATTAATAGGATACTTGTAGAGAGTTTAAGGTGTCAGTGATGACAATATATCATCTTCTTAGTATACATTGTATCTCTTGAGTTATCTTCAAATACCCCTTCCAAGTAGGCCAATGGAAAAATTGACAATGGTGTACTTGCAAGTATATTCCAGGTACACTAGAATAGCTTGTACTGTCTTCATTGCTGTAGATAATATATGTGGATTTTTACCCTTTTGTATATCCATCTATCTATCTGTCTATCTATCTATCTATATATCTAATTATGTATATATATATATGAATATGTATATATATATATATATATATATTTACGTATTACTTCAGTGTTGTCTCTTAAGTAGGACCTGCCAAAATACCTTCATTTAGATTCCTATATGCCTGAAAAGGGAAAAAGGTAAATACTGACATCACAAGCAGGATAAAGATAGAAGAGTCCAGTTAACAGGACACTTGCAGAGAATTTATGGAGTCAGTGCTGTAAATGTAATATCTACTTATTATTCAATGTATTTCTTCAGTCATCTTCATATATACTTGCCATTTTGGTCAAGGGAGGCAGGGACAATTGTCTAGTTGCAATTATGTTACAGGTACTCTAGTACAGCTTATACTGACTTCACTGTTGTACATAAGGTATATGGATTTTTAACCTTTACATACATTACTTCAGTATTGTCTCTGTGGGGAAAGTGACAAAACGTGTTTCTTTGGATTTCTATAGGCCTCAACAGGGAAAAAGCTAAATACTGATATCACAAGCAGGAAAAAGATCAAAGAGTCAAAAAGATAGGATACTTTTAGAGAGTTTAAGGTGTCAGTGATGACAATATAATATCTTCTTAGCATACATTGTATCTCATGAGTTGTCTTCAAATACACCTTCTAAGTAGGCCAGTGGAGCAATATACAATGGTGTACTTGCAAGTATATTCCAGGTACACTAGAATAGCTTGAATTGTTTTCACTGATCTCGATAAAATATGTTGATTTTTACAATTTCTATACCTTACTTCAGTGTTGTCTCTTAAGGAGGAACTGCCAAAATTCCTTTATTTAGATTCCTATACGCCTCAACAGGGAAAAGGCTAAATACTGATATCACAAGCAGGATAAATGTAGAAGAATCAGATTCACGGGTCACTTGTAGAGAATTTAGAGAGTCAGTGCAGACAATGTAATATCTTCTTAGTATCCAATGTATTTCTTGAGTCACCTTCATATACACTTATCATTTTGGTCAAAGGAGGAAGGGACAATTGTGTACTTGCAATTATGTTCCAGGAACTCTAGAACTGCTTGTACATTCTTCACAGTTGTAGATAAGGTTTATGGATTTTTAGCCATTACAGACATTTCTTCAGAGTTGTCTCTTTAGGGGAAGTGAGAATATGCGTTTCTTTGGATTTCTATATGCCTCAACAGAGAAAAGGCTAAATACTGATATCACAGGCAGGATAAAGATAGAAGAGTCAACTTGAAAGGACACTTGTAGAGAGTTTAGGGTGTCAGAGCTGACAATGTATTATCATCTTTCAATACATTGTATGTTTTGAGTTATCTTCAAATACACCTTCCATGTTGTCCAAAGGAGGAATGGAGAATTTTGTACTAGCAAGTATATTTCAGATACTCTAGCATAGCTTGTAGTGAATTCACTGCTGTACAAAAGATATGTGGATTTTCACCCTTTACATATATTATTTCACAGTTGTCTCTTTAGAGCATGTGACAAACATCATTTCTTTGGAAGGCTATAGGCCTCAACAAGGAAAAGGGAAAATATAGATATCACAAGCAGGAACAAGATAGAAGAGTCACATTTATATGAGACTTGTATAGAATTTAGGTGTCAGTGGTGACAATTTAATATCTTCTTAGTATACATTGTATATCTTGAGTTTTCTTCAAATACACCTTCCAAGTAGGCCAGTGGAGAAATTGACAATAGTGTGCTTGCAAGTATCTTCCAGGTACACTAGCATACTTTGTACTGACTTCACTGCTGTAGATAATATATGTGGATTTTAACCCTTTTTTATCTATCTATCTATCTCTCTATCTATCCATTTATCTCTCTATATCTATCTATCTATCTATCTATCTATCTATCTATCTATCTATCTATCTATCTCTCTCTCTCTCTCTCTCTCTCTCTCTCTCTCTCTATCTATATATCTATATATATATATATATATATATAGTTACATATTATTTCACTGTTGTCTGTTATGGAGGAACTGCCAAAATGCCTTCATTTACATTCCTATGTGCCTGAACATGGAAAAGGCGAAATAGTGGCATCACAAGAAGTATAAAGATAGAAGAGTGAAGTTGACAGGACACTTGTAGAGAATTTAGGGAGTCAGTGCTGACAATGTAGTAATTACTTAGTATCCAATGTACTTCTTGAGTCATCTTCATATACACTTACCATTGTGGTCAAGGGAGGAAGGGACATTTGTGTACTTGCAATTATGTTCCAGGTACTCTAGCACAGCTTGTACTGACTTCACTGTTGTAGATGAGGTATATGTATTTTTACCCTTTACAGACATTACTTCAGAGTTGTCTTTGTAGGGGAAGTGAGAAAATGCGTTTCTTTGGTTTCTATAGGCCTCAACAGGGAAAAGGATAAATACTGATATCACAAGCAGGAAAAAGATCGAACAGTCAAATTGATAGGGTACTTGGAGAGAGCTTAAGGTGTCAGTGATGACAATATAATATCTTCTTAGTGTACATTGTATGTCTTGAGTTATCTTCAAATACACCTTCCAAGTAGACCAATTGAGCAATTGACAAGGGTGTACTTGCAAGTATCTTCCAGGCACACTAGAATACCTTGCATTCTTTTCACTGCTCTCTATAAAATAGGTGGATTTTCACTGTTTACGTAAGTTACTTCAGTATTGTCTCTTAAGGAGGAACTGCAAAAATGCCTTTTTTTAGATTCCTATATGCTTCAACAGGGAAATGGCTATATACCGATATCAAAAGCAGGATAAAAATAGAAGAGTCAAGTTGATAGCATACTTGTATTGAGTTTAGGGTGTCAGCGGTGACAATTTAATATCTTCTTAGTATACATTGTATCTCTTGAGTTATCTTCAAATACACCTTGCAAGTAGGCCAATGTAGCAATTTACAACGGAGTACTTGAAAGTATCTTCCAGGTACACTAGCATATCTTGTACTGACTTCACTGCTGAAGATAATATATGTGGATTTTTACCCTTTGTATGTATATACATATATATATATATATATATATATATATATATTTTTTTTTTTCATATTACTTCAGTGTTGTCTCTTAAGGAGGAAGTGCCAAAATGCCTTCATTTAGATTCCTATATGCCTGAACAGGGAAAAAGCTAAATACTGATATCACAAAGAGGATAAATATAGAAGAGTCAAGTTGACAGGACACTTGTAGAGAATTTAGGGAGTCAGTGCTGACAAACTAATATCTACTTAGTATCCAGTGTATTTCTTGAGACATCTTCATATACACTTACCCTTTCGGTCAAGGGATGAAGGGACAATTGTCTACGTGCAATCATGTTCCAGATATTCTAGCACAGCTTGTAGTGACTTCACTGTTGTAGATAAGGTATGTGGGTTCTTAGCCTTTACATACATTACTTCAGAGTTGTCTCTGTAGGGGAAGTGAGAAAATGCGTTTCTTTGGATTCCTATACTCCTCAACAGGGAAAAGGATAAGTACTGATATCAGAAGCAGGAATATGATATGAGTCAACTAGATAGGGCACTTGCAGAGAGTTTAGGGTGTCAGGGCTGACAGTGTAATATCTTCTTATTATACATTGTATTTCTTGAGTTATCTTCAAGTACACTTTTCATGTTTGCCAATGCAGGCATGGACATTTGTGTACTAGCAAGTATCTTCCAAGCACTCTGAGATAGCTTGTAATGACTTCACTGCTGTAGAAAAGATATGTGGATTTTCACCCTTTACATATATTATTTCACATTTGTCTCTTTAGAGGAAGTGACAAAAACTATTTCTTTGCATGGCTATAAGCCTCAACTAGAAAAGACAAAATTCTGATATCACAAACAGGAGAAAGATAGAAATCAAGTTGCAATTAGACTTGCAGACAGCATTTGAAGACAGTGTTTTCAATGTAATACCTTCTTAGCATACATTGTATTTCTTGAATTATCTTCAAATACACCTTCCATGTTGGCCAGTGGAGCAACGGCAATGTTGTACTTGCAAGTGTCTTCCAGCTATACGTGCATATCTTGTTTTGACTTCACTGCTTTGGAAAAGATATGTGGATTTTTACCATTTACCTACATGACTTCAATGATGTCTCTTAAATAGGAACTGTTAAAATGCCTTTATACAGATCCCCATAGGCCTCAACAGGGAAATGGCTATATACTGATTACACAAGCAGGATGAAAATAGACCAGTCAAGTTGGTAGGATATTGTAGAGAGTTTAGGGTGTCAGTAGTGATAGTTTAATATCTTCTTAGTATACATTGTATCTCGTGAGTTATCTTCAAATACACCTTCCAAGTAGGCCAATGGAGCAATTGACAATGGTGTACTAGCAAGTATCTTCAAGATACTCTAGCATAGCTTGTACTGACTTCACTGCTCTGGAAAAGACATGTGGATTTTCACCCTTTTCATATATTATTTCACAGTTTTCTCTTTAGAGGAAGAGACAAACATTATTTCTTTGGAAGTCTATAGGCCTCAACTAGGAAAAGGCAAAATATTGATATAGGCAGGAAAAAGATAGAAGAGTCAAGTTGATATGAGACTTGCATACAACTTATGGAGACAGTGTTGACAATGTAATATCTTCTTAGTATACATTGTATTTCTTGAGTTATCATCAAATCCACCTTCCATGTTGGCCAATGGAGGAATGGACGATAGTGTACTTGCAAGTGTCTTCCAGCTACACTCGCATATCTTGGATTGTCTTCACTGCTGTCGAAAAGATATGTGGATATTTACCTGTTACATACATGACTTCAATGTTGTGTCTTAAATAGGAACTGTTAAAATGCTTTATTTGGATCCCCATTGCTATGAACATGGGAATGGCTATATAATGATATTACAAGCAGGAGAAAGAGAGAAGAATCAAGCTGATAGGATACTTCTAGAGAGTTTAGGGTGTCAGTGGCGACAATTTAATATCTTCTTAGTATACATTGTATTTCTTGAGTTATCTTCAAATCCACCTTCCATGTTGGCCAATGGAGGAATGGATGATAGTGTACTTGCAAGTATCTTCCAGGTACACTAGCATAGCTTGCCCTGACTTCACTGCTGAAGATAATATATGTGGATTTTTACCCTCCATATGCATATATATATATATATATTTACATATTACTTCAGTGTTGTCTCTTAAGGAGGAACTGCCAAAATGCCTTTATTTAGATTCCTATATGCCTCAACAGGGAAAATGGTAAATACTGATATCACAAGGAGGATAAAGATAGAAGAATCAAGTTGACAGGACACTTTTAGAGAATTTAGGGAGTCAGTGCTGACAGACTAATATCTACTTAGTATCCAATGTATTTCTTGAGTCATCTTCATATACACTTCCAATTTTGGTCAAGGGAGGCAGGGACAATTGTGTACTTGCAATTATGTTGCAGGTACGCTAGCACAGCTTGTACTAACTTCACTGTTGTAGATAAGGTATATGTGTTTTTAGCCTTTACATACATTACTTCAGAGTTCTCTCTTTAGGGGAAGTGACAAAATGCGTTTCTTTGGATTTCTACAGGCCGCAACAGGGAAAAGGATAAATACTGATATCACAAGAAGGAAAAAGATGGAAGAGTCAAATTGAGAGGATACTTGTAGAGAGTTTAAGGTGTCAGGGATGACAATATAATATCTTCTTAGTATACATTGTATCTCTTGAGTTATCTTCAAATACACATTCCAAGTAGGCCAATGGAGCACTTGACAATGGTGTACTTTCAAGTATCTTCCAGGTACACTAGAATACCTTGCATTTTTTTCACTGCTCTTGATAAAATATGTGGATTTTCATCATGTATATGCCTTAATTCAGTGTTGTCTCTTAAGGAGGAACTGCCAAAATTCCTTCATTTAGATTCCTTTAAGCCTGAAGTGGGAAAAGGCTAAATACTGATATCACAAGCAGGATAAAGATAGAAGAGTCAAGTTGACACGACACTTGTTGAGAATTTAGGGAGGCAGTCATGACAGTGTAATATCTAATTAGTATCCAATGTATTTCTTTTCTTTTTTTAAATTTATTAATTTATTTAACTCTTTACATTCATTTTCACAAATTTTTGTGTTCCGAATTTTCTCCTCTTTTATCCCCTCGCCCCACCCCAAAATCCCAAGCCATCTAATTTTCCCTATCTCCAATCTGCCCTCTCTTCTGTCATCCCTCCATTCTCTTGTCTCCATCTTCTCTTTACTCCTGTAGAGCCAGATGACATTCTATTCCTCATTAACTGTAAGTCTTCTTTCCTAGTTGCAACAAGAATACTAAACAGTTGTTCCTAAAACTTTGAGTTCCAAATTCTCCCCATCCCTCCATCCCCACGCATTCCCTTTGGGACTGCAGGCAATTCAATATAGGCCATATCTGTGTAGTTTTGCAAATGACCTCCCTGATAGTCGTGTCGTGTAACACTAACTGGATTACCATCCCTCCTAACCTGCCCCTCATGGTTTCTCTTCTGTCTTTTGATCCTGTCCCTCCCTAAGTGTTGACTTCAAATTGCTCCCTCCTCCCTTTGCCTTCCCTTCCATCATCCCCCCCCTTGCAATATCTCCTTCTCCGCCTCTTTCTGATACTGTAAGATAGGTTTTCATACCAAAATGAGGGTGGATTTCACTCCTTCGTTTAGTCAAATGTGATGAGGGTAAACTTCTTGTTTTGTTTTGTTTTGTTTTGTTTTGTTTTTTTTTCCTGAGTCGTCTTCATATACACTTACCATTATGGTCAAGGGAGGAAGGGACAATTGTGTACTTGCAATTATGTTCCAGGTACTCTAGCACAACTTGTACTGACTTCACTGTTGTAGATAAGGTATATGGATTTTTAGGTTTTACATACATTACTTCAGAGTTCTCTCTTTAGGGGAAGTGACAAAATACGTTTCTTTGGATTTCTATAGGCCTCAACAGGGAAACGGCTAAATACGGATATCACAAGCAGGAAAAAGATCCAAGAGTCAAATTAATAGGACACATGCAGAGAGTTTAAGGTGTCAGTGATGAAAATATAATAGCTTCTTAGTATACATTGTATCTCTTGAGTTATCTTCAAATATACCTTCCAAGTAGGCCAATGCAGCAATTGACAATGGCGTACTTGCAAGTATCTTCCAGGTACACAAGAATACCTCGTAATGTTTTCCCTGCTCTCGATAAATTATGTGGATTTTCACCCTTTATATTCCTTACTTCAGTACTGTCTCTTAAGGAAGAACTGCCAAAATGCCTTTATTTAGATTCCCCTATGCCTCAGCAAGGAAAAGGCTCAATACTGATATAACAAGCAGGATAAAGATAGAAGAGTCAACTTGATAGGACCCTTGTAAAGAGTGTAGGTTGTCAGGGCTGACAATGTCATATCTTCTTACTATACATTGTATTTCTTGAGTTTTCTTCAATTACACCTTCCATGTTGGCCAATGACCGAATGGACAATTGTGTACTAGCAAGCATCTTCCAGATACTCTAGCATAGCTTGTACTGACTTCAGTGCTGTACAAAGGACATAAGGATTTTCACCCTTTACATATATTCTTTCACAGTTGTATCTCTTGAGGAAGTGGCAAACACCATTTCCTTGGATGGCAATAGGCCTCAACTAGGAGAAATGCAAAATACTGATATCACATTCAGGAAAAAGATGGAAGATTCAAGTTCATATGAGACATGCAGACAGCTTAGGGAGACAGTGTTTTCAATGTAATATCTTCTTAGCATACATTGTATTTCTTGAGTTATATTCAAATACACCTTCCATGTTGGCCAATGGAGCAAGGGACGATGGTGTACTTGCAAGTGTCTTCCAGCTATACTTGCATATATTGTATTGACTTCACTGCTGTGGAAAAATATGTGGATTTTTACCATTTACCTACATGACTTCAATGATGTCTCTTAAATAGGAACTGTTAAAATGCCTTTATTTAGATCCCCATAGGCCTCAACAGGGAAATGGCTATGTACTGATACCACAAACAGGATAAAGTTAGAGGAGTCAAGTTGATAGGACACATGTAGAGAGTTTAGGGTGTCAGTGGTGATAATTTAATAACTTCTTAGTATATGTTGTATCTCTTGAGTTATCTTCAAATACACCTTCCAAGAAGGCCAATGGAGAAATTGACAATAGTGTACTTGCAAATATCTTCCAGGTACACTAGCATAGCTTGTACTGACTTCACTACTGTAGATAATATATGTGGATTTTTACCCTTTATGCACACACACACACACACACACACACACACACACAGATATATATATATATATATATGTATGTATATATATGTATGTGTATATATGTATATATATATATATATATATATATATATATATATATATATATTTGCATATTACTTCAGCGTTGTCTCTTAAGGAGAAACTGCCAAAATGCCCTCATTTAGATTCCTGTATGCCTGAAGAGGGAAAAGGCTAAATACTGATATCACAAGCAGGATAAAGATAGAAGAGTCAAGTTGACAGGACACTTGTACAGCATTTAGGATGTCAGGGATGACAATGTAATATCTTCTTATTATATATTGTATTTCTTGAGTTATCTCCAAACACATCTTCCCTGTGGGCCAATGGAGGAATGGACAATTGTGTACTAGCAAGCATCTTCCAGATACTCATGCATAGCTTGTACTGACTTCACTGCTGTAGAAAAGATATGTGGATTTTCACCCATTACATATATTGTTTCATAGTTGTCTCTTTAGAGTAAGTGACAAACATCATTTCTTTGGATGGCTCTGGGCCTCTACTAGGAAAAGGCAAAATACTGATATCACAAGCAGGATAAAGAGAGAAGAGTCAAGTTGATATGAGACTTGCAGAGAGCGTTGGGAGACAGTGTTTACAATGTAATATCTTCTTAGTATACATTGTATTTCCTGAGTTTTCTTCAAATGCTCCTTCCATGTTGGCCAATGGAACAATGGACGATGGTGTACTTGCAAGTCTCTTCCAGCTACACTCGCATATCTTGTGTTCTCTTCACTGCTGTCGAAAAGATATGTGGATTTTTACCTTTTACATACATGACTTCAATGTTGTCTCTTAAGTAGGAACTGTTGAAATGCCTTTATTTAGATCACCAAAGGCCTCAACAGGGATATGGCTACATACTGATATCACAAGAAGGAAAAAGTTAGAAGAGTCAAGTTCATAGCATACTTGTAGAGAGTTTAGGGTGTCAGTGGTGACAATTTAATAACTTCTTAGTATATATTGTATCTCGTGTGTTATCCTCAAATACACCTATATATATATAAATTACTTCAGTGTTGTCTCTTAAGGAGTAACTGTCAAAATGCCCTCATTTAGATTCCTATGTGCCTGAACAGAGAAAAGGCTAAACAGTGATATCACAAGCAGGATAAAGATAGAAGAGTCAAGTTGACAGGACACTTGTAGAGAATTTAGGGAATCAGTGCTGACACTGTAATATCTATTTAGTATCCAATGTATTTCTTGAGTCATCTTCCTGTACATTTACCATTTTTGTCAAGGGACAACGGACAATTGAGTACTTGCAATTATGTAACAGGTAGTCTCGCACAGCTTGTACAGACTTCACTGTTGTAGATAAGTTATATGGATTTTTACCCCTTACATACATTGTTTCAGAGTTCCCTCTTTAGGGGAAGTGACAAAATGGGTTTCTTTGGATTTCTATAGGCCTCAACAGGGAAAAGGCTGAATACTGATATCACAAGTAGGAAAAAGATCGAGGAGTCAAATTGATAGGATACTTGAAGAGAGTTAAAGTGTCAGTGAGGACAACATAATATACTCTTAGTATACATTGTATCTCTTGAGTTATCTTCAAATACACCTTCCAAGTAGGCCAATGGAGCAATTGACAATGGTGTACTTGCAGGTATCTTCCAGGTACACTAGAATACGTTGTATTGTTTTCACTGCTCTTGATAAAATATGTGGATTTTCTCCCTTTACATACCTTACTTAAGTTTTTGTCTGTTAAGTAAGACCTCCAAAATGCCTTGTATGCATTTTATTTCTCGGTCATCTCCAAATACACTTTCCATGTTGGCCAATGTAGGAATGGACAATTGTGAACAAGCAAGTATCTTGCAGATACTCTAGCATAGCTTGTACTGACTTCACAGCTGTAGAAAAGATATGTGGATTGTCACCCTTTACATATATTATTTCACAGTTGTCTCTTTAGAGGACGTGACAAACACCTTTCCTTTGGATGGCTATAGAACTCAACTAGAAAAAGGCAAAATACTGATATCACAAGCAGGAAAAAGAGAGAAGAGTCAAGATGATATGAGTCTTGCAGAGAGCATTGGGAGGCAGTGTTGACAATGTAATACCTTCTTAGTATATATTGTATTTCCTGAGTTTTCTTCAAATACGGCTTCCATGTTGGCCCATGGAATAATAGACAATAGTGTTCTTGCAAGTGTCTTCCAGCTACTCTTGCATATTTTGTATTCTCTTCACTGCTGTCGAAAAGATATGTGGATTTTTACCTTTTACATACATGGCTTCTATGTTATCTCTTAAATAGGAACTGATGAAATGCCTTTATTTAGATCACCATATGCCTCAACGGGGAAATGGCTGCATACTGATATCACAAGCAGGATAAATATAGAAGAGTCAAGTTGATAGGATACTTGTAGAGAGTTTAGGGTGTCAGTGGTGAAAATTTAATAACTTGTTAATATACATTAAAACTCGTGAGTTATCTTCAAATACACCTTCCAAGTAGGCCATTGAAGAAATTGACAGTAGTGTACTTGCAAGTATCTTCCAGGTAAGCTAGCATAGCTTGTACTGACTTCACTACTATAGATAATATATGTGGATTTTTACCCTTTATATATATATATATATATATATATATATATATATATATATATGTATGTATTTTTATATATATATATATATATATATATATATATATATATATATATATATACCATATATATATTTTCCATATTATTTCAGTGTTGTCTTTTAAGGAGGAACTACCAAAATGCCTTCATTTAGATTCCTATATGCCTGAACAGAGATAAGGCTAAATATTTATATCACAAGCAGGATAAAGATAGAAGAGTAAAGTTGAGAGGACACTTGTAGGGAATTTAGGGAGTCAGTGCTGACACTGTAATATCTATTTAGTATCCAATGTATTTCTTGAGTCATCTTCATATACACTTACCATTTTGGTCAAGGGACAAGGGACAATTGTGTATTTGCAATTATGTTAAAGCTACTCTAGCACAGCTTCTACTGACTTCACTGTTGCAGATAAGTTATGTGGATATTTAGCCTTTACATACACTGCTTCAGAGTTCTCCCTTTAGGGGAAGTGACAAAATGGGTTTCTTTGGATTTCTATAGGCCTCAACAGGGAAAAGGCTGAATACTGATATCACAAGCAGGAAAAAGATCGTGCAGTCAAACTGATAGGATACTTGAAGAGAGTTTTAGTTGTCAGTGATGACAACATAATATCTATTTCGTATACATTGTATTCTAGAGTTATCTTCAAATACACCTTCCACGTTGGCCAATGGAGCAATGGACGATGATGTATTTGCAAGTGTCTTCCAGGTACACTCGCATATCTTGTATTGACTTCACTGCTGTCGAAAAGATATATGGATTTTTAACTTTCACATACATGACTTCAATGTTGTCTCTTAAATAGGAACTGTTAAATTGCCTTTATTAAGATCTCCATAGGCCTCAACAGGGAGATGGATATATTGATATCACAAGCAGGATAAAGATAGAAGAGTCAAGTTGATAGGATACTTGTTGAGATTTTGTGGTGTCAGTGGTGACAATGTAATATCTTCTTAGTATAAATTGTATCTCTTGAGTTATCTTCAAATACACCTTCCAAGTAGGCCAAAGGAGAAATTTACTATATAATGTACTGGCAAGTACCTTCCAGGTACACTAGCTTAGCTTTTACTGACAACACTGCTGTAGATAATATATGTGGATTTTTACCCTTTATATATATATATATACACATATTAGCGTATTACTTCAGTGTTGTCTCATAAGGAGGAACTGCCAAAATGCCTACATTGAGATTCCTATATGCCTAAACCGGGAACAGCCTAAATACTTATATCACAGGCAGGATAAAGATAGAAGAGTCAAGTTGACAGGAGAGTTGTAGAGAATTTAGGGAGTCTCTGCTGACAATGTAATATCTCCTTAGTATCCAATGTATTTCTTGAGTCATCTTCATATACACTTACCCTTTTGGTCAAGGGAGCAAGGGTCAATTTTCTACTTGCAATTATGTTGCAGATACTCTAGCACATCTTGTACTGACTTCACTGTTGTAGATAAGGTCTATGGATTTTAAGCCTTTAGAGACATTACTTCAGAGTTGTCTCTTTAGCGGAAGTGACAAAATGCGTTTCTTTCGATTTCTATAGGCCTCAAGAGGGATAGGATACTTGTAGAGAGTTTAGGGTCTCAGTGGTGACAATTTAATATCTTCTTGGTATACATTGTATCTCCGGCGTTATCTGAAAATACACCTTCCAAGTAGGCCAATGGAGATATTGAAAATAGTGTACTTGCAAGTACCATCCAGGTACACTAGCATAGCTTGTACTGACTTCAGTGCTGTAGATAATATATGTGGATTTTTACCCTTTATATACATATATATATATATATGTGTACATATATATATATATATATGTATGTATGTACATTTACATATTGCATCAGTGTTTTCATTTAAGGAGGAACTGCAAAAATGCCTTCATTTAGATTCCTATTTGGCTGAACAGGAAAAATGCTATATACTGATATCATAAGGAGGATAAAGATAGAAGAGTCAAGTTGATAGGATACTTTTAGAGAGTTTGTGGTGTCAGTGGTGACAATGTAATATCTTCTTAGTATAAATTGTATCTCTTGAGTTATCTTCAAATACACCTTCCAAGTAGGCCAAAGGAGAAATTTACTATACAATGTACTGGCAAGTACCTTCCAGGTACACTAGCTTAGCTTTTACTGACAACACTGCTGTAGATAATATATATATATATATATATGTACATTTACATATTGCATCAGTGTTTTCATTTAAGGGGTAACTGCAAAAATGCCTTCATTTAGATTCCTATTTGGCTGAACAGGAAAAATGCTATATACTGATATCATAAGGAGGATAAAGATAGAAGAGTCAAGTTGACAGGAAAAAGGCTAAATACTGATATCGCAAGCCAGATAAAGATAGAAGAGTCAACTTGATAGGATACTTGGGGAACGTTTAGGGTGTCTGGGCTGACCATGTAATATCTTCTTATTATACATTGTATTCTTGCGTTATCTTCAAGACACCTTCCATGTTGTCAATGGAGGAATGGACAATTGGGTACTAGCAAGTATCTTCCAGATACTCTAGCATGGCTTGCTCTGACTTCACTGCTGTAGAAAAGATATGTGGATTTTCACCTTTTACGTATATTATTTCACAGTTTTCTCAATAGAGGAAGTGACAAAAACCAGTTCTTTTGATGGCTATAGGCCTCAAATAGGAAAAGGCAAAATACTGATATCAGAAGTAGGAAAAAGATAGAAGAGTCAAGTTGATATGAGATTGCAAACAGCTTAAGGAGACAGTGTTGACAATGTAATATCTTCTCATCGTACATTGTATTTCCTGAGTTATCTTCAAATACATCTTGCATGTTGGCCA
This sequence comes from Bettongia penicillata ogilbyi, assembly GCA_023548195.1. Lineage (NCBI taxonomy): Eukaryota > Metazoa > Chordata > Mammalia > Diprotodontia > Potoroidae > Bettongia > Bettongia penicillata. The sequence continues at coordinate 72,530 of JAJHZJ010000933.1, read as the reverse complement.
ATGGAGCAATGGACGATGGTGTACTTGCAAGTGTCTTCCAGATACACTCGCATATCTTGTATTGACTTCACTGCTGTCGAAAAGATATATGGATTTTTAACTTTCACATACATGACTTCAATGTTGTCTCTTAAATAGGAACTGTTAAATTGCCTTTATAAAGATCTATGGATTTTTAGCCTTTTCATACATTACTTCAGTGTTGTCTCTTTAGGGGATGTGACAAAATGCGTTTTTTTGGATTTTTGTTGGCCTGAACGGGGAAAAGGATAAATACTGATATCACAAGCATGATGAAGATAGAAGAGTCAACTTGATAGGACACTTTTATTATTTTTTTCTTTTTTTTTCTTTTTTTTAATTTTTTTTTAAATTTCATTTATTTATTTAATTAATTTTCTTACATTCATTTTCACAAATTTTTGGGTTCCAAATTTTCTTCACTTTTATCCCCTCCCCCCACCCCCAATACCCCAAGCAATCTAATTTTCCCTATCTCCAATCTGCCCTCTCTTCTGTCATCTCTCCCTTCTCTTGTCTCCATATTCTCTTTTCTCCTGTAGTGCCAGATGACTTTCTATTCCTCCTTAACTGCATGTCTTCTTTCCTAGTTGCAACAACAATACTAAACAGTTGTTCCTAAAACTTTGAGTTCCAAATTCTCCCCATCCCTCCCTCCCCACCCATTCTCTCTGGGACAGCAGGCAATTGAACATAGGCCATATCTGTGTAGTTCTGCCAATGACCTCCCTGATAGTCGTGTTGTGTAACACTAACTGGATTACCATCCCTCCTAACCTGCCCCTCCTTGTTTCTCTTCTGTCTTTTGATCCTGTCCCTCCCCAAGTGTTGACTTCAAATTGCTCCCTCCTCCCTTTGCCCTCCCTTCCATCACACCCCCTTGCAATTTCTCTTTCTCCCCCACTTTCTTATACTGTAAGATAGGTTTTCATACCAAAATGAGTGTGCATTTCACTCCTTCGTTTAGTCAAATGTGATGAGGGTAAAGCTTCTTGTTTTTTTTTTTTCTCAGCTCCCCTCTTTTTCCCTCCACTAAGAAAAACTCCTACCTGCCTCTTAAATTACATATAGTTACCCCCTTCCCTTTCCCTCTCTTTCCTCCCCCTACATTTCTCTCTCACCATTTACACTACTTTCTTTTAAGGTATGGTCCCATCCTATTCAGTTCAATCTGTACTCTCTATCTCTGTATGTGTGTGCATGTGTGTATGTGTGTGCATGCGTGTACATGTGTGTGTGTGATCCCACCAACTACCCAGATTCTGAAAAGTTTTTAGAGTTAGAAATATTGTCTTTCCCTGTATGAGTGTAAACAGTTCACTTCTGGTAAGTCCCTTAAGACTTCTCTTTGCTGTTTCCTTTTTCATGCTTCTTCGCATTCTTGTGTTTGAAAGTCAAATTTTCTTTTCACCTCTGCTTTTTTCATCAAGAATGATTGAAAGTCCTCTGTTTCATTGAAAGACCATATTTTCCCTTGAAGTATTATACTCAGTTTAGCTGGGTAGGTGATTCTTGATTTGAGTCCTAGTTCCTTTGCCTTCTGGAATATCCTATTCCACGCCCTTCAATCCCTTAATGTAGAAGCTGCTAGATCTTGGGTTATCCTGATTGTATTTCCACAGTACTGGAATTGTTTCTTTCTAGCTGCTTGTAAGATTTTTTCCTTGAGCTGGGAGTTCTGGAATTTGGCCACAATGTTCCTAGGAGTTTCTCTTTTTGGATCTCTTTCAGGTGGTGATCGATGGATTCTTTCAATACTTATTTTGCCCTCTGGTTCTAGAATGTCAGGGCAGTTTTCCTTGATAATTTCATGGAAGATGATGTCTAGGCTCTTTTTTCTGATCATGAGTTTCAGGTAGTCCCATAATTTTTAAATTGTCTCTCCTGGATCTATTTTCCAGGTCAGTTGTTTTTCCCATGAGATATTTCACATTCTCTTCCATTTTTTCGTTCTTTTGGTTTTGTTTGGTGATTTCTTGGTTTCTCATAAAGTCATTAGACTCCATCTGTTCCATTCTAATTTTGAGAGAACTATTAAATTCAGTGAGCTTTTGAGCCTCTTTTTCCATTTGGCTCATTCTGCTTTTGAAAGCATTCTTCTCCTCATTGATTTTTGAACCTCCTTTGCCAATTGGGTGAGCCTATTTTTCAAGGTGTTAATTTCCTCAGCATTTTTTGGGGTCTCCTTTACCAAGGTATTGACCCGGTTTTCACACTTTTGTTGCATCTCTGACATTTCTCTTCCCAGTTTTTCCTCCACCTGTCTAACTTGCTTTTCAAAATCCATTTTGAGCTCTTCCAGGGCCTGAGCCCACCCAACACCCCCTTGGGGTGTCTGGGGTACTGAGGCCCCACCCTCCACGTCTTTCCGTGATGGCAAGGATACGTGCTCATCATCAGATCCGAAGGTCGGGATCATTTGCATTTGTTGGAAAAAAACTCTCTAAAGTCTTATTTTTCTTCCCTTTTCTAGGCATTTTCCCAGCCAGTTACTTGACTTCTGAGATTCCTTTCCACCCCCGCCTGGATCCGCCCAGCTAGTGCTTGGCCTCTGAGATTTAAATGAGCTTTCCTCCTGCAGGCTGTCCATCAGTGAGCGTTAGTTCAGATGCTGGGGTGGGGCCAGGGCCGCCTCCCAGACTCTGATCCCTCGGCGGCTTTATGCAGAGACTTTCAGGAATGGAGCGGGTGGTGGCGGGGTGGGGGGACCACCTCCCAAACCTCGCTCCCCTGGGGGCTTTAAGGAGAAGCCTTCAGTAACAGAGCGGGGTGGGGGCAGGGCCGTCTCCCGGGCTCAACTCCGTCAGGATCTATGCAGGAATCTACCGTAATGAAGATCCTGCCTGCCGCTGGGGGATTCCTGGGTCCCTGTCCGCTGCTGCCTCAGCCACCGCCCACACCTCTGCCTCCGCCGCCTCCTGCCCCCGTCTCTGCCGCCTCCGCTTCCTCCTGAGGGGGCCCGAGTCACGGAGACGCCCTGCTTCCCCTCTCCTCCAGCCCGGCCTCTCTCACTGACCTGCTTCAGTGGGCGGAGGGACTTTCACGGCTGCCGGAGCTTCCGTCTCTGAAGCCTGCTCGGATCAGCTTCTCTGGGGCCGCGGTCAAGGCAGCGTTGGGGGTGGGGTCCACTTTCCGGGGCACGCCGGACTCTGAGGATGGATCTCCAGGGCTCCCTGCAAAGGAAATCTCTTCACCTCTGCTTTTGCACACCTTGTCTTGACCCAGAAGTTATGGGGGACTCTTTTTACATTAAATCTATGGGCTTTTGGTTTCGGAGCTCGTAAACGTGCGTCCTTCTACTCCGCCATCTTGGCTCCGGCGATTGGACACTTTTAGAAAGATTACGGTGTCAGGGCTCACAATGTAATATATTCTTATTATACATTGTATTTATTGAGTTATCTTCAAATACACCTTCCATGTTGCCAATGGAGGAATGGACATTTGTGTACTAGCAAGTATCTTCCAGATACCCTAGCATAGCTTGTAATGACTTCCCTGCTGTAGAAAAGATATGTGGATTTTCACCCTTTACACGTATTATTTCATAGTTGTCTCTTTAGAAGAAATGACAAAAACCATTTCTTTAGATGGTTATAGGCCTCGAATAGGAAAAGGCAAAATACTAATATAACAAGCAGGAAAAAGATAGCAAAGTCAAGATGATTTGAGACTTGAAAAGAGCGTAGGGAGTCAGTGTTGACAATGTAATATCTCCTTAGTATACATTGTATTTCCTGAGTTATCTTCAAATACACCTTCCACGTTGGCCAATGGAGCAATGGACGATGGTGTAATTGCAAGTGTCTTCCAGATACACTCCCATATCTTGTATTGACTTCACTGATGTCGAAAAGATATATGGATTTTTAACTTTCACATACATGACTTCAATGTTGTCTCTTAAATAGGAACTGTGAAATTGCCTTTATTAAGATGCCCATAGGTCTCAATATGGACATGGTTATATACTGATATCACAAGCAGGATAAAGATAGAAGAGTCAAGGTGATAGGATACTTGTAGAGAGTTTAGGGTGTCAGTGGTGACAATGTAACATCTTCCTAGTATAAATTGTATCTCTTGAGTTATCTTCAAATACACCTTCCAAGTAGGTCAAAGGAGAAATTTACTATATAGTGTATTGGCAAGTACCTTCCAGGTACACTAGCTTAGCTTGTACTGACATCACGGCTGTAGAAAATATATGTGGATTTTTACCCTCTATATCTATATCTATATATATATATATATATATATATATATATATATATATATATATATATATACATATCAGCGTATTACTTCAGTATTGTCACATAAGGAGGAACTGCCAAAATGCCTACATTTAGATTCCTGAATGCCTAATCCGGGAACAGGGTAAATACTTATATCACAAGCAGGATAAAGATAGAAGAGTCAAGTTGACAGGACAGTGGTAGAGAATTTAGGGAGTCTCTGCTGACAATGTAGTATCTACTTAGTATCCAATGTATTTCTTGAGTCATCTTCATATACACTTGCCATTTTGGTCAAGGGAGCAAGGGTCATTTGTGTACTTGCTATAATGTTCCAGATACTCTAGCACAGCTTGTACTGACTTCACTATTGTAGATAAGGTCTATGGATTTTTAGCCTTTACATACATTACTTCAGAGATATCTCTTTAGGGGCAGTGAAAAAATGCGTTTCTTTTGATTTCTATAGGCTTCAAGAGGGATAGGATACTTGTAGAGAGTTTAGGGTCTCAGTGGTGACAATTTAATATCTTCCTGGTATACATTGTAACTCCGGCGTTATCTGCAAATACACCTTCCAAGTAGGCCAATGGAGATATTGACAATAGTGTACTTGCAAGTACCTTCCAGGTACACTAGCATAGGTTGTACTGACTTCAGTGTTGTAGATAATATATGTGGATTTTTACCCTTTATATACATACATATATATATATATATACATATATATATATATATATATATATATATATATATATATATATATATACATTTACATATTGCATCAGTGTTGTCATTTAAGGAGGAACTTCAAAAATGCCTTGATTTAGATTCCTATATGCCTGAACAGGAAAAAGGCTAAATGCTGATATCACAAGCAGGATAAAGATAGAAGAGGCAAGTTGACAGGTCACTTGTAGAGAATTTAGGGAGTCAGTGCTGACAGTGTAATATCTACTTAGCAAACAATGTATTTCTTGAGTCATCTTCATATACAATTACCATTATGGTCAAGGGAGGAAGGGACAATTGTATACTTGCAATTATTTTTCAGGTATTCTAGCACAGCTTGTACTCACTTCACTGATGTAGAGAAGGTATATGGATTTTTAGCCTTTACATACATTACATCCGAGTTGCCTCTTTAGGGGAAGTGACAAAATGCGTTTCTCTGGATTTCTATAGACCTGAACAGGAAAAAGGCTAAATACTGATATCGCAACCAGGAGAAAGATAGAAAAGTCAACTTGATAGGACACTTGGGGAACGTTTAGGGTTTCTGGGCTGACAATGTAATATCTTCTTATTATACATTGTATTCTTGAGTTATCTTCAAATACATCTTCCATGTTGCCAACGGAGGAATGGACAATTGTGTTCTAGCAAGTATCTTCAATATACTCTAGCATAGATTGTACTGACTTCACTGCTCTAGAAAAAATATGTGGATTTTTACCCTTTACATATATTATTTCACAGTTGTCTCAACAGAGGAAGTGACAAAAACCAGTTCTTTGGATGGCTATAGGCCTCAAATAGGAAAAGGCAAAATACTGATATCAGAAGTAGGAAAAAGATAGAAGAGTCAAGTTGTTATGAGATTTGCAAACAGCTTAAGGAGACAGTGTTGACAATATAATAACTTCTCATCATCATACGTTGTATTTCCTGAGTTATCTTCAAATACACCTTGCATGTTGGCCAATGGAGCAATGGACGATGGTGTACTTGCAAGTGTCTTCCAGCTACACTCGCATATCTTGTATTGACTTCACTGCTGTCAAAAAGATATGTGGATTTTTACCTTTTACATACCTGACTTCAATGTTGTCTCTTAAATAGAAACTGTTAAAATGCCTTTATTTAGATCCCCATTGGTCTCAACAGAGAAATGGCTATATAATGATATTACCAGCAGGATAAAGATAAAAGAGTCAAGTTGATAGGTTACTTGTAGAGAATTTGGGGTGTCAGTGGTGACAATTTAATATCTTCTTAGTATACATTGTATCTCTTGAGGTATCTTCAAATACACCTTGCAAGTAGGCCAATGGAGAAATTGACAATAGTGTAGTTGCAAGTACCTTCCAGGTGCATTAGCATAGCTTGTTCTGACTTCTCTGCTGTAGATAATATATGTGGAATTTTACCCTTTATATATATATTTACATAGTGCTTCAGTGTCGTCTCTTAAGGAGGAACTGCCAAAATGCCTTCATTTAGATTCCTATATGCCTGAACAGGAAAAAGGTTAAATAGTGATATCACAAGCAGGATAAACATAAAAGAGTCAAGTTCACAGGACACTTCTAGAGAATTTAGGGAGTCATTGCTGACAATTTAATATCTACTTAGTATCCAATGTATTTCTTGAGTCATCTTCATATACACTTACCATTTTGGTCAAGGGAAGAAGGGAAAATTGTGTACTTGCAATTATGTTCCAGGTACTCTAACACAGCTTCTACTGAGTTCACTGTTGCAGATAATGCATTTGGATTTTTAGCATTTACATACATTACTTCAGTGTTGTCTGTTTAGGGTAATTGACAAAATGCGTTTCTTTGGATTTCTATAGACCTCAACAGGAAAAAGGCTAAATACTGAAACCACAAACAGGAAGAAGATCGAAGAGTCAAATTGACAGGATACTTGTACAGAGGATAAGCTGTCAGTGATGACAATATAATATCTTCTTAGTATACATTGTATCTCTTGAGTTATCTTCAAATACAACTTCCAAGTAGGCCAATGCAGCAATTGACAGTGGTGTACTTGCAAGTATCTTCCAGGTACACTAGAATAGTTTGTATTGTTTTCACTACTCTCGCTAAAGTATGTGGATTTTCTCCCTTTAAATATCTTACTTCAGTGTTGTCTGTTAAGGAGGACGTGCAAAAATACCTTTATATAGATTCCTATATGCCTCAACAGGGAAAAGGTTAAATACTGCTATCACAAGCTGGATAAAGATAGAGGAGTCTACTTGATAGGACACTTGTAGAGAGTGTAGGGTGTCAGGGCTGACAATGTATTATATTCTTATTATGGATTGTATTTCCTGAGTTATCTCGAAATACACCATCCATGTTGACCAATGGAGGAATAGACATGTGTGTACTAGCAAGTATTTTCCAGATACTTTAGCATAGTGGTAGAAAAGATATGTGGATTTTCACCCTTTACATATATTATTTCACAGTTGTCTCTTTAGAGGAAGTGACAAACACCATTCCTTTGGATGGCTATAGGCCTCAAGTAGGAAAAGGCAAACAACTGATATCACAAGCAGGAAAAAGATAGAAGAGTTAAGTTGATATGAGACTTGCAGACAGCTTAGGGAGACGGTGTTGACAATGTAATATCTTCGTAGTATACATTGTCTTTCCTGAGTTATCTGCAAATACACCTTCCATGTCGGCCAACGGAGCCATGGACGATGGTGCACTTGCAAGTGTCTTCCAGCTACACTCGCATATCTTGTATTGACTTCACTGTTGTCGAAAAGATATGTGGATTTTTACCTTTTACATAAAAGACTTCAATGTTGTCTCTTATATAGGAACTGTTAAAATGCCCTTATTTAGATCCCCATAGGCCTCAACAGAGAAATGGCTACATACTGATATCACAAGCAGGATAAAAGTAGAAGAGTCAACTTGATAGGACACTTGTAGAGAGTTGAGAGTGTCAGGGCAGACAATGTAATATCTTCTTATTATACATTGTGTTTCTTGAGTTATCTCCAAATACACCTTCAATGTTGCCATTGGAGGAATGGACAATTGTGTACTAGCAAGTATTTACCAGATACTCTCAGCTTGTACTGACTTCACTGTTGTAAAAAATATATGTTGATTTTCACCCTTTACATATACTATTTCACAGTTGTCTCTTTAGAGGAAGTGACAAATACCATTCCTTTGGATGTCTATTGGCCTCAACTAGGAAAAGGAAAAAAAAATGATATCACAAGCAGGAAAAAGTTGGAAGAGTCAAGGTGATATCAGGCTTGCAGACAGCTTAGGGAGCCAGTGTTGACAATGTAATATCTTCTTAGTATACACTGTCTTTCCTGAGTTATCTTCAAATACACCCTCCATGTTGGCCAACGGAGCAATGGACGATGGTGTACTTGCAAGTGTCTTCCAGCTACACTCGTATATCTTGTATTCACTTCACTGTTGTGGAAAAGATATGTGGATTTTTACCTTTTACATACAAGAATTCAATGTTTCTTCTTAAATAGGAACTCTTAAAATGAATTTATTTAGCTAACCATTGGCCTCAACAGTGAAATGGCTACATACTGATATCACAAACAGGACAAAGATTGAAGAGTGAAGTTGATAGGATATTTGTAGAGAGTTTAGGGTGTGAGTAGTGACAATATAATATCTTCTTAGTATACATTGTATCTCTTGAGTTATCTTCAAATACACCTTGCAAGTAGGCCAATGGAGAAATTGACAGTAGGGTACTTGCAAGTGTCTTCCAGGTACACTAGGATAGCTTGTACTGGCTTCACTACTGTAGATAATATATAAGGATTTTGACCCTTTATATATATATATATATATACATATATATATATATATATATATATTTACATATTACTTCAGTGATGTCTCTTAAGGAGGAACTGCCAAAATGCCTTCATGTAGATTCCTATATGCCTGAAAAGGAAAAAGGCTAAATACTGATATCACAAGCAGGATAAATATAGAGAGTTAAGTTGAGAGGACACTTGTAGAGAATTTAGGGAGTCATTGCAGACAATGTAATATCTACTTAGTATCCAATGTATTTCTTGAGTCATCTTCATATACGCTTGCCATATTGGTCTAGGGAGGAAGGGACAATTGTGTACTTACAATTATGTTCCAGGTACTCTAGCACAGCTTGTCCTGACTTCGCTGTTGTAGAAAAGTTATATCGATTTTTAGACTTTACATACATTTCTTCAGAGTTGTCTCTTTAGAGGAAGTGACAAAATGAGTTTCTTTAGATTTTTTTAGGCCTCAACAGGGAAAAGACTAAATAATGATATCACAAGCAGGAAGAAGATCGAAGAGTCAAATTGATAGGATACTTGTACAGAGTGTAAGGTGTCAGTGATGACAATATCATATCTTCTTAGTGTACATTGTATCTCTTGAGGTATCTTCAAACACACCTTCCAAGTAGGCCAATGGAGAAATTGACAGTAGTGTACTTGCAAGTGTCTTCCAGGTACAGTAGCATAGATTGTACTGACTTCACTGCTTTCGAAAAATATGTGGATTTTCTCCCTTCACATACCTTACTTCAGTGTTGTCTGTTAAGTAGGACCTGCCAAAATGCCTTTATTTAGATTCCTATATGCCTCAACAGGGAAAAGGCTAAATACTGAAATCACAAGCAGGATAAAGATAGAGGAGTCAACTTGAGAGGACACTTGTAGAGAGTTTAGGGTGCCAGGGCTGACAATGTAATATCTTCTTATTATACATTGTGTTTCTTGAGTTATCTCCAAATACACTTTCCATGTTGGCCAACGGAGGAATGGACTATTGTGTACTAACAAGTATCTTCCAGATACTCTAGCATAGTGTGTACTGACTTCACTGCAGTAGAAAAGATATGTGGATTATCACCCTTTACATATTTTAATTCACATTTGTCTTTTTAGAGGAAGTGACAAACACCATTCCTTTGGATGGCTATAGGCCTCAACTAGGAAAAGGCAAAATACTGATATCACAAGCAGGAAAAAGATAGAAGAGTCAAGTTGATACGAGACTTGCAGACAGCTTAGGTAGACAGTGCTGACAATGCAATATCGTCATAGTACACATTCTATTTCCTGAGTTATCTTTAAATACACTTTCCATGTTGGCCAACGGAGGAATAGACGATGTTGTACTTGCAAGTGTCTTCCTGCTACACTCGCATATCTTGTATTGACTTCACTGCTGTCGAAAAGATATGTGGATTTTTACCTTTACATACATGACTACAGTGTTGTCTCTTAAATAGGAACTGTTGAAATGCCTTTATTTAGATCACCATAGGACTCAACAGAGGAATGGCTACATACTTATATCACATGCAGAATAAAGATAGAAGAGTCAAGTTGATAGGATACTTGTAGATAGTTTAGGGTGTCAGTGGTGACAATTTAATATCTTCTTAGTGTACATTGTATCTCTTGAGTTATCTTCAAATACACCTTCCAAGTAGGCCAATGGAGAAATTGACAGTAGTGTACGTGTAAGTGTCTTCCAGGTACACTAGCGTAGCTTGTACTGACGTCACAGCTATAGATAATATATGTGGATTTTGATATTACTTCAGTGATGTCTCTTAAGGAGGATCTGCCAAAATGCCTTCATGTAGATTGCTATATGCCTGAACAGGAAAAAGCCTAAATACTGATATCACAAGCCAGATAAAGATAGAACAGTTAAGTTGACAGGACACTTGTAGAGAATTTAGGGAGTCAGTGCTGACAATGTAATATCTACTTAGTATCCAATGTATTTCTTGAGTCATCTTCATATACAATTCCCATTTTGGTCAATGGAGGAAGGGACAATTGTGTACTTGCAATTATGTTCCAGGTACTCTAGCACTACTTGTACCAACTTCACTGTTGTAGATAAGTTATATGTATTTTTAGCCTTTACATACATTACTTCAGAGTTGTCTCTTTAGGGGAAGTGACAAAATGTGTCCCTTTGGATTTCTATAGGCCTCAACAGGGAAAAGGCTAAATACTGATATGACAAGCAGGAAAAAGAACGAAGAGTGAAATTGATGGGATACTTGTACAGAGTTTATGGTGTCAGTGATGACAATATAATATCTTCTTAGTATACAATGTATCTCTTGAGTTATCTACAAATACACCTTCCAAGTAGGCCAATGGAGCCATTGACATTGGTGTACTTGCAAGTATCTTCCAGTTACACTAGTATACCTTGTATTGTTTTCACTGCTCTCGATAAAATATGTGTATTTTCCCCGTTTAGGTACGTTACTTCATTGTTGTCTGTTAATGAGGAAATGCCAAAATGCCTTTATTTAGATTCCTATATGCTTCAATAGGAAAAATCTTAAATACTGTTATCACAAGAAGGATAAAGAGGGAAGTGTCAACTTGATTGGACACTTGTAGAGAGTTTAGGGTGTAAGGGCTGACAATGAAATATCTTCTTATTATACATTGTATTTCTTGAGTTATCTCCAAATACACCTTCCATGTTGGCCAATGGAGGAATGGACAATTTTGTACAAGCAAGTATCTTCCATATACTCTGGCATAGCTTGTATTGACTTCACTGCTGTCGAAAAGATAAGTGGATTTTTACCTTTTACATACATGACAACAATGTTGTCTCTCAAATAGGAACTGGTGAAATGCCTTTATTTAGGTCACCATAGGCCTGAACAGGGAAATGGCTACATACTTATATCACAAGCAGAGTAAAGATAGAAGAGTCAAGTTCATATGATACTTGTAGAGAGTTTATGGTGTCAGTGGTGACAATTTAATATCTTCTTAGTATACAATGTATCTCTTGAGTTATCTTCAAATACACCTTCCAAGTAGGCCAATGGAGAAATTGACAGTAGTGTACTTGCAAGTATCTTCCAGGTACACTAGAATACCTTGTATTTTTTTCACTGCTCTCGCTAAAATATGTGGATTTTCTCAGTTTACGCACCTTACTTCAGTGTTTTCTATTAAGGAGGAACTGCCGAAATGCCTTTATTTTCATTCCTATATTCTTCAACAGGGAAAAGGCTAAATATTGATATCACAAGCAGCATAAAGATAGAAGAGTTAACTTGATAGGACACTTGTAGAGAGTTTAGGGTGTCAGGGCTGACAATGTAATATCTTCTTATTATACATTGTATTTCTTGAGTTATCTCTAAACCCTCCTCCAGGTCGGCCAATGGAGGAATGGACAATTGTGTACTAGCAAGTATCTTCCAGATACTCTAGCATCTCTTGTACTGACTTCACTGTTGTAGAAAAGATATGTGGATTTTCACCCTTTACATACATTATTTCACAGTTGTCTCTTTAGAGGAAGTGACAAACACCATTCCTTTGGATGGCTATAGCCCTCAACTAGAAAAAGGCAAAAAGCTGATATCACAAGCAGGAAAAAGATAGAAGAGTCAAGTTAATATGAGACTTGCAGACGGCTTAGGGAGACAGTGGTGACAATGTAATATCGTCCTCCTACACATTGTATTTCCTGAGTAATCTTCAAATACACCTTCCATGTTAGCCAATGGAGAAATGGACGATGGTGTACTTGCAAGCGCCTTCCAGCTACACTCGCATATCCTGTATTGACTTCACTGCTGTCGTAAAGATATGTGGATTTCTACGTTTTACATACATGACTTCAATGTTGACTCTTTCATAGGAACTGTTAAAATGCCTTTATTTAGATACCCATATTCCTCAACAGGGAAATGGCTATAAACTGATATCACAAGAAGGATAAAGGTAGCAGGGTCAAGTTGATAGGATACTTGTAGAAAGTTTAGCGTGTCAGTGGTGACAATTTAATATCTTCTTAGTATCCATTGTATCTCTTGAGTAATCTTAAAATACACCTTCCAAGGAGGCCAATGGAGAAATTGACAGTAGTGTACTTCAAGTATCATCCAGCTACAATAGCATAGCTTGTACTGACTTCACTACTCTAAATAATATATGTTGACTTTTACCCTTTATATATATATATATATATATATATATATATATATATGTATATATATGTATATATATATATATATATATATATATATATATATATATATTTACATATTACTTCCGTGTTGTCTCTTAAGGAGGACCTGCCAAAATGCCTTCATTTATATTCCCATATACCTGAACAGGAAAAAGGCTAAATACTGATATCACAAGCAGGATAAAGATAGAAGAGTCAAGTTGATGGGACACTTGTAGAGAATTTAGGGAGTCACTGCTGACAATGTAATATATACTTAGTATCCAATGCATTTCTTGAGTCACCTTCATATACACTTACCATTTTGGTCAAGGGAGGAAGGGACAGTTGTGTACTTGCAATTATGTTAAAGGTAATCCAGCACAGGTTTTACTGACTTCACTGTTGTAGATAAGTTTTGTGGATATTGAGCCTTTTCATATATTACTTCAGAATTCTGTCTTTAGGGGAAGTGACAAAATGTTTTTCTTTGGATTTCTATAGGCCTCAACAGGGAAAAGGCTAAATAGTATTATCACAAGCAGGAAAAATATCGAAGAGTCAAATTGATAGGATACTTGTAGAGAGTTTAAGGTATCAGTGATGACAATATTAAATCTTCTTAGTATACATTGTATCTCTTGAGTTTTCTTCAAATACACTTTCCAAGTAGGCCAAAGGAGCAATTGACAATGGTGTACTTGCAAATATCTTCCAGGTACACTTGAATACCCTGTATTGTTTTCACTGCTCTCGATAAAATATGTGGATTTTCACCCTTTACATACCTTCCTTCAGTGTTGTCTCTTAAGGAGGAACTGCCAAAATGCCTTTATTTAGATTTCTATACGCCTCAGCAGGGAAAAGGATAAACACTGATATCACAAGCAGGGTAAAGATAGAAGGGTCAACTTGATAGGACACATGTAGAGAGTTTAGGGTGTCAGGGCTGACAATGTAATAACTTCCTATTATACATTGTATTTCTTTAGTTATCTCCAAATACACCTTCCATGTTGGCAAATGGAGGAATGAAGAATTGTGTACTAGCAAGTATCTTCCAGATATTCTAGCAGAGCTTGTACTGACTTCACTGCTGTAGAAAAGTATGTGGATTTCCACCCTTTACATATATTATTTCAAAGTTGTCTCGTTAGAGGAAGTGACAAACACCATTCCTTTGGATGGCTAAAGGCCTCAACTAGGAAAAGGCAAAATATTGATATCAGAAGCAGGGAAAAGACAGAAGAGTCAAGTTGATATGAGATTTGCAAACAGCTTAGGGAGACAGTGTAGACAATGTAATATCTTCTCAGTATACATTGTATTTCCGGAATTATCTTCAAATACACCTTCCATGTTGGCCAATGGAGCAATGCACTATGGTGTACTTGCAAGTGTCTTCCAGCTACACTCTCATATCTTGTATTGACTTCACTGTTGTCGAAAAGATAAGTGGATTTTTACCTTTTACATACATGACGTCAAGGTTGTCTCTTAAATAGGAACTGTTAAAATGCCTTTATTTAGTTCTCCATAGTCCTCAACAGGGAAATGGCTACATACTGATATCACAAGCAGGATAAACAGAGAAGAGTCAAGTAGATAGGATACTTGTAGAGAGTTTAGGGTGTCAGTGTGACAATTTAGTATCTTCTTAGTATACACTGTAATTCTTGAGTTATCTTCAAATACACCTTCCAAGTACGCCAATGGAGAAATTGAAAGTAGTGTACTTGCAAGTATCTAACAGGTACACTAGCATAGCTTGTACTGACTTCACTGCTGTAGATAATGTATGTGGATTTTTACACTTTATACATATATATATATAATATATATATATATATATGTATATATTTATGTATTACATCAGTGTTTTCTCTTAAAGGGGAACTGCCAAAATGCCTTCATTTAGATTCCTATATACCTGAACAGGAAAAAGGCTAAATACTGATATCACAAGCAGGATAAAGATGGAAGAGTCCAGTTGACAGGACACTGGTAGAGAATTTAGAGAGTCAGTGTTGGCAATGTAATATCTGCTTAGTATCTAATGTATTTCTTGAGTCATCTTCATATACACTTACCATTTTGATAAGGAGAGGAAGGGACAATTGTGTACCTGCCATTATGTTCCTGGTACTCTAGCACAGCTTGTACAATCTTGACTGTTGCAGATAAGTTATATGGATTTTTAGCCTTTACATACATTATTCAGAGTTGTCTCTTTAGGGAAAGTGACAAAATGCGTTTCTTTGGATTTCTATAGGCCTCAACAGGGAAAAGGCTAAATACTGATATCACAAGTAGAAAAAAGATCGAAGAGTCAAATTGATAGGATACGTGTACAGAGTTTAAGGTGTCAGTGATGACAATATAATATCTTCTTAGTATACATTGTATCTCTTGAGTTATCTTCAAATGCACCTTCCAAGTAGGCCAATGAAGCAATTGACAATGGTTTACTTTCAAGTATCTTCCTGGTACAGTATTCTACTGTATTGTTTTCACTGCTCTTGATAAAATATGTGGATTTTCACTCTTTACATACCTTACTTCAGTATTGTCTGTTAAGGGGGAACTGCCAAAATTCCTTCATTTAGATTCCTATAGACCTCAACAGGGAAAAGGTGAAATACTTATATCACAAGCAGGAAAAAGTTAGAAGAATGAACTTGATAGGACACTTGTAGAGAATTTAGGGAGTCACTGCTGAAAATGTAATATCTACTTAGTATCCAATGTATTTCTTGAGTCATCTTCATATACACTTACCATTTTGGTCAAGGGAGGAAGGGAAAATTGTGTACTTGCAATCATGTTCCAGGTAGTCTAGCACAGCTTGTACAGACTTCACTGTTGTAGATAAGTTATATGGATTTTTAGACTTTACATACATTACTTTAGAGTTGTCTCTTTAGGGGAAGTGACAAAACGCGTTTTTTGGATTTCTACAGCCCTCAACAGGGAAAAGTATAATACTGATATCACAAGCAAGGAAAAGATCGAGGAGTAAATTGACAGGATACTTGTAGAGAGTTTAAGGTGTCAGTGATGACAATAAAGTATCTTCTTAGCATACATTGTATCTCTTGAGTTGTCTTCAAATACACCTTCCAAGTAGGCCAATGGAGCAACTGACAATGGTGTACTTGCAAGTATGTTCCAGGTACACTAGAATACCTTGTATTGTTTTCGCTGCTCTCGATAAAATATGTCGATTTTCACTCTTTACATACCTTACTTCAGTGTTGTCTGTTAAGGGGGAACTGCCAAAATGCCTTCATTTAAATACCTATAGGCCTCAACACGGAAAAGGGGAAATACTTATATCACAAGCAGGAAAAAGTTAGAAGAGTCAACTTCATAGGACACTTGTAGAGAGTATAGGGTGTCAGGGCTCACAATGTAATATCTTCTTAGTATACATTGTATTTCCTGAGTTATCTTGAAGTACACCTTCCATGTTGGCCAATGGAGCAATGGAAGATGGTGCCCTTGCAAGTGTCTTACAGCTACACGCGCATAACTCGTATTGACTTCACTGCTGTAGATAATATATGTGGATTTTTAACATTTACATATATATATATATATATATATATATATATTTACATATTACTTGAGTGTTGTCTCTTAAGTAGGAACTGCCAAAATGCCTTCATTTAGATTCCTATATGCCTGAACAGGGAAAAGGCTAAATACTGATATCACAAGCGGGATAAAGATAGAAGAGTCAAGTTGACAGGACACTTGTAGAGAATTTAGGGAGTCATTGGTGACAATGTAATATCGGATTAGTACCCATTGTATTTCTTGAGTCATCTTCATATACACTTACCATTTTTGTCAAAGGAGGAAGGGACAATTGTGTACTTCCAATTAGGTTCCATGTAGTCTAGCACAGCTTGTCCTAACTTCACCCTTGTATTTAAGGTATATGGGTTATTAGCCTTTACACACATTACTTCAGAGTTGTCTCTGTAGGGGAAGTGACAAAATGTGTTTCTTTGGATTTCTATAGGCCTCAACAGGGAAAAGGCTAAATACAGATATCACAAGCAGGAAAAAGATCGAACAGTCAAACTGATAGGATACTTGCAGAGAGTTTAAGGTGTCAGTGATGACAATGTAATATCTTCTTAGTATACACTGTATCTCTTGAGTTGTCTTCAAATACACCTTCCAAGTAGGTCAATGGAGCAATTGACGATGGTGTACTTACAAGGATCATCCAGGTACACTAGAATACCTTGTGTTGTTTTCAGTGCTCTCCATAAAATATTTGGATTTTCACCCTTTACATACCTACCTTCAGTGTTGTCTCTTAAGGAGGAAGTGCCAAAATGCCTTTATATAGATTCCTATATGCCTGAACAGGGAAAAGGCTAAAAACTGATACCACAAGCAGGATAAAGAGAGAGGAGTCAAATTGATAGGACACTTATAGAGAGTTTAGTGTGTCAGGGCTGAGAATGTAATATCCTCTTTTTATATATTGTATTTCTTGAGTTATCTCCAAATACAACTTCCATGATGGCCAATGGAGGAATGTACCATTGTGTACTAGCACATATCTTCCAGATAGTCTAGCATAGCTTGTACTTACTTCACTGCTGTAGAAAACATATGTGGATTTTCACGCTTTACATATATTATTTCACAGTTGTCTCTTTAGAGGTAGTGACAAACAGCATTCCTTTGGATGGCTAGGGGCATCAACTAGGAAAAGGCAAAAAACAGATATCACAAGCAGGAAAAAGATAGAACAGTCAAGTTGATATGAGACTTGCAGACAGCTCAGGGAGACAGTGTTGAAAATGTAATATATTCTTCGTATACACTGTATTTCCTGAGTTATCTTCAAATACACCTTCCATGTTGACCAATGGAGCAAAGGACGATGGAGAACTTGCAAGTGTCTTCTAGCTACACTCGCATATCTCGTATTGACTTCACTGCTGTAGATAATATATGTGGATTTTTACCATTTACATATATATATATATATATATATATATATATATATATATATATATATATATATATATATGTATATTTACTTATTACTTCAGTGTTGTCTCTTAAGGACGAACTGCCAAAATGCCTTCATTTAGATTCCTATATGCCTGATCAGGGAAAAGGCTAAATACTGTTATGCCAAGAAGCATCAAAATAGAGGAGTCAAGTTGAGAGGACACTTGTAGAGTATTTAGGGAGTCAGTGCTGACAATGTGTCATCTACTTAGTATCCAAAGTATTTCTTGACTCATCTTCATATACACTTACCATTTTGGTCAAGGGCGGAAGGGATAATTATGTACTTGCAATTATGTTCCAGGTACTGTAGCACAGCTTGTACTGGTATATGGATTTTTAGCCTTTACATACACTACTTCAGTGTTGTCTCTTCAGGGGAAGTGACAAAATGTGTTTCTTTGGATTTCTATAGGCCTCAATAGGGAAAAGGCTAAATACTGATATCACAAGCAGGAAAAAGATCGAAGAGTCAAATTGATAGTATTCTTGTAGAGAGTTTAAGGTGTCAGTGATGACACTATAATATCTTCTTAGTATACATTGTATCTCTTGAGTGATCTTCAAATACTCCATCCACGTAGGGCAATGGAGGAATTGACAATGGTTTACTTGAAATTATCTTCCAGGTACACTAGAATTCCTTGTATTGTTTTCCCTGCTCTCGATAAAATATGTGGATTTTCATCCTTCACATACCTTCTTCATTGTTTTCTCTTAAGGAGGAGCTGCCAAAATTCCTTTATTTAGATTCCTATAGGCCTCAAAAAGGAAAAGGCTAAATACTGATATCACAAGCAGGATAAAGATAGAAGAGTCAACTTGACAGGACACTTGTAGAAAGTTTAGGGTTTCAGGGCTGACAATGTAATATCTTCTTATTATACATTGTATTTCTTGAGTTATCTCCAAATACACTTTCCATGTTGCCCAACGGAGTAGTGGGCAATTGTGTACTAGCAAGTATCTTCCAGATACTCTAGCATTGCTTGTACTGACTTCACTGCTGCAGAAATGTTATGTGGATTTTCAGCCTTTACATATATTATTTCACTGTTGTCTCTTTAGAGGAAGTGACAAACACCTTTCCTTTGAATGGCTATAGGCCTCAAGTAGGAAAAGGCAAAAAACATATATCACAAGCAGGAAAAACATAGAAGTGTCAAGTTCATACGGGACTTGCCTACAGCTTAGGGAGACAGTGTTGACAATGTAATATCTTCTTACTATACATTGTATTTCCTGAGTAATCTTCAAGTACACCGTCCATGTCAGCCAATTGAGCAATGGACGATGGTGTACTTGCAAGGGCCTTCCAGCTACATTCGCATATCCTGTATTGACTTCACTGCTGTCGAAAAGGTATGTGGATTATTACCTTTAACATACATGACTTCAATGTTAACACTTACATATGACCTGTAAAATGCCTTTATTTAGATCCCCATAGGCCTCAACATTGAAATGGCTATAAACTGATATCACACGCAGGATAAATATAGAAGAGTCAAGTTGATAGGATACTTGTAGAGAATTTAGGGTGTCAGTGGTGACAATTTAATATCTTCTTAGTATGCACTGTATCTCTTGAGTAATCTTCAAATACACCTTCCAAGTAGGCCAAAGGCGCAATTGACAATGATGTACTTCTAAATATCTTCCAGGTACACTAGAATACCTTGTATTGTTTTCACTGCTCTCGATAAAATATGTGGATTTTCACCCCTTACATATCTTCCTTCAGTGTTGTCTTTTAAGGAGGAACTGCCA
This sequence comes from Bettongia penicillata ogilbyi, assembly GCA_023548195.1. NCBI lineage: Eukaryota > Metazoa > Chordata > Mammalia > Diprotodontia > Potoroidae > Bettongia > Bettongia penicillata. Next base: position 52,726 of record JAJHZJ010000933.1, on the reverse strand, counting down.
AAATGCCTTTATTTATATTCGTATGTGACTCAACAGAGAAAAGGATAAACACTGATATCACAAACAGGAGAAAGATAGAAGAGTCAAGCTGATAGGACACTTGTAGAGAGTTTAGGGTGTCAGGGCTGACAATGTAATAACTTCTTATTATACATTGTATTTCTTGAGTTATCTCCAAATACACCTTCCATGTTGGCCAATGGAGGAATGGAGAATCGTGTACTAACAAGCATCTTCCAGATACTCTAGTATAGCTTGTGCTGACTTCACTGCTGTAGAAAAGATATAAGGATTTTCACCCATTACATATATTATTTAACAGATGTCTCTTTAGAGGAAGTGACAAACACCATTCCTTTGGATGGCAATAGGCCTCAACTAGGAAAAGGCAAAAAAGTGATATCACAAGGAGGACAAAGATACAAGAGTCAAGTTGATATGAGACTTGCAGACAGCTTAGGGAAACAGTTTTGACAATGTAATATCTTCTTACTATAAATTGTATTTCCTGAGTAATCTTCAAATACACCTTCCGTTTTAGCCAATGGAGCAATGGACGATGGTGTGGATTTTTACCTTTTACATACATGACTTCAATGTTGACTCTTAAATAGGAACTGTTAAAATGCCTTTATTTAGATCCCCATAGGCCTCTACAGGGAAATGGGTATAAACTGATAACACAAGCAGGATAAATATAGAAGAGTCAAGTTGATAGGATACTTGTAGAGCTTTTAGGGTGTCAGTGGTGACAATTCAATATCTTCTTAGTATACATTGTATCTCTTGAGTAATCTTCAAATACACCTTCCAAGTAGTCTATATATATATATATATATATATATATATATATATATATATATATATATATATATATATATATATATGTATATATATGTATATATATTACTTCAGTGTTGTCTCTTAAGGAGAACCTGCCAAATTGCCTTCATTTATATTCCTATATGACGGAATAGCGAAAAGGCTAAATACTAATATCACAAGCAGGATAAAGATAGAAGAGTCAAGTTGACAGGGCACTTGTAGAGAATTTAGGGAGTCACTGCTGACAATGTGATATATACTTATTATTCAATGTATTTCTTGAGTCACCTTCATATATACTTACCATTTTGGTCAAGGGAGAAGGGACAGTTGTGTACTTGCAATTATGTTAAAGGTACTCTAGCACAGCTTGTACGGACTTCACTGTTGTAGATAACTTATGTGGATATTTAGCCTTTTCATACATTACTTCAGAGGTCTGTCTTTAGGGGAAGTGACAAAATGTGTTTCTTTGTATTTCTATAGGCCTCAACAGGGAAAAGGCTAAATAGTGATATCACAAGCAGGAAAAAGATCGAAGAGTCAAATTGATAGGATACTTGTAGAGAGTTTAAGGTATCAGAGATGACAATATTAAATCTTCTTAGTATACATTGTATCTCTTGAGTTATCTTCAAATACACCTTCCAAGTAGGCCAAAGGAGCAATTGACAATGGTGCACTTCCAAATATCTTCCAGGTACACTAGAATACCTCTTATTGTTTTCACTGCTCTCGATAAAATATGTGGATTTTCACCCTTTACATACCTTCCTTCAGTGTTGTCTCTTAAGGAGAAACTGCCTAAATGTCTTTATTTAGATTTCTATATGCCTGAACATGGAAAAGGATAAATACTGATACCTGGAAGTAACCTGCTGTCAATTTCTCCATTGGCCTACTTGGAAGGTGTTTTTGAAGATAACTCAAGAGATACAATGTATACTAACAAATTATTAAATAGGCACCACTGACACCCTAAACACTCTACAATAATCCTATGAACTTGACCGTTCTATCTTTATCCTGCCTGTGATTTAATAATGTAGCCATATCCCTGTTGAAGCCTATTGTGATCTAAATAAAGGCATTTCAACAGTTCCTATTTAAGAGACAACATTGAAGTCATGTATGTAAAAGGTAAAAATCCACATATCTTTTCCACAGCAGTGAAGTCAATACAAGATATGCGAGTGTAGCCGGAAGACACTTGCAAGTACACCATCGTCCATTGCTCCATTGGCCACCATGGAAGGTGTATTTGAAGAAAACTCAGGAAATACAAAGTATACTAAGAAGATATTACATTGTCAACACAGTCTCCCTTCGCTGTCTGCAAGTCTCATATCAACTTGACTCTTCTCTCTTTTTCCTGCTTGTGATATCAGTTTTTTGCCTTTTCCTAGTTGAGGTCTATAGTTAGCCAAAGGAATGGTGTTTGTCACTTCCTATAAAGAGACAACTGTGAAATAATATATGTAAAGGGTGAAAATCCAAATATCTTTTCAACAGCAGTGAAGTCAGTACAGACTATGCTAGAGTATGTGGAAGAAATGAGCACATTTAGGGTTAGGTTTAGAATACAGAATTGGACTTGAGAAGTTATAATTGGATTTTGTGTTCCCAAATGTATTTTGGAAGTGAAATGTGATTTACGGAGAAGCATTTGGAAAGAGAATTTAGAGTAAGAATTGAAACTTTCTTTTAGATCTGCAATTTCGAAGTGGAATTTAGAACTAGAATGGGGAACTGGAATTTGGAATTAGAATTTGGAACTGGAACATGGAAGTGGAACTTAGAAATGGAATTTGGAACTGGAATTTAGAAGTGGAAGTTAGAATTGGATTTTAGAAGTGTAATTTAGAAGTGGAGTTCAGCATTGGAATTTGGAAGAGGAATTTAAAACTCGAAGGTGGAACTGGAATTTCTTCTTAGAATTTGGAACTGGAGCTTGGAAGTGGAAATTAGATTTGGAATCTGGAACAGGAATTAGGAAGTGGAATTTAGAATTGTAATTTGGAAGTGGAATTGATAATTGGAATTTGGAAGAGGAATTTAGAACTCTAATGTGGAACTGCAATTTGGAATTAGAATTTGGAACTGCACCTTGGGAGTGGAAATTAGACTTGGAATTTGGAACTGAAATTTAGAGGTGGAATTTAGATTTGCAATTTGGAAGTGCAATTTAGAATTAGAATTTGGATTCGGAACGTGGAATTGAGATGTGGAATTTGAATGAAGAACTGGAAATTAGAATTAGACTATTGAAGAAGATATTGTAACTGGAAATTTTGTCTTAATTTGGAATAGAACTGTGAGCTTCGACGTGGATATGCAGCACCATTAAACATGGAATTTGTTATTAGAAGTGTTGGTAAAACTTTAAGGTTAAAAGTTGGAAATGCAATGTTAGTGTGTAGTATTAGCGTGACACATGTTATAAGAACCTAGATTTTGGTATAACAGTTTGATTGAATAGTTTCCAATGGTTGTCTGCTGTTAGAGTATGTGAAAGGAATTATGATGTGGATGTCAGTTTTCATTTTGTATTGCAATATGAATATAGAGTTGGCATTTGAAACATGAATTGGGATTTGGTATTTGAAAGTATATTTCCTAGTACTAACACATAATTGGAAAGAGGCATAATTTTAGCGGAGAATTCACATATGCAATTTCGGAAGGGGTTATAGAAATTGCATTGGATGAAACTGAGTGGAGTTGGGGTTACAGTTAGAGTGAAGTGTGAGGGCTTGACTCGAGCATGTGGTTAGTAATGACCCTCATCTATGGTCATAATCATGGCTTAGGGTTATGGTTATATTTAGAATAGAGTGAGAGAAATGAGCACATTTAGCGTTAGGTTTAGAAGACAGAATTGGAATTGAGAAGTTATAATTGGATTTTGTGTTCCCAATTGTATTTCGGAAGTGAAATGTGATTTACGGAGCAGAGTTTTGGAAAGAGAATTTAGAGTAGGAATTGAAACTTTCTTTTGGATCTGCAATTTCGAAGTGGAATTGAGAACTAGAATGTGGAACTGGAATTTGGAATTGTAATTTGGAACTAGAACATGGAAGGGGAACTTAGAAATCGAATTTGGAACTGGAATTTAAAAGTGGAATTTAGAATTGGGTTTTTGAAGTGTAATTTAGAAGTGGAGTTCAGCATTGGAATTTGGAAGAGGAATTTAGAACTCTAATGTGGAACTGGAATTTCGACTTAAAATTTGGAGCTTGTTGGTGGAAATTGGAATTGGAATTTGGAACTGGAATTTAGAAGTGGAATTTAGATTTGGAATTTAGTAGTGGAATTTAGAATTAAAACTAGAATTTGGAACGTGGAACTGAGATGCGGAATTTGAATGAAGAACTGGAATTTTGAATTAGACTATTGAAGAAGATATTGTAATTGGAAATTTTGTCTTAACTTGGAATAGAAGTGTGAGCTTCGACGTGGATAGGCAGGACAATTAAACATGGAATTTGTTATTAGAATTGTCGGTAAATCTTCACGGATAAAACTTGGAAATGCAATGGTAGTGTGCAGTATTAGGGTGAAACATGTTACAGGAACCTAGATTTTGGTATTACAGTTTGATTGAGTAGTTTGTAATGGTTGTCGGTGTTAGAGTATGTGAAAGGAATTATGATGTGGATGTCAGTTTTCATTTGTATTGCAATATGAGTATAGAGTTGGCATTTGAAATATAAATTGGCATTCGGTATTTGAAAGTATAATTCCTAGTACTAAGACATAATAGAAATGTGGCATAATTGTAGCGGAGAATTCACATGTGAAATTTCGGTTGGGGTTATAGAAATTGCATTCCATGAAACTGAGTGGAGTTGGGGTTACAGTTAGAATGAAGTGTGAGGGCTTAACTCGAGCATGTGGTTAACAAGCACCCTCGTCTATGGTCATAATCAAGGCTTAGGGTTTTGGTTAGATTTAGAATAGAGTGAGAGAAATGAGCACATTTAGTGTTAGGTTTAGAAGACAGAATTGGAATTGAGAAATAATAATTCGATTTTTTGCTCCCTATTCTATTTTGGAAGTGAAATGTGATTTACGGAGCAGCATTTCGGAAAGAGAATTTAGAGTAAGAAATGAAACCTGCTTTAGGATCTGTAATTTCGCAGGGCACTTTAGAACTAGAATGTGGAAGTAGAATGTGGAATTAGAATTTGGAACTGGAACATGGAAGTAGACCTTAGCAATGGAATTTGGACCTGGAAATTAGAAGTGGAATTTAAAATTGGAATATGGAAGAGGAATTTAGAAGTGGACTTCAGAATTGGAATTTGGAAGATGAATTTAGAACTCCAATGTGGAACTGGAATTTCGACTTAGAATTTTAAACTGGAGCTTGTTAGTGGATATTATAGTTGGAAATTGGAACTGGAATTTAGAAGTGGAATTTAGGTTGAGAATTTGGAAGTGGAATTTAGAATTACAATTTAGATTTGGAACGTGGAGCTGATATGAGGAATTTGAATAAAGAACTGGAATTTAGAATTAGACTATTGAAGAAGATATTGTAATTGGAAATTTTGTCTCAATTTTGAATAGAAGTGTGAGCCTGGACGTGGAAATGGAGCACCAATAAACATGGAGTTTGTTATAAGAATTGTTGGTAAAACGTTATGGTTAAATTTGGAAATGCAATGTTAGTTTTTATTATTAGCATGAGACATGTTATAGGAACCTAGATTTTGGTATAACCGTTTGATAGTGTAGTTTGAAATGGTTGTCTGGTGTTAGAGTATGTGAAAGAAATTATGATGTGGATGTCAGTTTTCATTTTGTTTTGCCATATGAGTATAGAGTTGGCATTTGAAACATGAATTGGCATTTGGTATTTGAAAGTATAATTCCCACTACTAAGACATAATTGGAAGGAGGCATAATTGTAGTGGAGAATTCACATGTGCAATTTGGGATAGGGATATAAAAATTGCATTGCATGAAACTGAGTTGAGTTGGGGTTACAGTTAGAGTCAAGAGTGAGGACTTGACTCGAGCATGTGGTTAATAATCACCGAGGTCTATGGTCACAATCAAGGCTTAGGATTACGGTTAGATTTAAAATAAAGTGAGAGAAATGAGCACATTTAAGGTTTGGTTTAGAAGAAGGAATTGGGATTGAGAAGTAATATTTGGATTTTGTCTTCCCAATTGTATTTTGAAAGTGAAATGTGATTTTCGTACAGCATTTTGGAAAGGATTTTGAAATAAGAAATGAAACTTGCTTTTGGATCTGTAATTTCGGTGTGCAATTTAGAACTACAATGTGGAATTAGATTTTGGAACTGGAACCTGTAAGTGGACCTTAGCAATGGAATTTTGACCTGGAATTTAGAAATGGAATTTAGAATTGGAATCTGGAAGAAGAATTTAGAAGTGAAATTCAGAATTGGAATTTGGAAGGTGAATTTAGAACTCTAATTTGGAAATGGAATTTCGACTTAGAATTTTAAACTGGAGCTTGTTATTGGAAATTAGAGATGGAAATTGGAACTGGAATTTAGAAATGGTATTTAGATTTAGAATTTGGCAGTGGAATTAAGAATTAGAATTTAGATTTGGAAGGTGGAACTGAGATGTGGAGTTTGAATGAAGAACTGGAATTTAGAATTAGATTATTGAAGAAGTTATTGTAATTGAAAATTTTGTCTTCACTTGGAATAGAAGTGTGAGCTTCGACGTGGATATGCAGCGCCATTAAACATGGAATTCGTTATTAGAATTGTTGGTAAAACTTTACGGTTAAAAGTTGGACATGCAAAGTTCGTGTGTAGTGTTAGCGTGAAACATGTTATAGGAACCTAGATTTTCGTATTACAATTTCATAGAATAGTTTGAAATGGTTGTCTGGTGTTAGAGTATGTGAAAGAAATTATGATGTGGATGTCAGTTTTCATTTTGTTTTGTCATATGAGTATAGAGTTGGCAGTTGAAACATGCATTGGCATTTGGTATTTGACAGTATAATTCCTACTACTAAGATAAAATTGAAATGAGGCATAATTTTCGTGTAGAATTCACACGAGCAATTTGTTATAGGGTTATAAAAATTGCATGGGATGAAATAGAGTGAAGTTGGCGTTCCAGTTAGAGTCAAGAGTTAGGGCTTGACTCGAGCATTTTGCTAATAATCACCCACTTCTACGGTCATAATCATTACTTAGGGTTATGATTAGATTTAGAATCGAGTGATAGAAATGAGCATATTTAGTGTTAGGTTTGGAAGACAGAATTGGGATTGTTAAGTAATAATTTTATTTTGTTTTCGCAATTTTATTTTGGAAGTGAAATGTGATTTACCGAGCAGCATTTCGGAAAGGGAATTTGGAATAAGAAATGAAACTTGCTTTAGGATCTGTAATTTCGCAGTGCACTTTAGAACTAGAATGTGGAAGTAGAATGTGGAATTAGAATTTGGAACTGGAACATGGAAGTAGACCTTAGCAATGGAATTTGGACCTGCAAATTAGAAGTGGAATTTAAAATTGGAATATGGAAGAGGAATTTAGAAGTGGACTGCAGAATTGGAATTTGGAAGATGAATTTAGAACTCCAATGTGGAACTGGAATTTCGACTTAGAATTTTAAACTGGAGCTTGTTAGTGGATATTATAGTTGGAAATTGGAACTGGAATTTAGAAGTGGAATTTAGGTTGAGAATTTGGAAGTGGAATTTAGAATTACAATTTAGATTTGGAACGTGGAGCTGATATGAGGAATTTGAATAAAGAACTGGAATTTAGAATTAGACTATTGAAGAAGATATTGTAATTGGAAATTTTGTTTCAATTTTGAATAGAAGTGTGAGCCTGGACGTGGACATGGAGCACCAATAAACATGCAATTTGTTATGAGAATTGTTGGTAAAACGTTATGGTTAGATTCGGAAATGCAATGTTAGTTTTATTATTAGCATGAGACATGTTATAGGAACCTAGATTTTGGCATAACCGTTTGATAGTGTAGTTTGAAATGGTTCTCTGGTGTTAGAGCATGTGAAAGAAAATATGATGTGGATGTCAGTTTCCATTTTGTATTGCAATATGAGTATAGAGTTGGCATTTGAAACATGAATTGGCATTTGGTATTTGAAAGTATAATTCCCACTACTAAGACATAATTGGAAGGAGGCATAATTGTAGTGGAGAATTCACATGTGCAATTTGGGATAGGGATACAAAAATTGCATTGCATGAAACTGAGTTGAGTTGGGGTTACAGTTAGAGTCAAGAGTGAGGACTTGACTCGAGCATGTGGTTAATAATCACCGAGGTCTATGGTCATAATCAAGGCTTAGGATTATGGTTAGATTTAAAATAAAGTGAGAGAAATGAGCACATTTAGGGTTTGGTTTAGAAGAAGGAATTGGGATTGAGAAGTAATATTTGGATTTTGTCTTCCCAATTTTATTTTGAAAGTGAAATGTGATTTTCGTAGCAGCATTTTGGAAAGGGAATTTGAAATAAGAAATGAAACTTGCTTTTGGATCTGTAATTTCGGTGTGCAATTTAGAACTACAATGTGGAATTAGAATTTGGAACTGGAACCTGGAAGTGGACCTTAGCAATGGAATTTTGACCTGGAATTTAGAAGTGGAATTTAGAATTGGAATCTGGAAGAAGAATTTAGAAGTGGAATTCAGAATTGGAATTTGGAAGGTGATTTTAGAACTCTAATTTGGAAATGGAATTTCGACTTAGAATTTTAAAGAGGAGCTTGTTATTGGAAATTAGAGATGGAAATTGGAACTGGAATTTAGAAGTGGAATTTAGATTTAGAATTTGGCAGTGGAATTAAGAATTAGAATTTAGATTTGGAAGGTGGAACTGAGATGTGGAGTTTGAATGAAGAACTGGAATTTAGAATTAGACTATTGAAGAAGTTATTGTAATTGGAAATTTTGTCTTCACTTGGAATAGAAGTGTGAGCTTCGACGTTGATATGCAGCGCCATGAAACATGGAATTCGTTATTAAAATTGTTGGTAATACTTTACGGTTAAAAGTTGGACATGCAATATTCTTATGTAGTGTTAGCGTGAAACATGTTATAGGAACCTAGATTTTGGTATTAAAATTTCATAGAATAGTTTGAAATGGTTTTCTGGTGTTAGAGTATGTGAAGGAAATTATGATGTGGATGTCAGTTTTCATTTTTTTTTGCCCTATGAGTATAGAGTTGGCAGTTGAAACATGCATTGGCATTTGGTATTTGACGGTATAATTCCTACTACTAAGATATAATTGGAATGAGGCATAATTTTAGTGTAGAATTCACATGAGCAATTTGTTATAGGTTTATAAAAATTGCATGGGATGAAATAGAGTGAAGTAGGCGTTCCAGTTAGAGTCAAGAGTGAGGGCTTGACTCGAGCATTTTGTTAATAATCACCCACTTCTACGGTCATAATCATTGCTTAGGGTTATGATTAGATTTAGAATCGAGTGATAGAAATGAGCACATTTAGTGTTAGGTTTAGAAGACAGAATTGGGATTGTTAAGTAATAATTGTATTTTGTTTTCCCAATTTTATTTTGAAAGTGAAATGTGATTTACTGAGCAGCATTTCGGAAAGGAATTTGGAGTAAAAAATCAAACTTACTTTTGGATCGGCAATTTCGAAGTGAAATTTAGAAATAGAATGTAGAACTGGAATTTGGAATTAGAATTTGTAACTGGAACATGGAAGTAGACCTTAGCAATGGAATTTGGACCTGGAAATTAGAAGTGGAATTTAAAATTGGAATATGGAAGAGGAATTTATAAGTGGACTTCAGAATTGGAATTTGGAAGATGAATTTAGAACTCTAATGTGGAACTGGAATTTCGACTTAGAAATTTAAACTGGAGCTTGTTAGTGGATATTATAGTTGGAAATTGGAACTGGAATTTAGACGTGGAATTTAGGTTGAGAATTTGGAAGTGGAATTTAGAATTACAATTTAGATTTGGAACTTGGAGCTGATATGAGGAATATGAATGAAGAACTGGAATTTAGAATTAGACTATTGAAGAAGATATTGTAATAGAAAATTTTGTCTTCACTTGGAATAGAAGTGTGAGCTTCGACGTGGATATGCAGCGCCATTAAACATGGAATTCGTTATTAGAATTGTTGGTAAAACTTTACAGTTAACAGTTGGACATGCAAAGTTCGTGTGTAGTTCTAGCGTGAAACATGTTATAGGAACCTAGATTTTCGTATTACAATTTCATAGAATAGTTTGAAATGGTTGTCTGGTGTTAGAGTATGTGAAAGAAATTATGATGTGGATGTCAGTTTTCATTTTGTTTTGTCATATGAGTATAGAGTTGGCAGTTGAAACATGCATTGGCATTTGGTATTTGACAGTATAATTCCTACTACTAAGATATAATTGAAATGAGGCATAATTTTCGTGTAGAATTCACACGAGCAATTTGTTATAGGGTTATAAAAATTGCATGGAATGAAATAGAGTGAAGTTGGCGTTCCAGTTAGAGTCAAGAGTGAGGGCTTGACTCGAGCATTTTGCTAATAATCACCCACTTCTACGGTCGTAATCATTACTTAGGGTTATGATTAGATTTAGAATCGAGTGATAGAAATGAGCATATTTAGTGTTAGGTTTGGAAGACAGAATTGGGATTGTTAAGTAATAATTTTATTTTGTTTTCACTATTTTATATTGGAAGTGAAATGTGATTTACTGAGCAGCATTTCGGAAAGGGAATTTGGAATAAGAAATGAAACCTGCTTTAGGATCTGTAATTTCGCAGTGCACTTTAGAACTAGAATGTGGAAGTAGAATGTGGAATTAGAATTTGGAACTGGAACATGGAAGTAGACCTTAGCAATGGAATTTGGACCTGCAAATTAGAAGTGGAATTTAAAATTGGAATATGGAAGAGGAATTTAGAAGTGGACTTCAGAATTGGAATTTGGAAGATGAATTTAGAACTCCAATGTGGAACTGGAATTTCGACTTAGAATTTTAAACTGGAGCTTGTTAGTGGATATTATAGTTGGAAATTGGAACTGGAATTTAGAAGTGGAATTTAGGTTGAGAATTTGGAAGTGGAATTTAGAATTACAATTTAGATTTGGAACGTGGAGCTGATATGAGGAATTTGAATAAAGAACTGGAATTTAGAATTAGACTATTGAAGAAGATATTGTAATTGGAAATTTTGTTTCAATTTTGAATAGAAGTGTGAGCCTGGACGTGGACATGGAGCACCAATAAACATGCAATTTGTTATGAGAATTGTTGGTAAAACGTTATGGTTAGATTTGGAAATGCAATGTTAGTTTTATTATTAGCATGAGACATGTTATAGGAACCTAGATTTTAGCATAACCGTTTGATAGTGTAGTTTGAAATGGTTCTCTGGTGTTAGAGCATGTGAAAGAAAATATGATGTGGATGTCAGTTTCCATTTTGTATTGCAATATGAGTATAGAGTTGGCATTTGAAACATGAATTGGCATTTGTTATTTGAAAGTATAATTCCCACTACTAAGACATAATTGGAAGGAGGCATAATTTTAGTGGAGAATTCACATGTGCAATTTGGGATAGGGATATAAAAATTGCATTGCATGAAACTGAGTTGAGTTGGGGTTACAGTTAGAGTCAAGAGTGAGGACTTGACTCGAGCATGTGGTTAATAATCACCGAGGTCTATGGTCATAATCAAGGCTTAGGATTATGGTTAGATTTAAAATAAAGTGAGAGAAATGAGCACATTTAAGGTTTGGTTTAGAAGAAGGAATTGGGATTGAGAAGTAATATTTGGATTTTTTCTTCCCAATTGTATTTTGAAAGTGAAATGTGATTTTCGTACAGCATTTTGGAAAGGGATTTTGAAATAAGAAATGAAACTTGCTTTTGGATCTGTAATTTCGGTGTGCAATTTAGAACTACAATGTGGAATTAGAATTTGGAACTGGAACCTGGAAGTGGACCTTAGCAATGGAATTTTGACCTGGAATTTAGAAGTGGAATTTAGAATTGGAATCTGGAAGAAGAATTTAGAAGTGGAATTCAGAATTGGAATTTGGAAGGTGATTTTAGAACTCTAATTTGGAAATGGAATTTCGACTTAGAATTTTAAAGAGGAGCTTGTTATTGGAAATTAGAGATGGAAATTGGAACTGGAATTTAGAAGTGGAATTTAGATTTAGAATTTGGCAGTGGAATTAAGAATTAGAATTTAGATTTGGAAGGTGGAACTGAGATGTGGAGTTTGAATGAAGAACTGGAATTTAGAATTAGACTATTGAAGAAGTTATTGTAATTGGAAATTTTGTCTTCACTTGGAATAGAAGTGTGAGCTTCGACGTTGATATGCAGCGCCATGAAACATGGAATTCGTTATTAAAATGATTGGTAATACTTTACGGTTAAAAGTTGAACATGCAATATTCTTATGTAGTGTTAGCGTGAAACATGTTATAGGAACCTAGATTTTGGTATTACAATTTCATAGAATAGTTTGAAATGGTTGTCTGGTGTTAGAGTATGTGAAGGAAATTATGATGTGGATGTCAGTTTTTATTTTTTTTTGCCCTATGAGTATAGAGTTGGCAGTTGAAACATGCATTGACATTTGGTATTTGACAGTATAATTCCTACTACTAAGATATAATTGGAATGAGGCATAATTTTAGTGTAGAATTCACATGAGCATTTTGTTATAGGGTTATAAAAATTGCATGGGATGAAATAGAGTGAAGTTGGCGTTCCAGTTAGAGTCAAGAGTGAGGGCTTGACTCGAGCATTTTGTTAATAATCACCCACTTCTACGGTCATAATCATTGCTTAGGGTTATGATTAGATTTAGAATCGAGTGATAGAAATGAGCACATTTAGTGTTAGGTTTAGAAGACAGAACTGGGATTGTTAAGTAAATTTTTATTTTGGTTTCGCAATTTTATTTTGGAAATGAAATGTGATTTACCGAGCAGCATTTCGGAAAGGGAATTTGGAATAAGAAATGAAACTTGCCTTAGGATCTGTAATTTCGCAGTGCAATTTAGAACTAGAATGGGGAAGTAGAATGTGGAATTAGAATTTGGAACTGGAACATGGAAGTAGACCTTAGCAATGGAATTTGGACCTGGAAATTAGAAGTGGAATTTAAAATTGGAATATGGAAGAGGAATTTATAAGTGGACTTCAGAATTGGAATTTGGAAGATGAATTTAGAACACTAATGTGGAACTGGAATTTCGACTTAGAATGTTAAACTGGAGCTTGTTAGTGGATATTATAGTTGGAAATTGGAACTGGAATTTAGACGTGGAATTTAGGTTGAGAATTTGGAAGTGGAATTTAGAATTACAATTTAGATTTTGAACGTGGTGCTGATATGAGGAATTTGAATGAAGAACTGGAATTTAGAATTAGACTATTGAAGAAGATATTGTAATTGGAAATTTTGTCTCAATTTTGAATAGAAGTGTGAGCCTCGGCGTGGACATGCAGCACCATTAAACGTGAAATTTGTTATGAGAATTGTTGGTAAAACGTTATGGTTAAATTTGGAAATGCAATGTTAGTTTTTATTATTAGCATGAAACATATTATAGGAACCTAGATTTTGGTATAACCGTTTGATAGAGTAGTTTGAAATGGTTGTCTGGTGTTGAGTATGTGAAAGAAATTATGATGTGGATCTCAGTTTCCATTTTGTATTGCAACATGAGTATAGAGTTGGCATTTGAAACATGAATTGGCATTGGGTATTTGACAGTATAATTCCTACTACTAAGATATAATTGGAATGAGGCATAATTTTAGTGTAGAATTCACATGAGCAATTTGTTATAGGGTTATAAAAATTGCATGGGATGAAATAAAATGAAGTTGGCGTTCCAGTTAGAGTCAAGAGTGAGGGCTTGACTCGAGCATTTTGTTAATAATCACCCACTTCTACGGTCATAATCAATGCTTAGGGTTATGATTAGATTTAGAATCGAGTGATAGAAATGAGCACATTTAGTGTTAGGTTTAGAAGACAGAATTGGGATTGTTAAGTAAATTTTTATTTTGTTTTCACAATTTTATTTTGGAAGTGAAATGTGATTTACTGAGCAGCATTTCGGAAAGGGAATTTGGAATAAGAAATGAAACTAGCTTTAGGATCTGTAATTTCGCAGTGCAATTTAGAACTAGAATGGGGAAGTAGAATGTGGAATTAGAATTTGGAACTGGAACATGGAAGTAGACCTTAGCAATGGAATTTGGACCTGGAAATTAGAAGTGGAATTTAAAATTGGAATATGGAAGAGGAATTTAGAAGTGGACTTCAGAATTGGAATTTGGAAGATGAATTTAGAACTCTAATGTGGAACTGGAATTTCGACTTAAAATTTTAAATTGGAGCTTGTTAATGGATATTATAGTTGGAAATTAGAACTGGAATTTAGAAGTGGAATTTTAGGTTGAGAATTTGGAAGTGGAATTTAGAATTACAATTTAGATTTTGAACGTGGAGCTGATATGAGGAATTTGAATGAAGAACTGGAATTTAGAATTAGACTATTGAATCAGATATTGTAATTGGAAATTTTGTCTCAATTTTGAATAGAAGTGTGAGCCTCGACGTGGACATGCAGCACCATTAAACATGAAATTTGTTATGAGAATTGTTGGTAAAACGTTATGGTTAAATTTGGAAATGCAATGTTAGTTTGTATTATTAGCATGAAACATGTTATAGGAACCTAGATTTTGGTATAACCGTTTGATAGAGTAGTTTGAAATGGTTGTCTGGTGTTAGAGTATGTGAAAGAAATTGTGATGTGGATGTCAGTTTTCATTTTGTATTGCAACATGAGTATAGACTTGGCATTTGAAACATGAATTGGCATTTGGTATTCGAAAGTATAATTCCCACTGCTAAGACATAATTGGAAGGAGGCATAATTGTAGTGGAGAATTCACATGTGCAATTTAGAATAGGGTTATAGAAATTGCAATGCATGAAACTGAGTTGAGTTGGGACTACATTTAGAGTCAAGAGTGAGGGCTTGACTCGAGCATTTTGTTAATAATCACCCATGTCTATGGTCATAATCAAGGCTTAGGATTATGGTTAGATTTAAAATTAAGTGAGAGAAATGAGCACATTTAAGGTTTGGTTTAGAAGACGGAATTGGGATTGATAAGTAATAATTGGATTTTGTGTTCCCAATTGTATTTTGGAAGTGAAATGTGACTTCCAGAGCAGCATTTTGGAAACAGAATTTGGAGTAAAAAATCAAACTTACTTTTGGATCGGCAATTTCGAAGTGAAATTTAGAAATAAAATGTGGAACTGGAATATGGAATTAGAATTTGGAACTGGAACATGGAAGTGGAACTTCGAAACGGAATTAGGAACTGAAATACAGAAGTGGAATTTAGGATTGGAATTGGCAAGTGGAATTTAGAAGTGGAATTCAGAATTGGAATCTGGAAGAGGAATTTAGAACTCCAATGTGGAACTGGAATTTCGACTTAGAATTTGAAATTGGAGCTTGTTAGTGGAAATTAGAGTTGGTAATTGGAACTGGAATTTAGAAGTGGAATTTAGATTTAGAATTTGGAAGTGGAGTTTAGAATTAGAATTTAGATTTGGAACGTGAAACTGAGATGTGGAATTTGAATGAAGAACTGGAATTTAGAATTAGACTATTGAAGAAGATATTGTAATTGGAAATTTTGTTTCAATTTTGAATAGAAGTGTGAGCCTCGACGTGGACATGCAGCACCATTAAACATGAAATTTGTTATGAGAATTGTTGGTAAAACGTTATGGTTAAATTTGGAAATGCAATGTTAGTTTGTATTATTAGCATGAAGCATGTTATAGGAACCTAGATTTTGGTATAACCGTTTGATAGAGTAGTTTGAAATGGTTGTCTGGTGTTAGAGTATGTGAAAGAAATTGTGATGTGGATGTCAGTTTTCATTTTGTATTGCAACATGAGTATAGACTTGGCATTTGAAACATGAATTGGCATTTGGTATTCGAAAGTATAATTCCCACTGCTAAGACATAATTGGAAGGAGGCATAATTGTAGTGGAGAATTCACATGTGCAATTTAGAATAGGGTTATAGAAATTGCAATGCATGAAACTGAGTTGAGTTGGGACTACATTTAGAGTCAAGAGTGAGGGCTTGACTCGAGCATTTTGTTAATAATCACCCATGTCTATGGTCATAATCAAGGCTTAGGATTATGGTTAGATTTAAAATTAAGTGAGAGAAATGAGCACATTTAAGGTTTGGTTTAGAAGACGGAATTGGGATTGATAAGTAATAATTGGATTTTGTGTTCCCAATTGTATTTTGGAAGTGATATGTGACTTCCAGAGCAGCATTTTGGAAACAGAATTTGGAGTAAAAAATCAAACTTACTTTTGGATCGGCAATTTCGAAGTGAAATTTAGAAATAAAATGTGGAACTGGAATATGGAATTAGAATTTGGAACTGGAACATGGAAGTGGAACTTCGAAACGGAATTAGGAACTGAAATACAGAAGTGGAATTTAGGATTGGAATTGGCAAGTGGAATTTAGAAGTGGAATTCAGAATTGGAATCTGGAAGAGGAATTTAGAACTCCAATGTGGAACTGGAATTTCGACTTAGAATTTGAAATTGGAGCTTGTTAGTGGAAATTAGAGTTGGTAATTGGAACTGGAATTTAGAAGTGGAATTTAGATTTAGAATTTGGAAGTGGAGTTTAGAATTAGAATTTAGATTTGGAACGTGAAACTGAGATGTGGAATTTGAATGAAGAACTGGAATTTAGAATTAGACTATTGAAGAAGATATTGTAATTGGAAATTTTGTTTCAATTTTGAATAGAAGTGTGAGCCTGGACGTGGACATGGAGCACCATTATACATGGAATTTGTTATGAGAATTGTTGGTAAAATGTTATGGTTAAATTTGGAAATGCAATGTTAGTTTTTATTATTAGCATGAGACATGTTATAGGAACCTAGATTTTGGTATAACCGTTTGATATTGTAGTTTGAAATCGTTGTCTGGTGTTAGAGTATGTGAAAGCAATTATGATGTGGATGTCAGTTTCCATTTTGCATTGCAATATGAGTATAGAGTTGGCATTTGAAACATGAATTGGCATTTGTTATTTGAAAGTATAATTCCCACTACTAAGACATAATTGGAAGGAGGCATAATTGCAGTGGAGAATTCACATGTGCAATTTGGGATAGGGATATAAAAATTACATTGCATGAAACTGAGTTGAGTTGGGGTTACAGTGAGAGTCAAGAGTGAGGACTTGAGTCGAGCATGTGGTTAATAATCACCGAGGACTATGGTCATAATCAAGGCTTAGGATTATGGTTAGATTTAAAATAAAGTGAGAGAAATGAGCACATTTAGGGTTTGGTTTAGAAGACGGAATTGGGATTGAGAAGTAATATTTGGATTTTGTCTTCCCAATTTTATTTTGGAAGTGCTATGTGATTTACGGAGCAGCATTTAGGAAAGGGAATTTGAAATAAGAAATGAAACTTACTTTTGGATCTGTAATTTCGGTGTGCAATTTAGAACTACAATGTGGAATTAGAATTTGGAACTGGAACATGGAAGTGGACCTTAGCAATGGAATTTGGACCTGGAATTTAGAAGTGGAATTTAGAATTGGAATCTGGAAGAGGAATTTAGAAGTGGTATTCAGAATTGGAATTTGGAAGGTGAATTTAGAACTCTAACCTGGAACTGGAATTTCGACTTAGAATTTTAAACTGGAACTTGTTATCGGAAATTAGAGATGGAAATTGGAACTGGAATTTAGAAGTGGAATTTAGATTTAGAATTTGTCAGTGCAATTAAGAATTAGAATTTACATTTGGAACGTGGAACTGAGATGTGGATTTTGAATGAAGAACTGGAATTTAGAATTAGACTATTGAAGAAGATATTGTGATTGGAAATTTTGTCTTCACTTGGAATAGAAGTGTGCGTTTCGACGTGGATATGCAGCACCATTAAACATGGAATTCGTTATTAGAATTGTTGTTAAAACTTTACGGTTAAAAGTTGGACATGCAATGTTCGTGTGTAGTGTTAGCGTGAAACATGTTATAGGAACCTAGATTTTGGTATTACAATTTCATAGAATAGTTTGAAATGGTTGTCTGGTGTTAGAGTATGTGAAAGAAATTATGATGTGGATGTCAGTTTTCATTTTGTATTGCCATATGAGTATAGAGTTGGCATTTGAAATATGAATTGGCATTTGGTATTTGACAGTATAATTCCTACTACTAAGATATAATTGGAATGAGGCATAATTTTAGTGTAGAATTCAGAGGTGCAATTTGTTATAGGGTTATAGCAATTGCATTGCAAGAAACTGAGTGTAGTTGGGGTTACAGTTAGAGTCATGAGTGAGGGCTTGACTCGAGCATGTAGTTAGTAATCACCCACGTCTACGGTCACAATCTTTGCTTAGGGTTATGATTAGATTTGGAATAGAGTTAGAGTAAGGAGCACTTTTCGTGTTAGGTTTGGAAGACGGAATTGGGATTGATAAGTAATATTTGAATTTTGTGTTCCCAATTGTATTTTGGAAGTGAAATGTGAATTCCAGAGCAGCATTTTGGAAAGGGAATTTGGAGTAAAAAATCAAACTTACTTTTGGATCGGCAATTTCAAAGTGAAATTTAGAAATAGAATGTGGAACTGGAATTTGGAATTGGAATTTGGAATTGGAACATGGAAGTTGTACTTCGAAATGAAATTAGGAACTGAAATACAGAAGTGGAATTTAGATTCAGAACATGGAAGTGGAATTTAGAAATGGCATTTAGATTTGGAACATGGACCTGAGATGTGGAATTTGAATGAAGAACTGGAATTTAGAATTAGACTATTGAAGAAGATATTGTAATTGGAAATTTTGTCTTCACTTGGAATAGAAGTGTGAGCTTCGACGTGGATATGCAGTGCCATTAAACATGGAATTCATTATTAGAATTGTTGTTAAAACTTTATGGTTAAAAGTTGGACATGCAATGTTCGTGTGTAGTGTTAGCGTGAAACATGTTATAGAAACCTAGATTTTGGTGTTACAATTTCATAGAATAGTTTGGAATGGTTGTGTGGTGTTAGAGTATGTAAAATAAATTATGATGTGGATTTCAGTTTTCATTTTGTTTTGCCAGATGAGTATAGAGTTGGCATTTCAAACATGAATTGGCATTTGGTATTTCACAGTATAATTCCTTCTACTAAGATATAATTGGAATGAGGCATAATTTTAGTGTAGAATTCAGAGGTGCAATTTGTTATAGGGTTATCGAAATTGCATTGCAAGAACCTGAGTGTAGTTGGTGTTCCAGTTAGAGTCACGAGTGAGGGCTTGACTCGAGCATGTAGTTATTAATCACCCACGTCTACGGTCACAATCTTGGCTTAGGGTTATGATTAGATTTAGAATAGAGTTAGAGTAATGAGCACTTTTCATGTTAGGTTTAGAAGACGGAATTGGGATTGATAAGTAATAATTGGAGTTTGTGTTCCCAATTGTATTTTGGAAGTGAAAGGTGGCTTCCAGAGCAGCATTTTGGAAAGAGAATTTGGAGTAAAAAATCAAACTTACTTTTGGATCGGCAATTTCGAAGAGAAATTTAGAACTAGTATGTGGAACTGGAATTTGGAATTAGAATTTGGAACTGGGACATGGAAGTGTACCTTAGCAATGGAATTCGGAAGTGGAATTTAGAAGTGGAATTTAGAATTGGAATCTGGAAGAGGAATTTAGAAGTGGACTTCAGAATTGGAATTTGGAAGATGAATTTAGAACTCTAATGTGGAACTGGAATTTCGACTTAGAATTTTGAACTCGATCTTGTTAGTGGAAATTAGAGTTGGAAATTGGAACTGGAATTTAGAAGTGGAATTTAGATTTCGAATTTGGAAGTGGAATTTAGAATTAGAATTTAGATTTGTAACGTGAAATTGAGATGTGGAATTTGAATGAAGAACTGGAATTTAGAATTAGACTATTGAAGAAGATATTGTAATTGGAAATTTTGTCTTAACTTGGAATAGAAGTGTGAGCTTCGACGTGGATATGAAGCACCATTAAACATCGAATGTGTTATTAGAATTTTTGGTAAAACTTTACGGTTATAAGTTGGATTGCAATGTTAGTGTGTTGTATTAGCGTTAAACATTTTATAGGATCCTAGATTTTGGTATAACAGTTTGATAGAGTAGTTTGAAATGGTTGCCTGATGTTAGAGTATGTGAAAGTATTTATGATGTGGATGTAAGTTTTCATTTTGTATTGCAATATGAGGATAGAGTTCGCATTTGAAACATGAATTGGCATTTGTTATTTGAAAGTATAATTCCCACTACTAAGACATAATTGGAATGAGGCATAATTGTAGTGGAAAATTCACCTGTGCAATTTGTTATAGTATTATACAAATCACATTGCACGAAACTTAGTTGAGTTGGGGTTACGGTTAGGGTCAAGAGTGAGGACTTGACTCGAGTGGTTAATAATCACCCATGTCTATGGTCATTAACAAGACTTAGGGTTATGGATAGATTTAAAATAAAGTGAGAGAAATGACCACATTTAGGGTTTGTTTTAGAAGACATAATGGGTACCGAGAAGTTATAATTGGATTTTGTGTTCCAAATTTTAATTTGGAAGTGAAATGTGATTTACCGAGCAGGATTTCGGAATGGGAATTTGGAATAAGAAATGAAACTTGCTTTAGGATCTGTAATTTCGGAGTGCAATTTAGAACTAGAATGTGGAAGTAGAATGTGGAATTAGAATTTGGAACTGGAACATGGAAGTAGACCTTAGCAATGGAATTTGGAACTGGAATTTAGAAGGGGAATTTAGACTTGGGATCTGGAAGAGGAATTTTGAAGTGGACTTCAGAATTGGAATTTGGAAGAAGAATTCAGAACTCTAATGTTGAACCGGAATTTCGACTTATAATTTGGAACTCGAGCTTGTTAGTGGAAATTAGAGTTGGAAATTGGAACTGGAATTTAGAAGTGGAATTTAGATTTAGAATTTGGAAGTGGAATTTAGAATTACAATTTAGATTTGGAACGTGGAACTGAGATGTGGAATTTGAATGAAGAACTGGAATTTAGAATTAGACTATTGAAGAAGATATTTTAATTGGAAATTTTGTCTCAATTTTGAATAGAAGTGTGAGCCTCGACGTGGACATGCAGCACCATTAAACATGGAATTTGTTATGAGAATTCTTGGTAAAACATTATGGTTAAATTTGGAAATGCAATGTTAGTTTGTATTATTAGAATGAAACATGTTATAAGAACCTAGATTTTGGTATAAGAGTTTAATAGAGTAGTTTGAAATGGTTGTCTGGTGTTAGAGTATGTGAAAGAAATTATGATGTGGATGTCAGTTTTCATTTTGTATTGCCATATGAGTATAGAGTTGGCATTTGAAACATGAATTGGCATTTGGTATTTGACAGTATAATTCCTACTACTAAGATATAATTGGAATGAGGCATAATTTTAGTGTAGAATTTAGAGGTGCAATTTGTTATAGGGTTATAGCAGTTGCATTGCAAGAAACTGAGTGCAGTTGGGGTTACAGTTAGAGTCATGAGTGAGGGCTTGACTCGAGCATGTAGTTAGTAGTCACCCACGTCTACGGTCACAATCTTTGCTTAGGGTTATGATTAGATTTAGAATAGAGTTAGAGTAATGAGCACTTTTCGTGTTAGGTTTAGAAGACGGAATTGGGATTGATAAGTAATAATTGGATTTTGTGTACCCAATTGTAT
The DNA here is from genome assembly GCA_023548195.1 of Bettongia penicillata ogilbyi. NCBI lineage: Eukaryota > Metazoa > Chordata > Mammalia > Diprotodontia > Potoroidae > Bettongia > Bettongia penicillata. The sequence continues at coordinate 31,068 of JAJHZJ010000933.1, read as the reverse complement.
TTTGGAAGTGAAATGTGACTTCCAGAGCAGCATTTTGGAAAGGGAATTTGGAGTAAAAAATCAAACTTACTTTTGGATCGGCAATTTCGAAGTGAAATTTAGAACTAGAATGTGGAACTGGAATTTGGAATTGGAATTTGGAACTGGACCATGGAAGTTGTTCTTCGAAATGGAATTAGGAACTGAAATACAGAAGTGAAATTTAGATTTAGAACATGGAAGTGGAATTTAGAATTGGAATTTAGATTTGGAACGTGGACCTGAGATGTGGAATTTGAATGAAGAACTGGAATTTAGAATTAGACTATTGAAGAAGATATTGTAATTGGAAATTTTGTCTTCACTTGGAATAGAAGTGTGAGCTTCGACGTGGATATTCAGCGCCATTAAACATGGAATTCGTTATTAGAATTGTTGTTAAAACTTTATGGTTAAAAGTTGGACATGCAATGTTCGTGTGTAGGGTTAGCGTGAAACATGTTATAGGAACCTAGATTTTGGTGTTACAATTTCATAGAATAGTTTGGAATGGTTGTGTGGTGTTAGAGTATGTGAAAGAAATTATGATGTGGATGTCAGTTTTCATTTTGTTTTGCCATATGAGTATAGAGTTGGCATTTCAAACATGAATTGGCATTTGGTATTTGACAGTATAATTCCTACTACTAAGATATAATTGGAATGAGGCATAATTTTAGTGTAGAATTCAGAGGTGCAATTTGTTATAAGGTTATAGAAATTGCATTGCAAGAACCTGAGTGTAGTTGGAGTTACAGTTAGAGTCACGAGTGAGGGCTTGACTCGAGCATGTAGTTATTAATCACCCACGTCTACGGTCACAATCTTGGCTTAGGGTTATGATTAGATTTAGAATAGAGTTAGAGTAATAAGCACTTTTCGTGTTAGGTTTGGAAGACGGAATTGGGATTGATAAGTAATATTTGAATTTTGTGTTCCCAATTGTATTTTGGAAGTGAAATGTGAATTCCAGAGCAGCATTTTGGAAAGGGAATTTGGAGTAAAAAATCAAACTTACTTTTGGATCGGCAATTTCAAAGTGAAATTTAGAAATAGAATGTGGAACTGGAATTTGGAATTGGAATTTGGAATTGGAACATGGAAGTTGTACTTCGAAATGGAATTAGGAACTGAAATACAGAAGTGGAATTTAGATTTAGAACGTGGAAGTGGAATTTAGAATTGGAATTTAGATTTGGAACGTGGACCTGAGATGTGGAATTTGAATGAAGAACTGGAATTTAGAATTAGACTATTGAAGAAGATATTGTAATTGGAAATTTTGTCTTCACTTGGAATAGAAGTGTGAGCTTCGACGTGGATATGCAGTGCCATTAAACATGGAATTCATTATTAGAATTGTTGTTAAAACTTTATGGTTAAAAGTTGGACATGCAATGTTCGTGTGTAGTGTTAGCGTGAAACATGTTATAGAAACCTAGATTTTGGTGTTACAATTTCATAGAATAGTTTGGAATGGTTGTGTGGTGTTAGAGTATGTAAAATAAATTATGATGTGGATTTCAGTTTTCATTTTGTTTTGCCAGATGAGTATAGAGTTGGCATTTCAAACATGAATTGGCATTTGGTATTTCACAGTATAATTCCTTCTACTAAGATATAATTGGAATGAGGCATAATTTTAGTGTAGAATTCAGAGGTGCAATTTGTTATAGGGTTATCGAAATTGCATTGCAAGAACCTGAGTGTAGTTGGTGTTCCAGTTAGAGTCACGAGTGAGGGCTTGACTCGAGCATGTAGTTATTAATCACCCACGTCTACGGTCACAATCTTGGCTTAGGGTTATGATTAGATTTAGAATAGAGTTAGAGTAATGAGCACTTTTCATGTTAGGTTTAGAAGACGGAATTGGGATTGATAAGTAATAATTGGAGTTTGTGTTCCCAATTGTATTTTGGAAGTGAAAGGTGACTTCCAGAGCAGCATTTTGGAAAGAGAATTTGGAGTAAAAAATCAAACTTACTTTTGGATTGGCAATTTCGAAGAGGAATTTAGAACTAATATGTGGAACTGGAATTTGGAATTAGAATTTGGAACTGGGACATGGAAGTGTACCTTAGCAATGGAATTTGGAACTGGAATTTAGAAGTGGAATTTAGAATTGGAATCTGGAAGAGGAATTTAGAAGTGGACTTCAGAATTGGAATTTGGAAGATGAATTTAGAACTCTAATGTGGAACTGGAATTTCGACTTAGAATTTTGAACTCGATCTTGTTAGTGGAAATTAGAGTTGGAAATTGGAACTGGAATTTAGAAGTGGAATTTAGATTTAGAATTTTGAAGTGTAATTTAGAATTAGAATTTAGTTTTGTAACGTGAAATTGAGATGTGGAATTTGAATGAAGAACTGGAATTTAGAATTAGACTATTGAAGAAGATATTGTAATTGGAAATTTTGTCTTAACTTGGAATAGAAGTGTGAGCTTCGACGTGGATATGAAGCACCATTAAACATCGAATGTGTTATTAGAATTTTTGGTAAAACTTTACGGTTATAAGTTGGACTTGCAATGTTAGTGTGTTGTATTAGCGTTAAACATTTTATAGGATCCTAGATTTTGGTATAACAGTTTGATAGAGTAGTTTGAAATGGTTGCCTGGTGTTAGAGTATGTGAAAGAAATTATGATGTGGATGTCAGTTTTCATTGTGTTTTGCCATATGAGTATAGAGTTGCCATTTGAACCATCAATTGGCATTTGGTATATGAAAGTATAATTGCCACTACTAAGACATAATTGGAATGAGGCATAATTGTAGTGGAGAATTCATCTGTGCAATTTGGAATAGGGTTAGAAACATTGCATTTCATGAAACTGAGTTGAGTTGGGGTTACAGTTAGAGTCAAGAGTGACGGCTTGACTCGAGCATGTGGTTAATAATCACCCATGTCTATGATCATAATCAAGGCTTAGGGTTATGGTTAGATTTAGAATAAAGTGAGGGAAATGAACACTTTTAGTGTTTGGTTTAGAAGAGGGAATTAGGATTGAGAAGTTACAATTGGATTTTGTATTCCCATTTTTATTTTGGAAGTGAAATATGACTTGGAGAGCAGCATTTTGGAAAGAGAATTTGGAGTAAAAAATCAAACTTACTTTTGCATCGGCAATTTTGAAGTGAAATTTAGAACTGGAATGTGGAACTGGAATTTGGAATTAGAATTTGGAACTGCAACATGGAAGTGGAACTTTGAAATGGAATTTGGAACTGAAATACAGAAGTGGAATTTAGAATTGGAATTGGCAGGTGGAATTTAGAAGTGGAATTCAGAATTGGAATTTGGAAGAGGAAATTAGAACTCTAATGTCGAACTGGAATTTCGACTTAGAATTTGAAACTGGAGCTTGTGATTGGAAATTAGAGTTAGAAATTGGAACTGGAATTTAGAAGTGGAATTTAGATTTTGAATGTGGAAGTGGAATTTAGAATTAGAATTTGGATTTGGAACGTGGAATTGAGATGTGAAATTTGAATGAAGAACTGAAATTTAGATTTAGACTATTGAAGAAGATATTGTAATTGGAAATTTTGTCTTAACTTGGAATAAAAGTGTGAGCTTCGACGTAGATATGAAGCACCATTAAACATCGAATTTATTATTAGAGTTGTTGGTAAAACTTTACAGTTAAAATTAGGACATGCAATGTTCGTGTGTAGTATTAGCGTCAAACATTTTATAGGATCCTAGATTTTGGTATAACCGTTTGATAGAGTAGTTTGAAATGGTTGTCTGGTGTGAGAATATGTCAAAGGAATTATGATATGGATGGCAGTTTTCATTTGTATTGCAATATGAGTATAGGGTTAGCATTTGAAACATGAATTGGCATTCGGTATTTGAAAGTATAATTCCTACTACTAAGACATAATTAGAAGGAGGCATGATTTTATTGTAGAATTCACATGTGCAATTTGTTATAGGGTTATAGAAATTGCATTGGATGAAATAGAGTGGAGTTGGGGTTACAGTTAGAGTCAAGAGTGAGGGCTTGACTCGAGCATGTTGATAATAATCACCCACTTCAACGGTCATAATCATTGCTTAGGGTTATGATTAGATTTAGAATCGAGTGATAGAAATGAGCACATTTAGTGTTAGGTTTAGAAGACAGAATTGGGATTGCTAAGTAATAATTGGATTTTGTGTTCCCAATTATATTTTGGAAGTGAAATGTGATTTACCGAGCAGAATTTCGCAAGGGAATTTGGAATAAGAAATGAAACTTGCTTTAGGATCTATAATTTCGGAGTGCAATTTAGAACTAGAATGTGGAACTAAAACGTGGAATTAGAATTTGGAACTGGAACATGGAAGTAGACCTTAGCAATGGAATTTGGAACTGAAATGTAGAAGTGGAAATTAGAATTGTAATCTGCAATAGGATTTTAGAACTGGACTTCAGAATTGGAAATTGGAAGATGAATTTAGAATTCTAATGTGGAACCGGAATTTCGACTTAGAATTTGGAACTCGAGCTTCTTAGTGGAAATTAGAGTTGGAAATTGGAACTGGAATTTAGAAGTTGAATTTACATTTAGAATTTGGAAGTGGAATTTAGAATTAGAATTCGGATTTCGAACGTGGAACTGAGATGTGGAATTTGAATGAAGAACTGGAATTTAGAATTAGACTATTGAAGAAGATATTGTAATTGGAAATTTTGTCTCAATTTTGAATAGAAGTGTGAGCCTCGACGTGGACATGCAGCACCATTAAACATGGAATTTGATATGAGAATTGTTGGTAAAACGTTATTATTTAAATTTGGAAATGCAATGTTAGTTTGTATTATTAGCATGAAATATGTTATAGGAACCTAGATTTTGGTATAACAGTTTGATAGAGTAGTTTGAAATGGTTGTCTGGTGTTAGAGTATGTCAAAGAAATTATGATGTGGATGTCAGTTTTCATTTTGTATTGCAACATGAGGATAGAGTTCGCATTTGAAACATGAATTGGCATTTGGTATTTGAAAGTATAATTCCCACTACTAAGACATAATTGGAATGAGGCATAATAGTAGGGTAGAATTCACATGTGCAATTTGGTGTAGGGATATAAAAATTGCATTGCATGAAACTGAGTTGAGTTGGGGTTACAGTTAGAGTCAAGAGTGAGGACTTGACTCGAGCATGTGGTTAATAATCACCCATGTCTATGGTCATAATCAAGACTTAGGATTATGGTTAGATTTAAAATAAAGTGAGAGAAATGACCACATTTAGGGTTTGTTTTAGAAGACATAATGGGTATTGAGAAGTTATAATTGGATTTTGTGTTCCAAATTTTATTTTGGAAGTGAAATGTGATTTACCGAGCAGCCTTTCAGAATGGGAATTTGGAATAAGAAATGAAACTTGCTTTAGGATCTGTAATTTCGGAGTGCAATTTAGAACTAGAATGTGGAAGTAGAATGTGGAATTAGAATTTGGAACTGGAACATGGAAGGAGACCTTAGCAATGGAATTTGGAACTGTAATTTAGAAGGGGAATTTAGACTTGGAATCTGGAAGAGGAATTTTGAAGTGGACTTCTGAATTGGAATTTGGAAGAAGAATTCAGAACTCTAATGTTGAACCGGAATTTCGACTTATAATTTGGAACTCGAGCTTGTTAGTGGAAATTAGAGTTGGAAATTGGAACTGGAATTTAGAAGTGGAATTTAGATTTAGAATTTGGAAGTGGAATTTAGAATTACAATTTAGATTTGGAACGTGGAACTGAGATGTGGAATTTGAATGAAGAACTGGAATTTTGGATCTATAATTTCGTAGTGGAATTTAGAATTAGAATGTGGAAATAGAATTTGGAATTTGAATTTGGAACTGGAACATGGAAGTGGACCTTCGCAATGGAATTTGGAACTGGAATTTAGGAGTGGAATTTAGAATTGCAATCTGGAAGAGGAATTTAAAAGTGGAATTCAGAATTGGAATTTGGAAGATGAATTTAGAACTCTAATTTGGAACTGGAATTTTGACTTAGAATTTGAAACTGGAGCTTGTTAGTGGAAATTAGAGTTGGAATTTGGAACTGAAATTTAGAAGTGGAATTTAGATTTCGAATTTGGAAGTGGAATTTAGAATTGGAACTTGGATTTGGAATGTGGAACTGAGATGTGGAATTTGAATGAAGAATTGAAATTTAGAATTAGACTATTGAAGAAGATATTTTAATTGGAAATTTTGCCTTAACTTGGAATAGAAGTGTGAGCTTCGACGTGGATATGCAGCACCAATAAACATGGAATTTGTTATGAGAATTGTTGGTAAAACATTATTATTTAAATTTGGAAATGCAATGTTAGTTTGTATTATTAGCATGAAATATGTTATAGGAACCTAGATTTTGGTATAACAGTTTGATAGAGTAGTTTGTAATGGTTGTCTGGTTTTAGAGTATGTGAAAGAAATTATGATGTGGATGTCAGTTTTCATTTTGTATTTCAACATGGGTATAGAGTTAGCATTTGAAACATGAATTGGCATTTGGTATTTGAAAGTATAATTCCCAGTACTAAGACTTAATTGGAATGAGGCATAATTGTAGTGGAGAATTCACATGTGCAATTTGGGATAGGGATATAAAAATTGCATTGCATGAAACTGAGTTGAGTTGGGGTTACAGTTAGAGTCAAGAGTGAGGACTTGACTCGAACATGTGGTTAATAATCACCCGTGTCTATGGTCATAATCAAGGCTTAGGATTATGGTTAGATTTAAAATAAAGTGAGAGAAATGGCACATTGAAGGTTTGGTTTAGAAGACAGAATTGGGATTGAGAAGTTATAAGTGGATTTTGTCTTCCCAATTGTATTTTGGAAGTGAAATGTGATTTACAGAGCAGCATTTTGGAAAGGGAATTTGGAATAAGAAATGACACTTGCTTTAGGATCTGTATTTTCGGAGTGCAATTTAGAACTAGAATGTGAATGTAGAATTTGGAATTAGAATTTGGAACTGGAACATGGAAGTGGACCTTAGAAATGGAATTTGGAACTGGAATGTAGAAGTGGAATCTGGAAGAGGAATTTCGAAGGGGAATTCAGAATTGGAATTTGGGAGATCAATTTAGAACTCTAATTTGGAACTGGAATTTCGACTTATAATTTGAAACTGGAGCGTTTTAGTGGAAATTAGACTTGGAATTTGGAACTGAAATTTAGAAGTGGAATTTAGATTTCGAATTTGGAAGTGGAATTTAGAATTAGAACTTGGATTTGGAATGTGGAACTGAGATGTGGAATTTGAATGAAGAACTGGAATTTAGAATTAGACTATTGAAGAAGATATTGTAATTGGAAATTTTGTCTTAACTTGGAATAGAAGTGTGAGCTTCGACGTGGATATGAAGCACCATTAAACATCGAATGTGTTATTAGAATTTTTGGTAAAACTTTACGGTTAAAAGTTGGACTTGCAATGTTAGTGTGTTCTATTAGCGTTAAACATTTTATAGGATCCCAGATTTAGGTATAACAGTTTGATAGAGTAGTTTGAAATGGTTGCCTGGTGTTAGAGTATGTGAAAGAAATTATGATGTGGATGTCAGTTTTCATTTTGTATTGCAATATGAGTATAGAGTTGGCATTTGAAACTTGAATTGGCATTTGTTATTTGAAAGAATAATTCCCACTACTAAGACATAATTTGAATGAGGCATAATTTTAGTGGCGAATTCACATGTACAATTTGTTATAGGATTATACAAATCACATTGCATGAAACTGAATTCATTTGGGGTTACTTTTAGAGTCAAGAGTGAGGACTTGACTCGAGAATGTGGTTAATAATCACCCATGTCTATGGTCATTAACAAGACTTAGGGTTATGGATAGATTTAAAATAAAGTGAGAGAAATGAGCATATTTAGGGTTTGTTTTAGAAGACATAATGGGTATTGAGAAGTTATAATTGGATTTTGTTTTCCAAATTTTATTTTGGAAGTGAAATGTGATTTACCGAGCAGCATTTCAGAATGGGAATTTGGAATAAGAAATGAAACTTGCTTTAGGATCTGTAATTTCGGAGTGCAATTTAGAACTAGAATGTGGAAGTAGAATGTGGAATTAGAATTTGGAACTGGAACATGGAAGTAGACCTTAGCAATGGAATTTGGAACTGGAATTTAGAAGGGGAATTTAGACTTGGAATCTGGAAGAGGAATTTAGAAGTGGACTTCAGAATTGGAATTTGGAAGAAGAATTCAGAACTCTAATGTTGAACCGGAATTTCGACTTATAATTTGGAACTCGAGCTTGTTAGCGGAAATTAGAGTTGGAAATTGGAACTGGAATTTAGAAGTGGAATTTAGATTTAGAATTTGGAAGTGGAATTTAGAATTACAATTTAGATTTGGAACGTGGAACTGAGATGTGGAATTTGAATGAAGAACTGGAATTTAGAATTAGACTATTGAAGAAGATATTTTAATTGGAAATTTTGTCTCAATTTTGAATAGAAGTGTGAGCCTCGACGTGGACATGCAGCACCATTAAACATGGAATTTGTTATGAGAATTGTTGTTAAAACGTTATGGTTAAATTTGGAAATGCAATTTTAGTTTGTATTATTAGCATGAAGCATGTTATAGGAACCTAGATTTTGGTATAACCGTTTGATAGAGTAGTTTGAAATGGTTGTCTGGTGTTAGAGTATGTGAAAGAAATTGTGATGTGGATGTCAGTTTTCATTTTGTATTGCAACATGAGTATAGAGTTGGCATTTGAAACATGAATTGGCATTTGGTATTTGAAAGTATAATTCCCAATGCTAAGACATAATTGGAAGGAGGCATAATTGTAGTGGAGAATTCACATGTGCAATTTGTTACAGTATTATACAAATCACATTGCATGAAACTGAGTTGAGTTGGGGTTACGGTTAGAGCCAAGAGTGAGGACTTGACTCGAGCATGTGGTTAATAATCACCCATGTCTATGGTCATTATCAAGACTTAGGGTTATGGTTAGATTTAAAATAAAGTGAGAGAAATGAGCACATTTAGGGTTTGGTTTAGAAGACATAATGGGTATTGAGAAGTTATAATTGGATTTTGTGTTCCCAATTGTATTTTGAAGTGAAATGTGATTTACGGAGCAGCATGTTCGAAAGAGAATTTGGAATAAAAATTGAATCTTTCTTTTGGGTCTATAATTTCGTAGTGGAATTTAGAACTAGAATGTGGAAATAGAATTTGGAATTACAATTTGGAACTGGAACATGGAAGTGGGCCTTAGCAATGGAATTTGGAACTGGAATTTAGAAGTGGAATTTAGAATTGGAATCTGGAAGAGGAATTTAGATGTGGAATTCAGAATTGGAATTTGGAAGATGAATTTAGAACTCTTATGTGGAATTGGAATTTCGACTTAGTATTTGGAACTCGATCTTGTTAGTGGAAATTAGAGTTGGAAATTGGAACTGGAATTTAAAAGTGGAATTTAGATTTAAAATTTGGAAGTGGAATTTAGAATTAGAATTTAGATTTGGAACGTGGAACTGAGATGTGGAATTTGAATGAAGAACTGGAATTTAGAATGAGACTATTGAAGAAGATATTGTAATTGTAAATTTTGTCTTAACTTGGAATAGAAATGTGAGCCTCCACGTGGATATGCAGCACCATTAAATATTACATTTGTTATTAGAATTGTTGGTAAAACGTTATGGTTAAATTTGGAAATGCAATGTTAGTGTGTATTTTTAGGGTGAAACATGTTATAGGAACCTAGATTTTGGTATAACCGTTTGATAGAGTAGTTTGAAATGGTTATCTGGTGTTAGTGTGTGTGAAAGAAATTATGATGTGGATGTTAGTTTTCATTTTGTATTGCAATATGAGTATAGAATTGGCATTTGAAACATGAATTGGCATTCGGTATATGAATGTATTATTCTCACTAGAATACATAATTGGAATGAGGCATAATTGTAGTGGAGAATTCACATGTGAAATTTGGAATAGGTTTAGAAAAATTGCATTGCATGAAACTGAGTTGAGTTGGGGTTACAGTTAGAGTCAAGAGTGACGGCTTGACTCGAGCATGTGGTTAATAATCACCCATGTCTATGGTCATAATCAGGGCTTAGGATTATGGTTAGATTTAGAACGAAGTGAGAGAAATGAGCACATTTAGTGTTTGGTTTAGAAGACAGAATTCGGATTGAGAAGGTATATTTGGATTTTGTGTTTCCAGTTGTATATTGGAAGTGAAATATTACTTCCAGAGCAGCATTTTGGAAAGAGAATTTGGAGTAAAAAATCAAACTTACTTTTGGATCGGTAATTTCGAAGTGAAATTTAGAACTAGAATGTGGAACTGAAATTTGGAATTAGAATTTGGAACTGCAAAATGGAAGTGGAACTTCGAAATGGAATTTGGAACTGAAATACAGAAGTGGAATTTAGAATTGGAATTGGCAAGTGGAATTGAGAAGTGGAATTCAGAATTGGAATTTGGAAGAGGAAATTAGAACTCTAATGTGGAACTGGAATTTTGACTTAGAATTTGAAACTGGAGCTTGTGATTGGAAATTAGAGTTAGAAATTGGAACAGGAATTTAGAAGTGGAATTTAGATTTTGAATGTGGAAGTGGAATTTAGAATTAGAATTTGGATTTGGAACATAGAATTGAGATGTGGAATTCAATGAAGAACTGGAATTTAGATTTAGACTATGGAAGAAGATATTGTAATTGAAAATTTTGTCTTAACTTGGAATGGAAGTGTGAGCTTCGACGTAGATATGAAGCACCATTAAACATCGAATTTGTTATTAGAATTGTTGGTAAAACTTTACTTTTAAAAGTTGGACATGCAATGTTCGTGTGTAGTATTTGCGTTAAACATGTTATAGGTTCCTAGATTTTGGTATAACCGTTTGATAGAGTAGTTTGAAATGGTTGTCTGGTGTGAGAATATGTAAAAGGATTTATGATATGGATGGCAGTTTTCATTTGTATTGCAATATGAGAATAGTGTTAGCATTTGAAACATGAATTGGCATTCGGTATTTGAAAGTATAATTATTACAACTAAGACATAATTGGAATGAGGCATAATTTTAGTGTAGAATTCACATGTGCAATTTGTTATAGGGTTATAAAAATTGCATTGGATGAAATAGAGTGGAGTTGGGGTTACAGTTAGAGTCAAGAGTGAGGGCTTGACTCGAGCATGTTGTTAATAATCACCCACTTCTACGGTCATAATCATTGCTTAGGGTTATGATTAGATTTAGAATAGAGTGAGAGAAATGAGCACATTTAGTGTTAGGTTTAGAAGACAGAATTGGGATTGTTACGTAATAATTGGATTTTGTGTTCCCAATTTTTTTTTGGAAGTGAAATGTGATTTACCGAGCAGAATTTCGCAAGGGAATTTGGAATAAGAAATGAAACTTGCTTCAGGATCTGTAATTTCGGAGTGCAATTTAGAACTAGAATGTGGACCTAGAATGTGGAATTAGAATTTGGAACTGGAACATGGAAGTAGACCTTAGCAATGGAATTTGGAACTGGAATTTAGAAGTGCACTTCAGAATTGGAATTTGGAAGATGAATTTAGACCTCTAATGTGGAACCGGAATTTCGACTTAGAATTTGGAACTCGAGCTTGTTAGTGGAAATTAGAGTTGGAAATTGGAACTGGAATTTAGAAGTGGAATTAAGATTTAGAATTTGGAAGTGGAATTTAGAATTACAATTTAGATTTGGAACGTGGAACTGAGATGTGAAATTTCTTGAAGAACTGGAATTTAGAATTAGACTATTGAGGAAGATATTGTAAGTGGAAATTTTGTCTCAATTTTGAATAGAAGTGTGAGCCTCGACGTGGACATGCAGCACCATTCACCATGGAATTTGTTATGAGAATTGTTGGTAAAACGTTATTTTTTAAATTTGGAAATGCAATGTTAGTTTGTATTATTAGCATGAAACATGTTATAGGAACCCAGATTTTGGTATAACAGTTTGATAGAATAGTTTGAAATGGTTGTCTGGTTTAGAGTATGTGAAAGAAATTATGAGGTGGATGTCAGTTTTCATTTTGTATTGAAATATGAGTATGGAGTTGGCATTTGAAACATGAATTGGCATTTGTTATTTGAAAGTATAATTCCCACTACTAAGACACAATTGGAATGAGGCATAATTGTAGTCGAGAATTCACATGTGCAATTTGGAATACGGTTAGTAAAATTGCATTGCATGAAACTGAGTTGAATTGGGGTTACAGTTAGAGTCAAGAGTGAGGACTTGACTCGAGCATGTGGTTAATAATCACCCATGTCTAAGGTCATAATCAAGGCTTAGGGTTATGGTTAGATTTAGAATAAAGTGAAAGAAATGAGCACATTTAATGTTTGGTTTAGAAGACAGAATTGGGATTGAGAAGTTATAATTGGATTTTGTGTTTCCAGTTGTATTTTGGAAGTGAAATGTGACTTCCAGAGCAGCATTTTGGAAAGAGAATTTGGAGTAAAAAATCAAAATTTCTTTTGGATCGGCAATTTCGAAGTGAAATTTAGAACTAGAATGTGGAACTGGAATTTGGAATTAGAATTTGGAACTGGAACATGGACGTGCAACTTCGAAATGTAATTAGGAACTGAAGTAAAAAAGTGGAATTTAGAATTGGAATTGGCAAGTGGAATTGAGAAGTGGAATTCAGAATTGCAATTTGGAAGAGCAATTTAGAACTCTAATGTGGAACTGGAATTTCGACTTAGAATTTGAAACTGGAGCTTGTGATTGGAAATTAGAGTTAGAAATTGGAACTGGAATTTGGAAGTGGAATTGGCAAGTGGAACTTAGAAGCAGAATTCAGAATTGGAATTTGGAAGAGGAATTTAGAACAAAAATGTGGAACTAGAATTTCCACTTTGAATTTGAACCTGGAGCTTCTGATAGGAAATTAGAATTAGAAATTGGCAATGGAATTTTGAAGTGAAATTTAGATTTGGAATTTGGAAGTGGAATTTAGAATTAGAATTTGGATTTGGAACGTGGAACTGAGATGTGGAATTTGAATGAAGAACTGGAATTTAGATTTAGACTATTGAAGAAGATATTGTTATTGGAAATTTTGTCTTAACTTGGAATAGAAGTGTGAAATTCGACGTGGATATGAAGCACCATTAAACATCGAATTTATTATTAGAATTGTTGGTAAAACTTTACCTTAAAAAGTTGGACATGCAATGTTAGTGTGTAGTATTAGCGTTAAACATGTTATAGGAACCTAGATTTTGGTATAACAGTTTGATAGAGTAGTTCGAAATGGTTATCTGGTGTTAGAGTACGTGAAAGGAATTATGATATGGATGGCAGTTTTCATTTGTATTGCAATATGTGTATAGAGTTGGCATTTGAATCATAAATTGGAATTTGGTATTTGACAGTGTAATTCCTACTACTAAGAAATAATTGGAATGAGGCATAATTGTAGTGGGAATTTACATGTGATTTACCGAGCAGCATTTTGGAAAGGGAATTTGGAATAAGAAATGAAACTTGCTTTAGGATCTGTAATTTCGGAGTACAATTTAGAACTAGAGTGTGGAACTAGAATGTGGATTTAGAATTTGGAACTGGAACATTGAAGTAGACTTTAGCTGTGGAATTTGGAACTGGAATTTAGAAGTGGAATTAAAATTGGAATCTGGAAGAGGAATTTAGAAGTGGACTTCAGAATTGGAATTTGGAAGATGAATTTAGAACTCCAATGTGGAACCGGAATTTTGACTTAGAATTTGGAACTCGATCTTGTTAGTGGAAATTAGAGTTGGAAATTGGAACTGGAATTCAGAAATGGAATTTAGATTTAGAATTTGGAAGTGGAATTTAGAATTAATATTTAGATTTGGATAGTGGAACTGAGATGTGGAATTTGAATGAAGAACTGGAATTTAGAATTAGACTATTGAAGAAGATATTGTAATTGGAAATTTTGTCTCAATTTTGAATGGAAGTGTGAGCCTCGACGTGGACATGCAGCATCATTAAACATGCAATTTGCTATTAGACTTGTTGGCAAATCTTTACGGTTAAAAGTTGGACATGCATTGTTAGTGTGTAGTAATAGGGTGAAACATGTTATAGGAACCTAGTTTTTCGTATAACAGCTTTACAGAGTAATTTGAAATGGTTGTCTGCTGTTACAGTCGGTGAAAGAAATTATGATGTGGATGTCAGTTTTCATTGTGTATTGCCATATGAGTATATAGTTGGCATTTGAAAGATGAATTGGCATTTGATATTTGACAGTATAATTCCTACTACAAAGATATAATTGGAATGAGGCATAATTTTAGTGTAGAATTCACAGGTGAAATTTGGTAAAGGGTTATAGAAATTGTATTGCATGAAACAGAGTGGAGGTGGGGTTACAGTTAGAGTCACGAGTGAGGGCTTGACTCGAGCATGTGGTTAATAATCACCCACGTCTATGGTGATCACACCTCAAATTCTCTATCCTATCAATATATGTAGATATATTATATATTTTATTATATACTATATGTACTATTTTATATATTATATAATATTATGTATTTTATATATATATATATATATATATATATATATATATATATATATATATATATATATATATATATATATATATATATATATATATATAAAGGGGAAAACTCCACATATATTTTCTACAACTGTGAAGTCAGTACAAGCTATGCTAGTGTAACTGGAATGTTATTGCAAGTACACTGCTGTCAGTTTCTCCATTGGCCTACTTTGAAGGTGTATTTGAATATAACTCAAGAGAAACAATGTATACTAAGAAGATATTAAATTTTCACCACTGACGCTCTAAACTCTCTACAAGTATCCTATCAACTTGACTCTTCTATCTTTTTCCTTCTTGTGATATCAGTATTTTGCCTTTTCATGTTGAGGTCTATAGCCATTCAACGGATATATAGATAGATAGATATAAAAAAGGGTAAAAATCCACATATATTATCTACAGCAGTGAAGTGAGTACAAGCTATGCTAGTGTACCTGGATGATAATTGCAAGTAAACTATTGTCAATTTCTCCATTGGCCTACATGGAAGGTGTATTTGAAGGTAACTCAAGAGATACAATGTATACCAAGAAGATATCAAATTGTCATCACTGACACCCTAAACTCTTTGCAAGTATCCTATCAACTTGACTCTTCTAACTTTTTCTTCCTTGTGATATCAGTATTTAGCCTTTTCCCTGTTGAGGCATATAGGCATCTAAATAAAGACATATTGGCAGTTTCTCCTTAACAGACAACACTGTAATAAGATACATAAACGGTGAAAATCCACATAGTTTATCGAGAGCAGTGAAAACACTGCAAGGCATTCTAGTGTACTTGGAAGATACTTGCAAGTACACCATTGTCAATTGCTCCATTGGCCTACTTGGAAGGTGAACTTGAAGATAAATCAAGACATTAAAGAGATACTAAGAAGATATTATATTGTCATCACTGACACCTTAAACTCTCCACAAGTATCCTATCAATTTGACTCTCCGATCTTTTTCCGGCTTGTGATATCAGTATTTAGCCTTTTCCCTGTTGAGGCCTATAGAAATCCAAAGAAACACGTTTTGTCACTTCCCCTAAAGAGACAACTGTGAAGTAATGTATGTAAAGGCTAAAAATGCATATAACTTATCTGCAAAAGTGAAGTCATTACAAGCTGTGCTAGAGTACCTGGAATATAATTGCAAGTACACAATTGTCCCTTCCTCCCTTGACCAAAATGGTAAGTGTATATGAAGATGACTGAAGAAATACTTTGAATAATAAGTAGATATTACATTGTCAGCACTGACTCCCTAAATTCTCTCCAAGTGTCCTGTCAAATTGACTCTTCTATCTTTATCCTGCTTGTGATGTCAGTATTTAGCTTTTTCCCTGTTCAGGCATATAGGAATCTAAATGAAGGCATTTTGGTAGATCCTCCTGAAGAGACAACACTGAAGCAATACGTAAATATATATATGTATATGTATATATATACATATACATATATATATACATGTATATATATACATATATAGATCGATAGATATAACAAAGGGTAAAAATCCTCATATATTATCTACAGCAGTGAAGTCAGTACAATCTATGCTAGTGTACCTGGAAGGTACTTGCAAGCACACTATTGTCAATTTCTCCATTGGCCTACTTGGAAGGTGTATTTGAAGATAACTCAAGAGATACAATGTATACCAAGAAGACATCAAATTGTCATCACTGACACCCTAAACTCTTTACAAGTATCCTATCAACTTGACTCTTCTATCTTTTTCCTGCTTGTGATATCAGTATTTAGCCTTTTCCCTGTTGAGGCATATAGGCATCTAAATAAAGACATTTTGGCAGTTTCTCCTTAAGAGACAACACTGAAATAAGATACATAAAGGGTGAAAATCCACATAGTTTATCGAGAGCAGTGAAAACAATGCAAGGCATTCTAGTGTACCTGGAAGATACTTGCCAGTACACCATTGTCAATTACTCCATTAGCCTACTTGGAAGGTGAACTTGAAGATAAATCAAGATATACAAGAGATACTAAGAAGATATTATATTGTCATCACTGACACCTTAAATTCTCTACAAGTATCCTATCAATTTGGCTCTTCGATCTTTTTCCGGTTTGTGATATCAGTATTTAGCCTTTTCCCTGTTGAGGCCTATAGAAATCCAAAGAAACACGTTTTCTCACTTCCCCTAAAGAGACAACTGTGAAGTAATGTATGTAAAGGCTAAAAATGCATATACCTTATCTGCAAAAGTGAAGTCATTACAAGCTGTGCTAGAGTACCTGGAACATAATTGCAAGAACACAATTGTCCCTTCCTCCCTTGACCAAAATGGTAAGTGTATATGAAGATGACTGAAGAAATACATTGAATAATAAGTAGATATTACATTATCAGCACTGACTCGCCAAATTCTCTACAACTATCCTGTCAAATTGACTCTTCTATCTTTATTCTGCTTGTGATGTCAGTATTTAGCTTTTTCCCTGTTCAGCCATATAGGAAATTAAATGACGGCATTTTGGCAGTTCCTCCTGAAGAGACAACACTGAAGTAATAGGAAAATATATATATATATATAGATAGATAGATAGATAGATAGATAGATAGATAGATAGATAGATAGATAGATAGATAGATAGACATATAGATAGATATTAAAAAGGGTAAAAATCCACATATATTATCTACAGCAGTGAAGTCAGTACAAGCTATGGAAGTGTACCTGGAAGATACTTGCAAGTACACTATTGTCAATTTCTCCATTGTCCAACTCGGAAGGTGTATTTGAAGACAACTCAAGAGATACATTGTACACTAAGAAGATATTAAATTGTCACCACTGACACCCTAAACTGTCTACAAGTATCCTATCAACTTGACTCTTCTATCTTTATCCTGCTTGTGATATCCTTATTTAGCCTTTTCGCTATTGAGGCCTATAGCAATCTAAAAAATACATTTTGGCAGTTCCTCCTTAAGAGACAACACTGAAAAAAGGTATATAAAGGGTGAAAATTCACATATTTTTTCGAGAGTAGTGAAAACCATGCAAGGTATTCTAGTGTAACTGGAATATACTTGCAAGTACACCATTGTCAATTGCTCAATTGGCCTACTTGGAAGGTGTATTTGAAGATAACTCAAGAGATACAATGTATACTAAGAAGATATTACATTATCACCACTGACATCCTAAAATCTCTACAAGTATCCTATCAACTTGACTATTCTATCTTTATCCTGCTTGTGATATCAGTATTTAGCCTTTTCCCTGTTCAGGCATATAGGAATGTAAATAAAGGCATTTTGGCCGGTCCTCCTTAAGAGACAACACTGAAATAAGATATATAAAGGGTGAAAATCCACATATTTTATCGAGAGCAGTGAAAACAATGCAAGGTATTCTAGTGTACCTGGAAGATACTTGCAAGTACACCATTGTCCATTACTCCATTGGCCTACTTGGAAGGTGTACTTGAAGATAAATGAAGAGATATAATGGATACTAACAAGATATTATATTGTCATCACTCACACCTTAAACTCTCTACAAGTATCCCATCAATTTGACTCTTCGATCTTTTTCTGGCTTGTGATATCAGTATTTAGCCTTGTCCCTGTTGAGGCCTATAGAAATCCAAAGAAACACGTTTACTCACTTCCCCTAAAGAGGCAACTGTGAAGTAATGTATGTAAAGGCTAAAAATCCATATACCTTATCTGCAAAGGTGAAGTCATTACAAGCTGTGCTAGACTACCTGGAACATAACTGCAAGTACACAATTGTCCCTGCCTCCCTTGACCAAAATGTTAAGTGTATATGAAGATGACTGAAGAAATACATTGAATAATAAGTAGATATTACATTGTCAGCACTGACTCCTCAAATTCTCTACAAGTGTCCTGTCACATTGACTCTTCTATCTTTATCCTGCTTGTGATGTCAGTATTTACCATTTTCCCTGTTCATGCATATAGGAATCTAAATGAAGGCATTTTGGCAGTTCCTCCTGAAGAGACAACACTGAAGTAATACATATATATATATATATATATATATATATATAGATAGATAGATAGATAGATAGATAGATAGATAGATATAAAAATGGTTAAAAATCCACATATATTATCTACAGCAGTGAAGTCAGTACAAGCTATGCAAGTGTATCTCGAAGATACTTGCAAGTACACTATTGTCAATTTCTCCATTGGCCTACTTGGAAGGTGTATTTGAAGGTAAATCAAGAGACACAATGTATAATAAGAAGATATTAAATTGTCACCACTGACACCCTAAAATCTCTACAAGTATCCTATCAACTTGACTATATAGGAATGTAAATAAAGGCATTTTGGAAGTTCCTCCTTAAGAGACAACACTGAGAAAAGATATATAAAGGGTGAAAATCCACATATTTAATCGACAGCAGTGAAAACAATGCAAGGTATTCTAGTGTACCTGGAAGATACTTGCAAGTACACCATTGTCAATTGCTCCATTGGCTTACTTGGAAGGTGTACCTGAAGATAAATCAAGAGATATAATGGATACTAACAAGATATTATATTGTCATCACTGACCCCTTAAACGCTCTTCAAGTGTCCTATCAATTTGACTCTTCGATCTTTTTCTGGCTTTTGAAATCAGTATTTAGCATTTTCCCTGTGGAGGCCTAGAGAAATCCAAAGAAACACGTTTTGTCACTTCCGATAAAGAGACAAGTGTGAAGTAATGTATGTAAAGGCTAAAAATGCATATACCTTATCTGCAAAGGTGAAGTCATTACAAGCTGTGCTAGAGTGCCTGGAACATAATTGCAAGTACACAATTGTCCCTTCCTCCCTTGACGAAAATGGTAAGTGTATATGAAGATGACTGAAGAAATACATTGAATAATAAGTAGATATTACATTGTCAGCACTGACTCCCTAAATTCTCTACAAGTGTCCTGTCACATTGACTCTTCTATCTTTATCCTGCTTGTGATGTCAGTATTTAGCATTTTCCCTGTTCAGGCATATAGGAATATAAATGAAGGCATTTTGGCAGTTCCTCCTGAAGAGACAACACTGAAGTAATACGTAAATATATATATATATATATATATATATATATATATATATATATATATATATATATATATATATAGATAGATAGATAGATAGATAGATAGATAGTTACATAGATAGACACATAGATAGATAGACCGATAGATATAAAAAAGGGTAAAAATCCACATATATTATCTACAGCAGTGAAGTCAGTACAAGCTATGCTAGTGTACCTGGAAGATACTTGCAAGTACACTATTGTCAATTTCTCCATTGGCCTACTTGGAAGCTGCATTTGAAGGTAAATGAAGAGACACAATGTATAATAAGAAGATATTAAATTGTCACCACTGACACCCTAAACTCTCTACAAGTGTCCTATCAACTTGACTCTTCTATCTTTATCCTGCTTGTGATATGAGTATTTAGCCTTTTCCCTGTTGAGGCATATAGGAATTTAATAAAGGCATTTTGGCAGTTCCTCCTGAAGAGACAACACTGAAATAAGATATATAAAGGGTGAAAATCCACATATTTTATCGAGAGTAGTGAAAACCATGCAAGGTATTCTAGTGTAACTGGAATAAACTTGCAAGTACACCATTGCGAATTGCTCAATTGGCCTACTTGGAAGGTGTATTTGAAGATAACTCAAGAGATTCAATGTATATGAACAAGCATTACATTGTCACCGCTGACATCCTAAAATCTCTACAAGTATCCTATCAACTTGACTCTTCTGTCTTTATCCTGCTTGTGATATCAATATTTAGCCTTTTCCCTGTTGATGCATATAGGAATCTAAATAAAGGCATTTTGGCAGTTCCTCCTTAAGAGACAACACTGAAATAAGATATATAAAGGGTGAAAATCCACATATTTTATCGAGAGCAGTGAAAACAATGCAAGGTATTCTAGTGTACTTGGAAGATACTTGCAAGTACACCATTGTCAATTGCTCCATTGGCTTGCTTGGAAGGTGTACTTGAAGATAAATCAAGAGATGTAATGGATACTAACAAGATATTATATTGTCATCACTGACACCTTAAACTCTCTACAAGTGTCCTATCAATTTGACTCTTCGATCTTTTTCCGGCTTGTGATATCAGTATTTAGCCTTTTCCCTGTGGAGGCCTAGAGAAATCCAAAGAAACACGTTTTCTCAATTCCCCTAAAGAGAAAACTGTGAAGTAATGCATGTAAAGGCTAAAAATCCATACAGATTATCTGCAAAAGTGAAGTCATTACAAGCTGTGCTAGAGTACCTGGAACATAACTGCAAGTACACAATTGTCCCTGCCTCCCTTGACCAAAATGGTAAGTGTATATGAAGATGACTGAAGAAATACATTGAATAATAAGTAGATATTACATTGTCAGCACTGACTCCTCAAATTCTCTACAAGTGTCCTGTCACATTGACTCTTCTATCTTTATCCTGCTTGTGATGTCAGTATTTACCATTTTCCCTGTTCATGCATATAGGAATCTAAATGAAGGCATTTTGGCAGTTCCTTCTGAAGAGACAACACTGAAGTAATACATATATATATATATATATATATATATATATATATATATATATATATATATATATATATATAGATAGATAGATAGATAGATAGATAGATAGATAGATAGATATAAAAATGGTTAAAAATCCACATATATTATCTACAGCAGTGAAGTCAGTACAAGCTATGCTAGTGTATCTCGAAGATACTTGCAAGTACACTATTGTCAATTTCTCCATTGGCCTACTTGGAAGGTGTATTTGAAGATAAATCAAGAGACACAATGTATAATAAGAAGATATTAAATTGTCACCACTGACACCCTAAACTCTCTACAAGTATCCTATCAACTTGACTATATAGGAATGTAAATAAAGGCATTTTGGAAGTTCCTCCTTAAGAGACAACACTGAGATAAGATATATAAAGGGTGAAAATCCACATATTTTATCGACAGCAGTGAAAACAATGCAAGGTATTCTAGTGTACCTGGAAGATACTTGCAAGTACACCATTGTCAATTGCTCCATTGGCTTACTTGGAAGGTGTACCTGAAGATAAATCAAGAGATATAATGGATACTAACAAGATATTATATTGTCATCACTGACCCCTTAAACTCTCTTCAAGTGTCCTATCAATTTGACTCTTCGATCTTTTTCTGGCTTTTGAAATCAGTATTTAGCATTTTCCCTGTGGAGGCCTAGAGAAATCCAAAGAAACACGTTTTGTCACTTCCGATAAAGAGACAACTGTGAAGTAATGTATGTAAAGGATAAAAATGCATATACATTATCTGCAAAGGTGAAGTGATTACAAGCTGTGCTAGAGTGCCTGGAACATAACTGCAAGTACACAATTGTCCCTTCCTCCCTTGACGAAAATGGTAAGTGTATATGAAGATGACTGAAGAAATACATTGAATAATAAGTAGATATTACATTGTCAGCACTGACTCCCTAAATTCTCTACAAGTGTCCGGTCACATTGACTCTTCTATCTTTATCCTGCATGTGATGTTAGTATTTAGCATTTTCCCTGTTCAGGCATATAGGAATTTCAATGAAGGCATTTTGGCAGTTCCTCCTGAAGAGACAACACTGAAGTAATACGTAAATATATATATATTATATATATATATATATATATATATATATATATATATACATATATATAGATAGATACATAGATAGACACATAGATAGATAGACCGATAGATATAAAAAAGGGTAAAAATCCACATATATTATCTACAGCAGTGAAGTCAGTACAAGCTATGCTAGTGTACCTGGAAGATACTTGCAAGTACACTATTGTCACTTTCTCCATTGGCCTACTTGGAAGCTGCATTTGAAGATAACTGAAGAGATACAATGTATAATAAGAAGATATTAAATTGTCACCACTGACACCCTAAACTCTCTACAAGTGTCCTATCAACTTGACTCTTCTATCTTTATCCTGCTTGTGATATGAGTATTTAGCCTTTTCCCTGTTGAGGCATATAGGAATTTAATAAAGGCATTTTGGCAGTTCCTCCTGAAGAGACAACACTGAAGTAAGGTATATAAAGGGTGAAAATCCACATATTTTATCGAGAGTAGTGAAAACCATGCAAGGTATTCTAGTGTAACTGGAATATACTTGCAAGTACACCATTGCGAATTGCTCAATTGGCCTACTTGGAAGGTGTATTTGAAGATAACTCAAGAGATTCAATGTATATGAACAAGGTATTACATTGTCACCGCTGACATCCTAAAATCTCTACAAGTATCGTATCAACTTGACTCTTCTGTCTTTATCCTGCTTGTGATATCAATATTTAGCCTTTTCCCTGTTGATGCATATAGGAATCTAAATAAAGGCATTTTGGCAGTTCCTCCTTAAGAGACAACGCGGAAATAAGATATATAAAGGGTGAAAATACCACATATTTTATCGAGAGCAGTGAAAACAATGCAAGGTATTCTAGTGTACTTGGAAGATACTTGCAAGTACACCATTGTCAATTGCTCCATTGGCTTACTTGGAAGGTGTACATGAAGATAAATCAAGAGATGTAATGGATAGTAACAAGATATTATACTGTCATCACTGACACCTTAAACTCTCTACAAGTGTCCTATCAATTTGACTCTTCGATCTTTTTCCGGCTTGTGATATCAATATTTAGCATTTGCCCTTTGGAGGACTAGAGAAATCCAAAGAAACACGTTTTCTCAATTCCCCTAAAGAGAAAACTGTGAAGTAATGCATGTAAAGGCTAAAAATCCATACAGATTATCTGCAAAAGTGAAGTCATTACAAGCTGTGCTAGACTACCTGGAACATAACTGCAAGTACACAATTGTCCCTGCCTCCCTTGACCAAAATGGTAAGTGTATATGAAGATGACTGAAGAAATACATTGAATAATAAGTAGATATTACATTGTCAGCACTGACTCCTTAAATTCTCTACAAGTGTCCTGTCACATTGACTCTTCTATCTTTATCCTGCATGTGATGTCAGTATTTACCATTTTCCCTGTTCATGCATATAGGAATCTAAATGAAGGCATTTTGGCAGTTCCTTCTGAAGAGACAACACTGAAGTAATACATATATATATATATATATATATATATATATATATATATATAGATAGATAGATAGATAGATAGATAGATAGATAGATAGATATAAAAATGGTTAAAAATCCACATATATTATCTACAGCAGTGAAGTCAGTACAAGCTATGCAAGTGTATCTCGAAGATACTTGCAAGTACACTATTGTCAATTTCTCCATTGGCCTACTTGGAAGGTGTATTTGAAGGTAAATCAAGAGACACAATGTATAATAAGAAGATATTAAATTGTCACCACTGACACCCTAAAATCTCTACAAGTATCCTATCAACTTGACTATATAGGAATGTAAATAAAGGCATTTTGGAAGTTCCTCCTTAAGAGACAACACTGAGATAAGATATATAAAGGGTGAAAATCCACATATTTTATCGACAGCAGTGAAAACAATGCAAGGTATTCTAGTGTACCTGGAAGATACTTGCAAGTACACCATTGTCAATTGCTCCATTGGCTTACTTGGAAGGTGTACCTGAAGATAAATCAAGAGATATAATGGATACTAACAAGATATTATATTGTCATCACTGACCCCTTAAACTCTCTTCAAGTGTCCTATCAATTTGACTCTTCGATCTTTTTCTGGCTTTTGAAATCAGTATTTAGCATTTTCCCTGTGGAGGCCTAGAGAAATCCAAAGAAACACGTTTTGTCACTTCCGATAAAGAGACAACTGTGAAGTAATGTATGTAAAGGATAAAAATGCATATACATTATCTGCAAAGGTGAAGTGATTACAAGCTGTGCTAGAGTGCCTGGAACATAACTGCAAGTACACAATTGTCCCTTCCTCCCTTGACGAAAATGGTAAGTGTATATGAAGATGACTGAAGAAATACATTGAATAATAAGTAGATATTACATTGTCAGCACTGACTCCCTAAATTCTCTACAAGTGTCCGGTCACATTGACTCTTCTATCTTTATCCTGCATGTGATGTTAGTATTTAGCATTTTCCCTGTTCAGGCATATAGGAATATCAATGAAGGCATTTTGGCAGTTCCTCCTGAAGAGACAACACTGAAGTAATACGTAAATATATATATATTTATACATATATATATAGATAGATACATAGATAGACACATAGATAGATAGACCGATAGATATAAAAAAGGGTAAAAATCCACATATATTATCTACAGCAGTGAAGTCAGTACAAGCTATGCTAGTGTACCTGGAAGATACTTGCAAGTACACTATTGTCAATTTCTCCATTGGCCTACCTGGAAGCTGCATTTGAAGGTAAATGAAGAGACACAATGTATAATAAGAAGATATTAAATTGTCACCACTGACACCCTAAACTCTCTACAAGTGTCCTATCAACTTGACTCTTCTATCTTTATCCTGCTTGTGATATGAGTATTTAGCCTTTTCCCTGTTGAGGCATATAGGAATTTAATAAAGGCATTTTGGCAGTTCCTCCTGAAGAGACAACACTGAAATAAGATATATAAAGGGTGAAAATCCACATATTTTATCGAGAGTAGTGAAAACCATGCAAGGTATTCTAGTGTAACTGGAATATACTTGCAAGTACACCATTGCGAATTGCTCAATTGGCCTACTTGGAAGGTGTATTTGAAGATAACTCAAGAGATTCAATGTATATGAACAAGGTATTACATTGTCACCGCTGACATCCTAAAATCTCTACAAGTATCGTATCAACTTGACTCTTCTGTCTTTATCCTGCTTGTGATATCAATATTTAGCCTTTTCCCTGTTGATGCATATAGGAATCTAAATAAAGGCATTTTGGCAGTTCCTCCTTAAGAGACAACACTGAAATAAGATATATAAAGGGTGAAAATACCACATATTTTATCGAGAGCAGTGAAAACAATGCAAGGTATTCTAGTGTACTTGGAAGATACTTGCAAGTACACCATTGTCAATTGCTCCATTGGCTTACTTGGAAGGTGTACATGAAGATAAATCAAGAGATGTAATGGATAGTAACAAGATATTATACTGTCATCACTGACACCTTAAACTCTCTACAAGTGTCCTATCAATTTGACTCTTCGATCTTTTTCCGGCTTGTGATATCAATATTTAGCATTTGCCCTTTGGAGGACTAGAAAAATCCAAAGAAACACGTTTTCTCAATTCCCCTAAAGAGAAAACTGTGAAGTAATGCATGTAAAGGCTAAAAATCCATACAGATTATCTGCAAAAGTGAAGTCATTACAAGCTGTGCTAGACTACCTGGAACATAACTGCAAGTACACAATTGTCCCTGCCTCCCTTGACCAAAATGGTAAGTGTATATGAAGATGACTGAAGAAATACATTGAATAATAAGTAGATATTACATTGTCAGCACTGACTCCTCAAATTCTCTACAAGTGTCCTGTCACATTGACTCTTCTATCTTTATCCTGCATGTGATGTCAGTATTTACCATTTTCCCTGTTCATGCATATAGGAATCTAAATGAAGGCATTTTGGCAGTTCCTGCTGAAGAGACAACACTGAAGTAATACATATATATATATATATATATATATATATAGATAGATAGATAGATAGATAGATAGATAGATAGATAGATAGATGGATAGATATAAAAATGGTTAAAAATCCACATATATTATCTACAGCAGTGAAGTCAGTACAAGCTATGCAAGTGTATCTCGAAGATACTTGCAAGTACACTATTGTCAATTTCTCCATTGGCCTACTTGGAAGGTGTATTTGAAGGTAAATCAAGAGACACAATGTATAATAAGAAGATATTAAATTGTCACCACTGACACCCTAAAATCTCTACAAGTATCCTATCAACTTGACTATATAGGAATGTAAATAAAGGCATTTTGGAAGTTCCTCCTTAAGAGACAACACTGAGATAAGATATATAAAGGGTGAAAATCCACATATTTTATCGACAGCAGTGAAAACAATGCAAGGTATTCTAGTGTACCTGGAAGATACTTGCAAGTACACCATTGTCAATTGCTCCATTGGCTTACTTGGAAGGTGTACCTGAAGATAAATCAAGAGATATAATGGATACTAACAAGATATTATATTGTCATCACTGACCCCTTAAACTCTCTTCAAGTGTCCTATCAATTTGACTCTTCGATCTTTTTCTGGCTTTTGAAATCAGTATTTAGCATTTTCCCTGTGGAGGCCTAGAGAAATCCAAAGAAACACGTTTTGTCACTTCCGATAAAGAGACAACTGTGAAGTAATGTATGTAAAGGATAAAAATGCATATACATTATCTGCAAAGGTGAAGTGATTACAAGCTGTGCTAGAGTGCCTGGAACATAACTGCAAGTACACAATTGTCCCTTCCTCCCTTGACGAAAATGGTAAGTGTATATGAAGATGACTGAAGAAATACATTGAATAATAAGTAGATATTACATTGTCAGCACTGACTCCCTAAATTCTCTACAAGTGTCCGGTCACATTGACTCTTCTATCTTTATCCTGCATGTGATGTTAGTATTTAGCATTTTCCCTGTTCAGGCATATAGGAATATCAATGAAGGCATTTTGGCAGTTCCTCCTGAAGAGACAACACTGAAGTAATACGTAAATATATATATATTTATACATATATATATAGATAGATATATAGATAGACACATAGATAGATAGACCGATAGATATAAAAAAGGGTAAAAATCCACATATATTATCTACAGCAGTGAAGTCAGTACAAGCTATGCTAGTGTACCTGGAAGATACTTGCAAGTACACTATTGTCAATTTCTCCATTGGCCTACCTGGAAGCTGCATTTGAAGGTAAATGAAGAGACACAATGTATAATAAGAAGATATTAAATTGTCACCACTGACACCCTAAACTCTCTACAAGTGTCCTATCAACTTGACTCTTCTATCTTTATCCTGCTTGTGATATGAGTATTTAGCCTTTTCCCTGTTGAGGCATATAGGAATTTAATAAAGGCATTTTGGCAGTTCCTCCTGAAGAGACAACACTGAAATAAGATATATAAAGGGTGAAAATCCACATATTTTATCGAGAGTAGTGAAAACCATGCAAGGTATTCTAGTGTAACTGGAATATACTTGCAAGTACACCATTGCGAATTGCTCAATTGGCCTACTTGGAAGGTGTATTTGAAGATAACTCAAGAGATTCAATGTATATGAACAAGGTATTACATTGTCACCGCTGACATCCTAAAATCTCTACAAGTATCGTATCAACTTGACTCTTCTGTCTTTATCCTGCTTGTGATATCAATATTTAGCCTTTTCCCTGTTGATGCATATAGGAATCTAAATAAAGGCATTTTGGCAGTTCCTCCTTAAGAGACAACACTGAAATAAGATATATAAAGGGTGAAAATACCACATATTTTATCGAGAGCAGTGAAAACAATGCAAGGTATTCTAGTGTACTTGGAAGATACTTGCAAGTACACCATTGTCAATTGCTCCATTGGCTTACTTGGAAGGTGTACATGAAGATAAATCAAGAGATGTAATGGATAGTAACAAGATATTATACTGTCATCACTGACACCTTAAACTCTCTACAAGTGTCCTATCAATTTGACTCTTCGATCTTTTTCCGGCTTGTGATATCAGTATTTAGCATTTTCCCTGTGGAGGCCTAGAGAAATCCAAAGAAACACGTTTTCTCAATTCCCCTAAAGAGAAAACTGTGAAGTAATGCATGTAAAGGCTAAAAATCCATATAGCTTATCTGCAAAAGTGAAGTCATTACAAGCTGTGCTAGACTACCTGGAACATAACTGCAAGTACACAATTGTCCCTGCCTCCCTTGACCAAAATGGTAAGTGTATATGAAGATGACTGAAGAAATACATTGAATAATAAGTAGATATTACATTGTCAGCACTGACTCCTCAAATTCTCTACAAGTGTCCTGTCACATTGACTCTTCTATCTTTATCCTGCATGTGATGTCAGTATTTACCATTTTCCCTGTTCATGCATATAGGAATCTAAATGAAGGCATTTTGGCAGTTCCTTCTGAAGAGACAACACTGAAGTAATACATATATATATATATATATATAGATAGATAGATAGATAGATAGATAGATAGATAGATAGATAGATAGATAGATAGATAGATGGATAGATATAAAAATGGTTAAAAATCCACATATATTATCTACAGCAGTGAAGTCAGTACAAGCTATGCAAGTGTATCTCGAAGATACTTGCAAGTACACTATTGTCAATTTCTCCATTGGCCTACTTGGAAGGTGTATTTGAAGGTAAATCAAGAGACACAATGTATAATAAGAAGATATTAAATTGTCACCACTGACACCCTAAAATCTCTACAAGTATCCTATCAACTTGACTATATAGGAATGTAAATAAAGGCATTTTGGAAGTTCCTCCTTAAGAGACAACACTGAGATAAGATATATAAAGGGTGAAAATCCACATATTTTATCGACAGCAGTGAAAACAATGCAAGGTATTCTAGTGTACCTGGAAGATACTTGCAAGTACACCATTGTCAATTGCTCCATTGACTTACTTGGAAGGTGTACCTGAAGATAAATCAAGAGATATAATGGATACTAACAAGATATTATATTGTCATCACTGATCCCTTAAACTCTCTTCAAGTGTCCTATCAATTTGACTCTTCGACCTTTTTCTGGCTTTTGAAATCAGTATTTAACATTTTCCCTGTGGAGGCCTAGAGAAATCCAAAGAAACACGTTTTGTCACTTCCGATAAAGAGACAACTGTGAAGTAATGTATGTAAAGGATAAAAATGCATATACATTATCTACAAAGGTGAAGTGATTACAAGCTGTGCTAGAGTGCCTGGAACATAATTGCAAGTACACAATTGTCCCTTCCTCCCTTGACGAAAATGGTAAGTGTATATGAAGATGACTGAAGAAATACATTGAATAATAAGTAGATATTACATTGTCAGCACTGACTCCCTAAATTCTCTACAAGTGTCCGGCCACATTGACTCTTCTATCTTAATCCTGCATGTGATGTTAGTATTTAGCACTTTCCCTGTTCAGGCATATAGGAATATAAATGAAGGCATTTTGGCAGTTCCTCCTGAAGAGACAACACTGAAGTAATACGTAAATATATATATATATTTATACATATATATATAGATAGATACATAGATAGACACATAGATAGATAGACCGATAGATATAAAAAAGGGTAAAAATCCACATATATTATCTACAGCAGTGAAGTCAGTACAAGCTATGCTAGTGTACCTGGAAGATACTTGCAAGTACACTATTGTCAATTTCTCCATTGGCCTACCTGGAAGCTGCATTTGAAGGTAAATGAAGAGACACAATGTATAATAAGAAGATATTAAATTGTCACCACTGACACCCTAAACTCTCTACAAGTGTCCTATCAACTTGACTCTTCTATCTTTATCCTGCTTGTGATATGAGTATTTAGCCTTTTCCCTGTTGAGGCATATAGGAATTTAATAAAGGCATTTTGGCAGTTCCTCCTGAAGAGACAACACTGAAATAAGATATATAAAGGGTGAAAATCCACATATTTTATCGAGAGTAGTGAAAACCATGCAAGGTATTCTAGTGTAACTGGAATATACTTGCAAGTACACCATTGCGAATTGCTCAATTGGCCTACTTGGAAGGTGTATTTGAAGATAACTCAAGAGATTCAATGTATATGAACAAGGTATTACATTGTCACCGCTGACATCCTAAAATCTCTACAAGTATCGTATCAACTTGACTCTTCTGTCTTTATCCTGCTTGTGATATCAATATTTAGCCTTTTCCCTGTTGATGCATATAGGAATCTAAATAAAGGCATTTTGGCAGTTCCTCCTTAAGAGACAACACGGAAATAAGATATATAAAGGGTGAAAATACCACATATTTTATCGAGCGCAGTGAAAACAATGCAAGGTATTCTAGTGTACTTGGAAGATACTTGCAAGTCCACCATTGTCAATTGCTCCATTGGCTTACTTGGAAGGTGTACATGAAGATAAATCAAGAGATGTAATGGATAGTAACAAGATATTATACTGTCATCACTGACACCTTAAACTCTCTACAAGTGTCCTATCAATTTGACTCTTCGATCTTTTTCCGGCTTGTGATATCAATATTTAGCATTTGCCCTTTGGAGGACTAGAAAAATCCAAAGAAACACGTTTTCTCAATTCCCCTAAAGAGAAAACTGTGAAGTAATGCATGTAAAGGCTAAAAATCCATACAGATTATCTGCAAAAGTGAAGTCATTACAAGCTGT